>CM062808.1:674647451-675022586 GCA_031772625.1 Pinus tabuliformis
TAAGAAGTTTGGTGGAAAGAAGAAAAAGAATGCTGCAGCTATTCAGCAGGACTTGGGATCAGATTCAGGCGATGAACAACAGTTACAACCATAGGTATTAAAGGTAAAGATTCTGAAGCATCCACAAGTAATTCTACACAATTTGCTGATAATGAAAGTAATGAGAGGGAAAGAAATGAGCTTTTTCGTATAAGAGTAATTTCCAAGCATAATAAGATTGATACTTTTTTTGATAGTGGATCACAAGTAAATTTGATTTATGAAACAATTGTAAAGAAGTTGGGATTACAAATCAAACCTCATGAGAAGCCATATCCATTAGGTTGGATGTGTGATAAAACAAAGCTACATGTAACACGACAATGTAAAATTAGGTTTGCTATTGGATCAACATTTGTAAATGAGGTTGAGTTAGATATAGTTCCATTGGATATATGTGGTATTTTTTGGGAAGTCCATACTTGTATGATAGGAAAGTTATTTTCCATAGAGCTGAGAATAAGTATCAACTCACTAAAGATGGAATAGAATATATTGTAAGAGCTCATAAACTCAAGGGTAACTATTCTCTCATAAACTCAGGACAGATGAAAAGAATTGTGAATTCAAGTAAGCATTTTTTACTAATGGTTGTAAAGGCAAAGGATCCTGAAAAAGCCAATGCATTTGAACGTTGTGATTCTAAACAGAAAGCTAATTTAGTTAAAGTTGTTTCAGAGTATGATGTTCTATTTCAAGAACCAAAAGGTCTGCCACCCAAGCGAGAAATAGTACATGATATTTATTTGTAGCAAGATGCTCCATTACCTAACATTGGAATGTATAGGTTGCCAGCTTTAGAGAATTCAGAGATAAAGAAGCAGGTACAGGAGTTGCTCAATAAAGGGTTTATACAACCAAGCACATCACCATGTGGATCTCCAATCGTGCTAGTGAGAAAGAAAGATGGTTCATGGAGAATGTGCATTGATTATAGAGCACTAAATAAAATAACAATCAAGAATCGTTATCCTCTTCCTCGTATTGATGATTTATTAGATCAATTGAAAGAAGCAGTTTACTTTTCTAAGTTAGACTTGCGAAGTGGTTATCATCAGGTCAAAGTTGCAGAACAGGATGCATGGAAGACTGCTTTCAAGACAAAGCAAGGACTTTAGAGTTATGAATGATGTACGTAGACCATTTATTGATGACTTTGTAATTGTTTATTTAGATGACATTCTTGTTTTTAGTAAGACATGGGAAGACCATGTAAAGGATGTAAAGCAGACTTTAGATGTTTTAAAAAGAGAAAATCTCTATGTAAAAATGTAAAAATGTGAATTTGGCAGAACATCTTTAAATTATTTGGGTTATATTGTAGGGGGTGGTGAATTGAAGATAGATCTCTCTAAGGTTGAAGTCATTGTGAATTGGCCTAAGCCCAAATCTGCTACAGAGGTTAGGAGTTTCCTAGGGGTAGCACAATACTGGAGAAAGTTTATTGCTAACTTTTCTTTGATTGCAGCTCCATTACATGCTTTAATAGGATTGAAACAGGTGTTTCAGTGGGGAGGCAAACAGCAAAAAGCCTTCAACACCTTAAAAGAGAAAAGTAGTACAACACCAGTACTAGCACTGCCAGATCTTCAACATCCATTTGAGATTGAGATAGATGCCAGTGACTATGCCATGGGAGCAGTGTTGATGCAACACGGAAAACCCATATGCTATCATTCTGAGACATTTTCTTTTGCGGTAGTTGATTATCCCACATATGATAAAGAATTGTATGCATTAGTACAAACTGTGAAAAAGTGGAAACATTACCTAATGGGTAAAGAAACAATCATACATACAGATCATCAACCACTTCAATATTTTCACTCACAAACTAAATTACAGCGATCAAGACATTATAGGTGGATGGGTTTTCTACAGCAATTTCATATTGTCATGAGATATAAGAAGGGCATACACAATAAGGTTGCAGATATGTTGTCAAGACCAATCATAAATGCATATACTATACTTAAGCGTAACTCAGTAATGCATGAAAGTTACATTGAACAATATGCTTAAGATGTAGATTTTAAAGATGTATATGCAACTTTAAGTCATGGCAAGCAAGTAGAAGAATTGGATTATTATGTAAAGGACCAACTCTTATATCATTTGGGAAAGTTATGTATTCCACAAACTGAAAGAGTTAACATAATCCAAGAAGCACATACTTCTCTAATATCAGGTCATTTTGGTGTAAGTAAAACAGTTGCACAATTGCAAAGGTTCTGTTATTGGCCAAGAATGCATGAGACAGTTTCTAGATATATCAAAGGGTGTACTATGTGTGCTACAAGCAAGCCCAGTAATAGAAAATTAGGCTTGTACACTCCACTTCCAATTCCTTCTCATCCTTGGGAGAGTGTTTCCATAGATTTTGTTGGGGGATTGCCAAAATCTAGGAAAGGTCATGATTATTTGTATGTTGTTGTGGATAGGTTCTGTAAAATGTGTATTTTGATACCATGTAACAAGCAAGTTACAGCTAAACAAACAACAAAGTTGTTCCTTCAAAATGTATGGGTTCATTTTGGGTTACCCACTTCTATTATATATGATTGAGATTCTCGATTTGTTGGGAAGTTTTGGTCAAATCTATGGGAGTTGATGGACACCAGGTTGAAGAAGAGCACAACATTTCATCCACAAATAGATGGTTAGACAGAAATGGTCAACAGGACAATGATCCAGTTGCTTAGAGGCTATTGCGGCAAGCATCCAAGCTTTGGGATGAGCATTTGTGTTATGTGCAGCATGCTTACAACTGTGCCAAGAACTCTTCTACTCAGAGATCTCCTTTTGAGACTTGTTTTGGTTTTATACCAAAGTCTCCCTTGGATTTTGTCTTTGGTAAAGACATAGCAGTTGATGGACACAATGATGTGGACAAAGCAACTAAGTTCATTGAACAAATCCAGGAAATTCACCAAGCAGTACAGGAACAACTGGAAAGAAGTCAAGCCAAGTACAAGGAAAGACATGACAAGCATTGAGTTGAACATAGTTTTCCAGTTGGTGATCAAGTCTGACTGTACATTAGCAAAGATAGAATGCAAGGTGAAGGTAAGAAGATAAAACCAATAAGGTATGGACCTTTCAAGATACTTGATAAAATTGGTGAAAATGCTTTTCGCCTTGATTTACCAGCTTATATGCATATCTATTCAGTCATTAATGCAGAAAACTTGAGATTGTATGAACCTTCATTGATTGAAGATCCTAAAGAGAAAAGTCAGTTGCCTTCTATTGGGGATTTGTTGCCTGAGTATCTCAATGGGTTACAGGATGACATAGTTCTAGATAGGAAGGTAAGAACTACGTGTAAAGGGGATGTTGAGTACCTGAGAGTGGGACTCAAAGGTTCAAATCCAAGCAAGGCACGATGGATAGAAATTGGGTAAGTGAGGGAACCGTATCCTCACTTGATAGATGCTTAAAACCAAATTTTGGTGGCCAAACAGCTTTTCAGTGGGAAGGCGTGATCCAAAATGGACCTTGAAACCCCTAATTCTTCATATACATATTATCGAAAAACACTATCGTAGAAGAAAAACCAAGAAAAAAGGCGGAAAACAGAGCTAAGCGAAGGTTGAAGCAACGTTGCACAAGAGCTGTCGGATCGGACAAATCAACAGCCCAAATTAAATTGGGATATCACATCGGAGTAGGCCAGCGGAGTGTATCGGAGGCAGCCTTGTGGGAATTGCAATCACGATCCAGCGACTTAACGTGGTGTTAGAAAATTATATGTTACGGAGCAATGGAACACATAAAATATTGCAGAAATATAAACACAGAAAATGCATAAAACAAGAGAGACACAGATATATGTGGTTCACCCAGTTTGGGCTACGTGCACCCTGAATAGCTAGTCCTTCCTTTCTATTATCCAGCAAAATGAAGAGACACAACCTACAACAAATCCATTGTAATATCCTCTGTTTTCTCTCACAGTCTCACCTCTCTATTTCTCGCTCAGAGAATACACATCTATATCACAGCCTCAAATACAATGCCCTCATACAAAGAAAGGGGTTGCCTTCTAAGGCAAAAAACCCTAAACTAAACATAAGTTCTACTGTCAGATCATCCACCTAATGAATGGCCCAGATTGACTAGAAATTACTATACTTTTACAAGGCAAACTTACATCTATTTTTGGCTTCGGGGGCACCTGCAGGGGGACCGCTGGCCCCCGGACCCCCCAGCCAGGGGGGATCGGCCCCCCCGCATGGAGGGGTGTACAAACTTCCTGGAGTATACATCTGGCTGAAACAAAGACCTTTGAACAATCATGCTCTCCACATAACAATCTCCCACTTGGAGAATGATTGTAGCAACTCCACTGCTGCTTCATTTGCTGGACAATGACTCCTCTTTGGACCTGGCTGTTTCTCATCTTCATTGTCATCCTTGAAGACCAATTGAAACTAAGCATGTTCTCAGTTTCTCCCTAGTTACAACTTTTGTTAGCATATCTGCAAGATTTTGGCTAGTGTGTATGTTTTCCAACTCCAACTCTCCATCTTCCAACACTGATCGTATGAAATGGTACTTGAGCTATATGTGTTTAATCCTAGAATGAAATGCTGAGTTATTTGCAAGATGAATGGCACTTTGGCTATCACTGTATAACGTGCCCATATCATGCTCCTTACCCAATTTATCCATAAACCTTTGTAACCAAATCATTTCTTTACTAGCCTCTTTAGCAGCAACATACTCTGCTTCTGTTGTTGAAAGTGCAACAACATTTTGGATTTTTGAAACCCAACTAACAGCTATTCCACCAACAGTAAATACATATCCTGTAGTTCTCCTCCTGTTATCTTTGTCACCTACCATATCTGCATCAACATATCCCTGTAGAGAAATGTTTGAACCACCAAAGCATAATGCTTTATTTGTGGTACCTTTTAAATATCTAAGAATCCATTTCACTGCCATCCAATGTTCCTTTCCTCGATTGTTCATGTACCTGCTTACAACTCCCACTGCATGTGCAATATCAGGCCTTGTACAGACCATTGCATACATTAAGATTCCAACTGCTGATGCATATGGAACTTTAGACATATAATCCATGTCTTCTTGGGTCTTTGGGTACATTTCCTTACTAAGTTTGAAATGGCTAGCAAAATGTGTATTGACTGGTTTTGCATTGTGCATATTAAATCTTTTTAACACCTTTTGTATGTACTCTTTCTGAGACAATGTTAATTTTCGATTTTTCCTGTCTCTAGTGATTCTCATACCAAGGATTTGTTTTGCAGCTCCCAAATCCTTCATTGCAAATGAATTTGCCAATTTTCTTTTGAGCACATTTATTTCCTGCATGTTAGACCCTGCAACAAGCATGTCATCTACATACAATAACAATATAATATAGCTGCCATCATTTTGCTTTTTCAGATAAACACAATGATCAGAGTGACATCTAGTATAACCTTGTTAAGACATAAACTTGTCAAAGTTTAGATACCACTGCCTTGGAGCCTGTTTTAAGCCATACAAGCTCTTCTTCAACATGCACACTAGTTTCTCCTTCCCTTTCACCTCATATCCTTGTGGCTGCTGCATATATATCTCTTCCTCCAAATCCCCATGGAGAAAGGTTGTCTTTACATCTAACTGCTCAAGATGCAAATCTTCAACTACTACTAGACTTAAAATAGTTCTGATTGAAGTCATTTTAACAATAGGAGAAAATATTTCATCAAAATAAATACCTTTCTTCTGTGCAAACCCCTTCACCACAAGTCTAGCTTTGTACCTCTGTTTTCCTCCATCTTCTTCCTTCAGCCTGTAAACCCATTTATTCTTCAATGTAGTTTTTCTTGCAAGCAACCTGACTAAGTCCCAAGTCTGGTTATGCATTAAGGATTCCATCTCTTCTTCCATGGCTACCTCCCACTTCTTCTTGCTTTCAACCTGCATTGCTTCTTCATAACATTCGAGTTCACCAGAATCAGTCAACAATAAATAATATAATGAAGGAGAGTATCATTCAGGAGGTCTACTTATCCTGGTAGATCTTCTAACACCACTTTCAGGTGTTTGGGGTGCCTGTTGCTATTTTGGTGGTCGCTGTTGTTGTGGTTGTTGATTATTATTATTTTCAGGCACCTTTACTTTTTCAGTGATTTCGTCAAGAACTGCATATTCCTTGTTTTATTTTTCTTGCTTCTTTTCCTGCAACTGATTCTTATACAAGACCTTTTCATTGAATATTACATCTCTTCTCCTAATGATTTTTTTTTATTTTCGTAATCATATAAGCGATAACCAAAATCATTAACACCATATCCAATAAAGGTACATTTCTTTGACTTTGCCTCAAGCATTGTTCTATTTTCTTTATCAATATGGACAAAGGCCTCACAACCAACATGCTTTAGAAAGGAGTAGTTTACCTTTTTACCTGTCCATGCTTCCTCTAGAACACCACCATCCAAGGAAATTGAAGGCCCTCTGTTTATTAGATAAACAACAGTATCTACAGCATCTGCCCAAAACTGTAAAGGCAATCCTGCATGCAATCTCATGCACCTTGCACGCTCCATGATTGTTTTGTTCATCCTTTCTGACACACCATTTTCTTGTGGTGTTCTTGGAACTGTCTTCTCTCTGTGAATTCCATGCTCTTAACAGTACCTATCAAACTCTTTGTTGCAATATTCACCTCCATTGTCTGATCTAAGACACTTCAATTTCTTTCCTGTCTCAATCTCAACCAAAGCTGTCCATTTCTTGAAAGTATCAAATACATCAGATTTATTCTTAATACAATAAATCCAAGTTTTTCTAGTTGCATCATCAATAAAGGTAACATAATAACAAGAGCCACAGGGAGATGATACCTGAGCAGGTCCCCATGCAACTGTATGCAGAAGCTCTAATTTTTTGCTCTTCTTTTCTTTCCCAACTCTGAGAAATCTAACTCTCTTCTGTTTTCCATAAGTGCAATTCTCACAGAAGTCCAAATCAACATTCTTCAAACCTTGCAAAAAATTCCTTGAGTGAAAAATCTTCATCCCCTTTTCACTCATGTGTCCGAGCCTATGATTCCATAATGCTGCATCTGCTCCTTTGGAAGTTAAAGCATTAATAGAGTTAGAAATACCATTGCATAAATACAATGTACCAACCTTTTCACCTTTTGCTATTACCAGGGCTCCTGTGGTGACCTTCCAAGCTTTATCTGTGAAAGTTGTCACACAACCTTCACCCCCTAACTGCCCTGTTGAAATTAGATTTTTCTTTATATTTGGAACATGCCTTACCTCCTTTAGTAGCCATTGGTTTCCATTCTACTGTTTTACAAGAACCTTACCCATTCCAACAATTTTACAGGGTTTATCATCACCCAAACGAACTTTTCCAAAATCTCCTTGAACATAGTCATGAAAGTATTTCTTATCAGGTGTGGCATGGAATGAGGCCCCTGAATCTACCACCTAGGAATCAGTAATATTTTCGAAAGAAAGAATCAAAGCATCTTGTAACACCTCACCTGTTACATTTGCTTCATGATTGTTTTCTTGATGTGCATCTCCTTCTTTTCCCTTCCGAGATCTACAGTCTTTCTTTAGGTGTCCTTTCTTTCCGCATTTCCAGCACACTATCCCCAATCTGGACTTGGATCTGCCTTTCCTTGATTCACTGCAATATCCTGAGCTCTTTCCTCTTTCCATTTTTCTTCCCCTAGACTCTGCACTCAAAGCATTACCCAATGTCTCACCGGAGCTTTTCTGTTGCATTTCCTCGCTAAGGATAGCACCGAAAACATCATCAAACTTTAAAGTACTAGATCCAGAGACATAGTTACTAATGGCCATTACTAAACCATTCCAACTTTCTAGCATTGAGCACAAGAATAACAGAGCTCTAACTTCATCTTCAAAGTTTACCCCTAGAGAACTTAACTAACTTGTAATTGTATTAAAATCATTTAAATGATCTGCAACAGATCCACCTTCCGACATCTTCATATTAAATAACCGTTTCATAAGAAATACCTTGTTTGAGGCGGAGAGTTTTTCATATAGTTTCGACAACGCCTGAATCAAACCCTCTGTCGTTGTTTCCTTCAAAATTTTGAAGGCGACTGACGTAGCGAGGCACAACCGTATTGTTCTGAGTGCCTTTGTATCGAGAAGGTTCCATTCTTCATTTGTCATAGCCATTGGCTTCTTTGTTTTTCTGCTCAATGGTAGGTACAGATCTTTTTGATACAGATAATCTTCCATTTGCATCTTCCATAGCGAGAAGTTTTGGCCGTTAAATTTCTCGACCCTAAACTTACCATCTTCCTCCATTGCTCCCACTCGAACGAGGAACCCTTCTTTCCTGCGAGTTTATCAGCCAAATAGACCTTCAGCTCTGATACCAGTTGTTAGAAAATTATATATTACGGAGCAATGGAACACATAAAATATTGCAGAAATATAAACACAGAAAATGCATAAAACAAGAGAGACACAGATATACATGGTTCACCAAGTTTGGGCTACGTCCACCCCGAACAACCAGTCCTTCCTTTCTATTATCTAGCAAAATGAAGAGACACAACCTACAACAAATCCGTTGTAATATCCTCTGCTTTCTCTCACAGTCTCACCTCTCTATTTCTTGCTTAGAGAATACACATCTACATCACAGCCTCAAATACAATGCCCTCATACAAAGAGAGGGGTTGCTTTCTAGGGCAAAAAACCCTAAACTAAACATAAGTTCTACCGTCAGATCATCCGCCTAATGAACGGCCCAGATTGACTAGAAATTACTATACTTTTACAAGGCAAATTTACATCTATTTTTGGCTTCAGGGGCACTGCCCCCGGACCCCCCGCGTGGAGGGGTGTACAAACTTCCTGGGGTATACATCCAACTGAAACAAAGAACTCTAAACAATCATGCTCCACACACAACATGTGGACCGTTGATCGAGTGCACAGATCAACGGCGGAGATTGCATTATCGCATCATAGATTCCAAAGGAGAGGACTTAACCCGTAGGCCCGAAGACCATGCGATATGGGAATTGCAATTTATCGCATCGCAATATCACATCACAACAATATATGGGAATGGACCATGGCACGTGGCATTACGAAGGGTCGATATGTGATACGTTGATATTGGCGATCAACAATCGGCGAGTGGACTAGAAACAATACAAAGACCCGCGGTATGTGACATGCAATAGACCCAGACCCGATAAGCTTTATATGTTGAATTTAAATATATTTGAAGTCCAGTTTTAGCATATTTCTTTGTATTTCCCTGTGTATTGATGTTTGACCCATAGCCGATGTGACTTGCGATTGCAATCAAGGCGGACCTGACGGGGTTTACACGTGCGGCTATATAAAATTTGAAGTCCGCTAATAAGCATTTTTCCTATGTATTTATGTGTATTTCTCTATGTAAACAGAGAAGCAATTCTTTGGGATTTTCACCCATGCTGGTCCTTTCCATTTGAAAACAGGTGGCCACCATACCTTAGAGCATTTTTGTAATGATTGTTTAAATGTTGAGGAAGGAGATGAAGGGGCAGCGCCAGAAGCTAGAGAGCCCGAAAAGGAATGCAAACTGATAATGCCGATAGGCTTAAAAGCCATTCAATGGTAGCATAGAAGGGAGTCAGTTAAAGATAGTGACAGAAAGACAGTCATTCAATCAGATTGAGGCAGATTGAATAGAGGAACAGGACAAAGGGAGAGTCTATGCACTCTTTTAGACTTGAGGTTTTTGAGCAGATCCCTCTTTGATGTCACTGTTGGTTCAGACTCTATTTTGAGCTCACCCTTGTAATAATCTGTTCTTAAAGATTTAATATAGAGGTCGACACTGAAAGCTGGACCAAGATACGTAGCCAAGAAGTTTGGTGAACTCCTTGATTATTTGTTGTGTTGATGTGTGTGTCTGTTATGTTTTCTAACTACTCATTGTCTATATTATTTGCAATCTTTTCGATCCATTGCACTAAGTAATATAGGCATTCCTATACATGAGTCTGTAATACCTTAATATTGATTTAAGATCTCATTTTCAAATCACCAACTAACCCTTCCAAGTTATTAACCCTTGAGACAACTTAACACTTCATTACCCTAGAGCCTCAATTGCTCCCATGACATGGGAGTTCATGTCACAGGGGCCCTCTAGTCACTCTCACAGCATGGGTATGCAAGAAACTAGGGTCTTTTTCATCTATTTATGAGCCCGTGACCCTGGATTCTGTGCCACCAAGGAAAATTTTAGGGGCTAATATTCGTAGGTGGGCTAATTTTCCATGGGTTTTCCAAAAAAAGATTCGCCAATTTCCATTTTTTCCAAAATGAATTCGCCCAAATTGTATGCTATAGAATTATTTTATCTTGAAAATCGATAAATTTTATAAAGGATATATAAAATAAAGAGAAATTGGATATTTTTACAAAAATATAGCCAAACATTTTATAGTTTTCATACTAAGGACTAGTGAGATTCACCAAGGTTTCTAAACTTTAAGAAAAAATGCCATCCTTAAAATGTTCACTGTGTGCCACTTTTTAGAGCTAGAACTCAGGCCACTACCCAAAACTCCATTAAACCTTCAGGAATGAAAGGTAACATTGAGACAATGATACAAATGCAAATACTTGAAAAAATACTTCACTGGACCCCTACTAGCCATGACAGACATTTCATCAAACATGTCACAAATATGCAATCTATGTGTCATAACAACAAATCTAAGCATAAGGGTCTCATACTTATTTGAGAATCGTTGAGAAGCATTGATGCCTTATCACATTAGTTGCGTTATCATCTATTAGGTCATGTATTCATTTTTCATTCATTTACAAATCAAAACATGATGAGAGCCATACATCATTACATTCATAAAACACACTCATAACCATCATATAAACAATAGAATTAATAAGGATACATCAACCATAAATTCCACATATGAACCAGTACATTTTCTCATAAAATACAAATTAAAGGAACTCTTATTAATGAATGAAAAAGTCAACCGAGTATGGTACTTCCATGAACCAACTGATCATAGATTGGCTGAACCAAATCTTTCTCTAGCCAATCAGCCCCGCGCCATATTCCAAGCATGAATGTGGGACTCATAACCAAAATTCAACCAAGGATTCCCAAGGCTACACCACCTCACTCTCATCAATAGAACCAGACTTTACCACAATCCTCACCAAATCACTAGACCAAAACAAGCATGGATGCCACTAGAGTTTCTCCACCTATGCCATGAGGAATTTTCGTGTCTCCTAGTCTCTAGGCTTTACCATAATCCAAACCAGATCACTAGGTCCTACCCAAGACTCGAGTCTTTGGGCTTTACCGTATATCCCATCTCAGGATTCCTAGGCCCAATCGAGATTCCACCCTCTAGGCTTTATCATATGTCCTATCCCAAGATTCCTAGGCCTAATGGAGAGCACCCACCTCTAAGCTTTACCACATATGCCTCCATTAAGCGGTTGAGGATTCCTAGGCCCATCGAGGTAACACAAAATATGACTTTACCGCAACCCATAGTTTGATTCAGGGGTCACTAGGCCATTTTTTATTTCTTTCAAAGGTCCACTTGACTTAGTTTCAAATCCATTCGACAATCTAGCTCAACCAAAAACATGAGAACCCATCACACCATGGCTATCTAGAAATGGCAAGGCAAGGTTGAAAAACACTTTCACACATGGAAAAAACCATGCCTGTGACAACAAGAGAACCAAGAACACACATGCATAACCATGCATGTCAAACAAACAAGGAAATCATACATGCAAATCGATACCTTCAAATAATCCCAAAATCACTGCTTGATCCTACTCTTCCTTTCTTGATCTTTGCTTCCCTTTCCCTTATTTTCTCTTCTTGATCCAATTCCAGAGTGCTCTAAGGAAATGCTAAGTGTCCAAGAGTGAGAGTGAGAGAGAGAGAGAATAGAGAGAGAGCTCCAAAACTAAACTGAAAAAAAGGTACCAATTGATCCTCATAAAGATTGCCTCTATTTTCTTCAATTTTCCATTATTTTCTTCTTTTTCCTCCTCACATGCAACCTGTGACCCTTTACCTTCCTTTTCTCTTAATTTCCATTATTTTCATAGATAAAATGCCAATTAATGCCTCATGCCTTTCCAAAGCCTTTGCCATTGCCTTTGCCAATTTCCTTATCCATAATAAACCAAATGAACACCCACACTAGGATATCTTACCCAACATTCAACTTGGAATACGTGTCCCATGACTCTGTTTATTATTTTTCCTTTATTAACTTTTATTTACATGGAATTTTCACTAAGGCCCTTACAATAAATCACATTAGGATCCATCTCCTAACTAAACAATCCCACAAGTATCTTTCTCATCAAGATCGCCTCACATGTTGCCTGACTTACAGCCATGTATTCAACTTCTGTTGAGCTAAGCACCATAGACACTTGCTTCATGTTGTACCAGAAATTCCTACAGAACCAACACTGAAAATTCCACCTAATGTACTCTTTCGGTCAGATGGACTCCCCAATCAATCTGCATTTGTGAAGCCACACTCACTCCCTCTATCTGTTTGTACCATAATCCATACTAGGTAGTATCTCTAAGGTACCATAAAACATGCTTTGCTTCCTTTCAATTCAATTTGGTCAGCCTAACCATAGCCTGGCTCAATTGTTTAACTACATAGCACATATCTGGTCATGTTTTCACAAGATACATCAGTGAACCCACTAACTAATGGTAAATGGTAGCATCAACCTCTTCACCTGAAGTGGAATTATCCTTCCTCTAGTTGGTCGTTATAGGTGTCTCCATGGGGTTACAACTCTCCATGCGAAATATCTGCAAGATCTCAGTGGCATACTTTCCTTGATACATAAACAATTCCCCATCACCATGCCATACTTCCAGCCCAAGGAAGTAGTGCATGAGACCCATGTCTTTCATCTCAAATTCCCTTGCAAGATCCTCCTTGCAAGAGCTTCTCAACTGCAAATCACCTGTCAATATTAAATCATCAACATATAAAAAAATGATAAGCAATTTTACTTTTACCAAGATATGATAGAGGTTCACATTCACTTCATTTTTGGTGAATCCCATTCCAGTGATATAACTATCAATGTGTGTGTACCAAGATCGGGGTGTCTATTTGAGATCATACAATGCTCGACTGAGTCTGCACACATTAGACTCTCGATCAGATGTCTCAAAACCTTTTGGTTGCTCTATGTACATTTCCTCCTCAATAACACCATTGAGAAATGTTTTTTTTACATCCATGTGGTGGATCTTCCACCCCATCTATGCAGCCAATGCAAGAATTGATCTAATGGATGAATACCTTGCTGTGGGAGCAAAAGTCTCCTCATAGTAAATTCCCTCAAATTGAGAGAATCCTTTGGAAAAAAATATGGTCCTGTAGTTCTCAATGCTTCCATATACTGCATGCTTAACCTTGAAGATTCATCTCAAACACACAAATGATTTCTATGTTAGCCTATGGAACACTTCCCAAACACTATTCTTCATGATGGATTGGTATTCTTCCACCATTGCATCAACCCAAACATGTTGCTCAAATTCTTCCTAAAAATAGGAAAAATTAGTCTTTATAAGCTCAATCATTAGAGCCATGTATCCAGTCTACCTCTCAAGTGACCTCCTTTTCCTACACAAATTTGAAGGAGCTCCCACATTCTCCCTCGCATCATGCACTGATCTATCATCTTCCCTGGTTTTTTTTTCTTCCTTCTTTGGATGGTTTTGCTTGAGTTTATGTCTCCACTCTACCTCCTCTATGATCCTCCATTTGTGGCTACTCCACAACTTCCTCACACTCCTCTTTTGGAGCTAAAAACTCCTCTTCTGGTGGGATTTTCAATTCCCTCTCAAGAGAGTATCTCATTGCTTTCTCCTCATCAAAATTTACATCCCTTTTCATAACTTTCATTTTGAGGGAAGGTAATCACACTCGTTAGTTGTGTGGAGTTTCGATGTAACCCACAAAAACTCCAAACTCTGTTGTCGACTCAAGTTTCTTCCTCGAATCTTTGGAGACATGATAATAATCAAAGGCTCAAAAAATTATTAAATTAGACACATTCGACTTTATCCCTAAGAAATCATCCTCCGGTGTAATCATACCAAGAATCTGATGAGGACTTCAGTTATGCAAGTATACTGATGTGTTCCATGCCTCTGCGCACAAATGCAGTGGCAGCCTTGGTCATGTAGCATAGCTCTCCCAACTCCCACAATGATTTGGTTCTTCCACTCAACTAACCCATTCTGTTGTAGGTTATGGGGTACTATCAGCTCTCTTGGAATGCCTTCTTTCGCACATAAATCCTTGAATTCATTCGAAACATACTCACCTCCGTTATTGCTCCTCCAAACCTTCACCTTATTTCCAGTTTCACTTTCAACTGGTGCCTTGAATTCTATAAATTTTTATAATGTCTCATCCTTCTTCCGCATGAAGGAGATCCAATAATTTCTAGAGAAATCATCAATGAAAATAACATATTACTTATGTCTGGTAGTGGAGGCTATTGAAAAAGGTCCACAAACATCAGAGTGGACTCTTTCCAAGACTGCATGTGCTTTGCTGTGTCAATCATGGATGTGGATTTTACATGCTTCTCCAAGGTACAACCTTTGTAGACATCCTACTACTCAATGGATCCTTTAGGGAGACCAATGGTTATTTGTTGCATAATCTTTAAGGTGCCTTGATGAAAATGGCCCAATCTCTTATGCCAAAGTTCACCGACATCACGACTCTGCATTTTCTCCGCCTCACTACTTAATGCATCACAATCTTCCACATCAAGTTTATACAGGTTCTTCACATGAACCTTGATCTTCTTCACTTGTTGAATAACTATGTGCCTTAGAAATGATTTATCTTTATTAAAGATTACATCATAGCCATGGTCTTCCAAAACCGCTAGAAATATGAGGTTCTTCTTTAGGCATGGAACAAACATGAAATCTTTGAGGTGAAGAGGAGATCCTGACTCCCTCTTAAAGGTTACTGTACTAATCTCGGTAGCATTGTACCTTTCGTCATCCCCGAGTTCAATATGCATATGGAGATCTTTCTCTTCCAGGTCACTGAAAAATTATTTACACCTTGTCACGTGTAACAAGGCACCTGAGTCCAAGTACCACACACTCCCCATCATATTGCTAGCCATGCATGCAATAAGCGTGAAGTATAGCTCAAACTATGAAGCCAATGCTTCACCTGTTGCTCCTCCTGAGTTCTTCCTGCTAGAATTTTTGTGTCGAAACTTTGTAGAATAGTGTCTGAATTCATGAAAATTGAAGCATTTTATTTTGGACAAGTCATTCTTCTTACCCCCTTGGATCGATTATGGTTTGGTTTGAGATTTCTTCCATTTTCCATTCTTTTCGTTTCTAATCAATGCTAAAGTTTCTTCATCCTCTCCCTTGGATGAACTTCCGTCTCCAGTATTTTTCTTGATTTCTTCTTGTACCAAATTAGACCATAAGCATTCCCAATTCGATAATTTATCCCTCCCATTCACCAAGTCCTGGTAGCTACTCCAGCTTTTGGAAAGACCTACAAGATCTAGGCTCACTAGGTCATCTTATACAACATTCAAACCAACCCATCCAAGCTCATTCTGAACTTATGTAAATATAGTGAGATATTGTGAAATAATATCATTCATCTACATCTTAGTGTTTTAAAGTTTGTCTTTGAGGGCCAGTTTTCTATTGTCACAACTATTCTCTAATAGCTTAGTTAATTCCTTCCATATTTTGAAAGGAGTTTCTTTCCCATTGATATCTGAGACAATGTGGTCTCACACTCGCTCTAAGATTATTCTCCTTGCCTTGGCTACATCTTTCTTCCATTGGGCTAGATTCTGGGAATCAACAGATCTTGGTTTTGAATGTCTGTTTTGAAATATTCCGGTAGTTCATTCCATTGTCATCAAGCATTGCCTAGTTGTGATCCTTCCAGGGAATGAAATTTGAGCTTCCTTCCAAGGCATACTCTAATCTCAATTCATTGAAGGTCATTTTCCCAACTCTAAAGAAATCCAGCTACACTAAAGTTTCAAATTAGAACCTCCCGAGGACCAACTTCAAAATTCTTGTACTAATGTGAATCCTGCTTTGATACCATATAGAAATATGATGATATAATTGCAATTTCTCAATAAATTTAATCTAAATCAAGAGACACAATTCTACTCTACTCATCTATGGAAATTAATTCACAATTTAGAACAACATTCACAAACATGCATTAATCACATACACAAGTACATATATTTATCTAGGGGAAACCAACTGTTAAAAACCCCTTAAGCATGCTTACATTAATCAAATGAATAGATAATGTATTACACTTGCTTTCCCACTCTGAGCATAACCTGCAAGTGACAACCCATCTCTCTACTCAATGAGAAGATCTGACCCAAACTTGGTGAATAGTTACCTCCACCTGAGCTCTTATTTCATTGCGCAAATCCTGAGGAATTAAGCTCCTATTTTTTATGATTTCCATCAAAATTGATTGTGTAATTCCCAAGGATTGATCATTGATTTCATGCAACACTTGTACACTCAAGAATAGTTTACAACTGATGTTACACTGCCTTGGAATCTCCACCACAGTTGGGGAACTCGAATTCTGTACATGCACTAGATATTTTTTGGTTGATTGATTAGCTAATTTGATGATCACTGAGTTAGACTGCTGTCCCACTGCACAATTGACCTCCAAATAGTTCTATCAATAATAAGAACTAGTTTAATTGAGTACAACTAGAGATAAGTGAATTGGATTGCTACAAATTAGCAACAACACATGCATAACTGAACTCCAAGCCTTCTAACTTAATTTTTCTGAGCTAACTTAGTGACAAGAGCCATGTCACCTCAGTTAACTGCCTCCAAGTTGTCTGTTGATGTGAAAATTTCAAATTTACTCAATTTAACCAAGGCTAAGTCAAATTGAGCCTTTCTTGCTACACTTCTCAAAATTTGCGATTGTTAAGCAAAGGGTACAATAGGGTTTGGTGGGTAAAAACTAAGACAATCTTGGGGCCTAACAGGACATATAGCTGATACCATTCACAATCATTCTCCAAAACATGCCCTAGCAGAACATTCCAAAAATCCTGCCCCATGCTCCCTTGCATTCCAATTAGATCATTCATGAAGCCCTTGAAATTCAGAAGAACCTAAATAACTCCCCACTCCTATCTCCCTCACCCCTCCCCCACAAATATTCATTTCTCTATATATTCCCTATGTATATTTATTCCCTCTCCACCCCTGCCCCACAAATATTTGTTTCTCTATATATTCCTTTTTGTATCTCTCTTCCCTCTCCCCCCCACTACTTTTAGCTTTGATATTTTTGATCCTTTTCTTTTGGTTCTCTTATTTCCCATTTACTTATTTAATTCCCTCGATTTTTGTGTTTAATTTTTGAAAATTTTCTCCATAAATATTTTATATGAGATGATATCCCCCCATGTATTATTCTTAACTTTTATTAACACTTTAGCCTCCTTCTCAACTTCATTTGCACATTCCTTTTTGATCATTTTTTTCTTCTCCTGTAATAAATTAATAAGTCCATCTATTATCTATATTTGGTAAAAATCCCCTTTATGCAACCCTTTTATTGATTTAATTAATTCTCTAATGATCATCACCTTTATTAATTTCATTACATATATTTATATTATTATAAGTTATTAATTAATTAATTCAACTAACTTACTTATTATAATATATTTTAATTCCTTTTGTTTTTTCTACTGATAATAATATATTTAATCTCTCTCTCTCTCTCTCTCTCTCTCTCTCTCTCTCTCTCTCTCTCTCTCTCTCTTTCTCTTATTTTTTCCGAGTAAATATACAGGTAGATCCACCTGAAGGGATCACATCCCTTCGCCTTATTAGTAGATCCTAAACCTAAGGACGATGAGGAGAATTAACCTTGTGACCTCCCATTAGCAAGGTGCTTTAGTAACGGGAACTCGACCAATTGAGCTAACCCTCAGGGCTTTTAATCTTTTTTTATTTTATTTGAACAATAATAAATAATTTCTTAATCAAATTCTCATACCTCAATCTTATAACTACTTTTGACTAGTTATTCTAACTAGCTTTGACCAGTTAATATAACATTCATCTTGCTTCAGCTATCATCCATATTAACCTAGTTTCACTCTTTTCTAATCATCATGCTTCATTTTTCCCTCAAGGATGGGTGGAGTGTCCACCTGAAACATTGGAGAATCCTTGCACCACATACACAATGAGGATATCCAAAAATCATTTTCCATTATGATTATGGGCTATGGAATCCTTTATGCTCATATTTTGAACCTCTAAAGAGAGGTTGGTCTCTCTAAGACTAAAAAATTCGAGAATCTTTAGAAAAAAATTGATGAAAAATAGTTGTAGAATTAATGTTATTGAAGAGATGTCATGCACTGTTGCATTCTTACCCTAGTTGCTCACTTTCATTAATCAGGATCTAGACCTGACATCAATCATATTTACCTAAGGATGAGAAAAGCTTTGTTGTGTGTTGAAATCCATTTCATCAGATGTGAGTTATCATGTCTCTCGCTAGGTTTTCAATCTCCACCTTAAATTATCTTCTTTGATTCAATTTGATTTACGAGCTCATATAGAACACAAATATTATTTATCAGCCTTATCTATTTTTAAATATTCATCTTAAAAACAAACTCGTAAATTTATAAATTCTTATAAGCGATTTATTTCTACTCCCTCTCGACAACTTCTCCCTCCCCCTACTGCCCCAACCTCTCCTAATCATACTAGACCCTCCATTCTCTCGCCTTCAAACTTGATACAACCCAACTCTTCTCCTTTGATATCTAGATCTAGTTCTAGCAATCAGATCATCACCTCCTCTTCGAATTCTACCATCATGATTGAAACTATTCTTGAGTTATTTTCCCTTTCCCCTAGAGATACCCGATCTGATCTAAAGGTTCCACCTTTGCAGTTATCTGGCTCAATCCATAATAATGCAACTCAACCCTCTTCTGCTTCATATTTAACAACGCATTATAACAAGCTGAGCTCGACAAATTCGTATGGTAAGTCAAACATGATGTCCCCTCAAAGGTCAAACTTGATTGTTGTTTTTAATCCTCTATTCCCTCTACTCTATCCCTCTTCTTCCCTTACATAATTTCCCTTTCTTTTCTCCTCAATCTTATCCTTTAATTTATTTCCATTTAAATCTCCAAAACTTACGTGTTATCCTTAGTTGTTCTCATCTTCATCCCTATCAACATCTAAATCCCTAACTACTTTAGAACCCTTCACCTAGGCTTTTACCACCATATGATCATCACCCTTCCCCTCCTCCCATGTTGTGCTTCTTCCATGGAAGTCCCCCATTATTAAAATTCCTTGATCCTTTGCTCCAATTTGTGGAAAATAACTCCCACCCTTCTTTAAATATGATTTCCTTGGCATATTTTAACCTTAATTATCATAAATCCAATTCCCCTAATTCTCATAAATGTAATTCTCCTAAATCTAAGAATTTATGATAGGTATCCCACCCTTGTGTGGTTTTGACCAATCACACCCCCTCTTCTTCACAAGGATCTATCCTTCCATTGCCCTCTCCCCCTTCCCTCAAGTCTTCTTCCCCCATTAATATACATACTAACATGGAGAATAACTCGCACCAATCTTTAAATCCAATTTTGTTAACCTTTTTTTAACCCTAATTCTAATAAACCAAATTCCCCTAATTCTCATAAATCCAATTCTCCTAATTATAATCACTTATTATAGGTATCCTACCCTTGTGTGGATTTTACTAATCCCTGCCCTCCTCCTTCACATGAATTTTTTTCCTCCACTACCCTCTCCCTCTTCCCTCAACTCTTCTCCCCCCATTAATATACATGCTAAAGTGGTAAATCTCTCTTCTACTATCCTCTCTCCACCCATTCTAAAGATTCTAGAAAAAGGTTTTAATTTCACTCTTGTACCTAAATGAATTCCCATCAAAGACATCTTGTGCTCCATTGAATCCATCACACACAACCTCCCCATGAAGTTGAGGATATTCTTCAAGAGTGTGGCAGGATTCTAAAGCATGCTAAACCTCTGCGTCCAATACTTTCAAGTGATTAATTTAAATCATTTCAAGAAATTAATAATAACCCAAAAGTCCTCATCCTCAAAGTTGATAAAGGAAACACCATTGTCATCATGAACACCATGGACTATGAGTCTAAGCTTCAATATATATTATATTCCTCCTCTTGTAAAGTGATCCCCAATAAACCCATCAATCTTGTTACAAACATAGTCACTAAAGCTACTAAATATTCTTCTCCTCCCCACCACATTCAAAAGCATCTTATCCATTCCCCCCTATGACCCTTACAATTCACAGGCAACCGAAAATTCGTAAAAATGGCATCCCCCTTAGAATCATATTCAATGCCATTGGAGCTTCAACCCAGTGTCTCTCTTGATTTCTTATTGACAAGCTTTAACCCTTTGTTGGAAACTCTCCTTCTTACAATAAATATTCCACCCATTTTATTTAAAACCCCTTAAACCTCCGCCTTAAACCCATTGACATCATGGTTAGCTTTGATGTGGTGTCCCTTTTCACAAAAATCACTGTGCATGAAACCCTTGATTTAATCCCCAATTTATTTGATCTTGGAACCCTTAAACTAATTTTTTTCCTTAACTATACTTTTTCTCCTTCTAGGGCATTGTTACAAACAAATTGAAGGTATTGCAATGCGTTCATCACTGTCTCCTATGATCGCAAATATCTTCATGGAACATTTTGAAATTAGATACATAAACTCTTAACCCCTAAAGCCTAAATGTTTGCATCGATTTGTGGATGATACCTTTGTGATTTGGTCCCATGGAATTCCCTCCCTTCATTCCTTCCTAAAAAACCTCAACAGTCTATCCCCTCACATCCAATTTACTATGGAGTTAGAAGACAACTATTTTTTAAATTTTTTGGATGTCATTGTCTGTTATCTTCCTAACAGTTCTCTCTCTCATCAAGGGAGAAAGACTCACACCAAGTGATACCTCCATGCCCACTCTCATCACCATCCTCCCCAAAAATATGTCGTCTTAGGAACCCTCTTTACCAGAGCTATTCATATTTCTGATCCTCGGTTTCTTTCTAAAGAAAAATATCTAACTAAAGCCCTTAAAAACAATGGATATTCCTCCATCCAAATTAAAAAAGTTTTCCGAGAAGTCAGGAACCCTTACTCATAGCAACCTCCATCCATCTCCCCTCATGCTTAGGTTTCTCTCCCCTATATAAAAGGCACCATAAATATTATCTCAAAAGTCCTAGCCAAGAAAAAACATCAAAACTCTTTTAAACCCTAAAAAGCTTTAAATAAATTATTCAAATCTCCCAAAGATCAATGTGATTCACTATTGGTCTTGGGTGTTTATAAAATCCCATGCTCGTGTGGAAAATCCTATATTGGCCAAATTGGTAGAGTATTTAAATCCAGACTAAAGGAACATATAGCGATACCATTCACAATCATTTTTCAAAATATACCTTGGGAGAACATTCATATAAATCTAAGCACCTTATATGATTTTACCAAGCAAAAATACTTGCCCACGCTCCCTTCCATTCCGCCTGAATTATTTATGAAGCCCTTGAAATTGAAAAGCACTCAAATGCCTTTAATCGGGAATATGGCTACAAGTTAAGAAAATCTTGAAAACCTCTCATTCAAAGCCTTAATCACTATCTCCCACTCCTATCTCCCCACATCCCTTCATTTATTTATATATTCCTTAATGTATCTTTCTCCCTTCTCCGCCCCCCCACATTTATCTATGATATTTTTTATCTTTCACTTTTCTTCTCTTGTTTCCATTTACTTATTTAATTCTCCCTTTTTTATGTTTAATTTCAAATCTTTTTCTCTGTAAATCCTTTATATGAGACAATATCCCCCTTTGTCTTATTCCTTGTGTCTTATTCTTAACTTTTATTAACACTTTATCTTCCTTCTCAACTTCATTCACTCATTCCTTTGATCAAAATTGATCATATCCTTTCTTCGCTTGTAGTAAATTAATAATTCCATATATTATCTAATTTTGGTTTAAAAAACCCCTTAGCATGAAACCCTTTTATTGGTTTAATTAATTCATTGATGATCATCACCCTTATTAATCCCATTACATTTATTTATCTTATTGTAAGTTATTAATTAATTAATTAATTAATCCAACTAACTTACTTATTATAATATATTTTAATCTCTTTTCTTTCATTTAAGCAATAATAAATCATTTCTTGATCAAATTCTCATACCCTGAGCTTCTAACTAGTTAATCTAACATTCATCTTTCTTTACCTCTAATCTATATAATGTATTTGCACTATTTTCTAATCATCATCCTTCATTTGGTCCCTGAGGATGGGTGGGGTGTCCACCCGAAATGTTTGACAATCCTCACACCACATACACAATGAATATCTCCAAAAAAAAACTGCCACCATATCAAATGTTATTTTAATATTAAAAATAATATTTTCTTTTTAAATTTTAAATTAATATTTATTAGAATTATTATATTATCAAATTAATATCCAAAACAATAATAATAATAATAATTTGTGGGGTTAAATGGAGGTGTTGGTGTGCCCACCCCCATGCATGCACAAGCATATGAGAAAATGTTTATTCACCCGCCATGGACTGTGAAATACAAAGGAGGAAAGGGAGTCGACAAGTCTGGAGGCACAACATAACTAGTGGGAAACAACTCAGAGTCTTGAAGAAGGTGGTATGGTCTGATGATTGAGAGAATAATGAGGAGGTTATAAGTTGTTGGGCTCAAACGATGTGGGGAAAGAACTGTCTTTCATCCCTGGAAATGGATTTTAGGAGAATTGACACCAGTGGGGCCCTGCGAGAAGGATGCTTGGGGAAGAATTTGGTGCTGGTACTGAGGGGTACATAGAATTGGAAGATTGCATAGAGAATTAAACACTCTCCTACAAAATATCATAGCTTATTGGGACTTCCTACAATAATTGCTACGTAGGGTCAGCTCCAACTGTTTACCTTTGTTGTTCAAAGGCCACAACAGCCCGGGTAGCTTTGAATCCATATAGTTATTTTTATAAATTATATGCTTGCATTTTTTTAGTTTTTGGTGTTGGTATGGAAGTACTCTTGAATGGTTTAGTGGTGTGGTGTTAATAGTGGATTTCCCTCATAGTTTCAGTAGCGGGGTACTTCCCCTACGTTGTAGTGGATTTTCTTTTCAGTTTAATTTTCCCTACATATATCAAAGTTGCCTTACCACCTGGTGGTGTATTTTATTGTTCTTGCACTATGCCTGGTTCCTTTTGTGTCCCCTCAACTCTGTCTTAATGATGACCCTGGCTTCATTTTACTTCTGTAGTCAAACCTCTGTTACTATCTAGACCTGTGTAGAAATAAGGAGAACTAGTCTTTTATTTTATATGCAATGCCAAAGCATGAGAAGTCAATGTTGGGGTAGGGGGGAGGAGGGGGGAAGGAGGCCATGACACCCAAGGCAAAAATTGAGCCTACAAGCAAGCCCATAAGGCTTTTGAAACTTTCATTTGGTTGTCCCCCCTGAGACCAAAAACAAAATTCATCAACTGGAAACCCTAACAGCTAGAGATAGGAAAGCTTTCTCGGATTTGGAGATAATGGAAGAAGTTGGACAATGTATTACGGACCATGGTCATACCGAGGGAAGGTGGTATCAATATTTCAATTCTCTGTCATTATATTGTAAAATGAAAACCTTTCTAGGTAGGGTCCTAACAGAAAAGGAAGAAGAATGATATAATACCTTTGCAAGCCTAGAAGACATTAAACTTGTCCAAAGAAACTAGCGGGTGTGCCTAGAAATAATGGATGCTAGGCTAGATCATATTGGGTGTGTTAGTGTCGGTATCTTCATCCCTCCATCAGTGATCAAATTCTCTTATTGCATTGCATGTTAGGTGTCTCATCCAATCAGCTGCATTCCATTAGGGTCATGGATCATCTGATGGTAGTGGCATATTATAAATTTTCCCTCATGATCTTTACCTGCTGGCGCATTTTCATACATTTAGGTCATTTGCAATCATTTTTTGTCTTTAAATCTGCAAAAGTCATTTTTAGGGTTTTAGGTCTCATTAGGTCTAGGGTTTTTTCAATAAGGTCTTATAAAAGCTCAAAATGGTCAGCAGGCACATGAGGAGGTCAAATAAAGTCTCAGCAACAAAAATTTCAATAATCACATGCTCAGTAATTGATTTTTCCTCAAAACCCTGTTTTGAGGAAAAACGGAGTTTTTATGTTTTATGTACCAAATTTCATGTAATTTCATTTTTCCTATATGTAATAATTTCAAGATGCAGTCCTAGTCACCTTGCCAAGCCTCTTCACTCCAGTTCTTGCAAAAGAAACAAAATTTCAAAGTATTTAGTCCACCAAAGGCAAAAAGTAAGACAAACTGCCCAAAACAGAGTTTTAAAAAGCAAGTGAAAGTCAAACGTTAGGAAAGTGGATTTTCATAAGTGGAAAAACAAAATCATTGGTATATAAAGTCTTTTCATGTCAAAGGAAGCTCATTTGTATGCCAAAGGAGAAGAGAACAAGTGCAAACCATGTTTTCAAGCCTAAGGAGAGATTTTGCATTCAAACAGTGAAAATTTGGAGGCGCGACGCACCTGGGTCAAGGTGTGGCGCACCTGGCCTACACGACGCATACAGAGAAAAAGTTGCACTGAGTTTCTAATTGGCGTGAGCACCTGTGAGTGGGCGCGGTGCACCAGCCTTCAAAGCCTGAACTTATTCAAATCGCCTCCTCCAAGCTTCCAAATCGCAAATTCCTCATTCCACAAGTAAGTCAACACCTCCATATTGCCAATGTATGAGTTTCATTCATTGTTTATGGTGTTTCAATAGGGAAAAAATTAAACCCTAGTTGCTTGCACAATTAGTTGAAAAAGGCTGCCTAGGGTTTGCAAATTACAGTTTTTGTTGTCTAAATCCCATCCCAACATTTTCACTCCCTCACTACATTTCATTCACCTCTTTTATCCTTCCATTTTCCACTTACACTTACCTATTCCCCCATCCCTAAAACTAGTAACCCTAATCCCTACCTTCACTTATCCCAAACCCTAATTAACAACCCTGAACCCTAAATATTATTCCCTAAACCCTTTCATTCCTCAAAAAACCCAACTAGTAGCATCCCCAACCTCTCATTCGCAGTTCCTTCACAGTCCTTATCGTCAAATCCCTATTGTTTAGCAGCAAATACCTATTGACACTATAAAATCTCTTCATACTCATCTACGAAAAATGAAGCATTGGAAAACATGGGGTCAGTTTCTTCTTATGACAGAAATGAGGAAATAGTCAGTGACTACTCCAAAGAAATTCATGCACCAAGGAGACCTCACAAGAGTGGAAAACATAACCGAGAGGAGCCTACTTCACTTACTAAGCTGTTGGCTTGGCCTCTTGCTATGACATGCTTCCAACATCAATCTTGTTATCAATTTTGTGAGATGGTGGAAAGAGTCAAATATCACCATGAACTTGCCAGACTTTTTGCGCTCCATCTTCACAATGGCTAGGTCAATCTGGCAGGTGTGACATTCACCTTGACACCTGAGACTATAGCTCAAGCAACCGGTATTCTAAATGTAGGTGAGCAGTGGAATAAGGGGTAGCTGGTGGACAGAGATCATTATGAGCCTTATATCAAGGTTGGTTTTCAGAGGCATGTCAGTAGGGTCTTCCCTTTCAGGTACCTACAGGACACATATGCTCCCCTTATGAAACTCATAATCAAATATTTCAGTTGTCAAGGCAGTTTTTCTCGCCTATACACCTATCATATCAAATTGTTGATGCATTTTACGAGGGTGAGGATGATGAACCTCCCCTATTTCATTTGCCGAAATATTGAGAAAATGACCACATTGGTGCAAAGGAAACCTCCTCATCAATAGTATAACAACATCTATCACTTTGCATTGATCAAGATTGTGGTTTTGCATCAGCTTAGTTTACTGAATGTTTCATGGGAGGATTTCATTTCACATGAGTTTTTTACAGGTCCTTAAGTGCCCCCATCAATTTTTCATGAGGTAAGAGAGCCTTCACATCAGCAAGAGGTGCATGAGACTCAAACCACTAGTGTGCCAGTATTTGTCACTTACCAAAAGGGCATAAGGAGATTGTTTGTAGCAGCAAAATGAGTACTATCTCCACCCGGGGTGGAAGGGGTCTCGTTTCCTTCAACATAAAAGCAGGTAAAAGACAAGGGTAAGCATCCATTACATGATGAGGGACCTTCAGAAGGTCAAGAGGCAGATTTCATTCTCATTCAGGAGGATGACACTGATTTGGGCTCCCAAAGCTCAAAGCTAAAGGAGATCATCCGGGAACAGCAAGATGAAATTCATGACTTGTCTCTCAACCTGGAAAGAACCAAGTGGATAATAAATTATCTTGAGCAGAGGAGCAAATAATTAGAGGATCAAAAAACCATCATGGAGCTAAAAAACATAAGAGAAAACAGGCAAGCTGCCAAGAGCAAGAAAGTCAAGTTGACACCACTTGAACAAGAAATTGAAGCTGATCATGAATCTTGGCTTGGGAGGAAAAAAATTCACTTGTAAAAGATGTTAGAGAAATCCAAAAAAGAGAAAAAGATGTTGAGGCACATGGCCTATCACTATTTTGCGAGAAACAAATTTTGCAAAGCGAGAATTAGGACTTTGAAGGCCAAGTTGAAGAAAGCATTGAGGAAGAGAAAAGAGAAAGATAAGCTCCAAATTTTGGCTGAGGATTCCTTACCCCAACACAAAATTTGATGCAGGACACTCATCCCAAATTTCGAGAAATTTGGGATACTTTTTGTAAATTTTGAAATTTTGGAGCAAAAAACAAGTTTTACTGCCTGGTGCGCTGTGCCACCTGGCGCGCGCTTTTTCTGGGGACCTCCTTTGGAGGAAAACTCAGCATTTTTGGATTCCTCAGGAAAAAATATGAATTCCCACACATTACCAAGAAATTTTTTCAAGTTTTGAGCTTCCAAAAGGGTCAAAAACACCTAAAAAATGTCCTTTCTGCCCCTTTTTGGCCACACAAGAAGTAGTGTTGGGAGAAATCATTTTTAGAGGGGTAAATGGACACCAAATTCAGAAATTCCACTTGGTCTAGAAAGTAGACAGATAGACCTTTCTAACAAGCCCACTTGGAGAAAATTTGGTGCACAGGACGGCCTCAAAAATCATCTGCAAAGTAGTGCGGCGCACAAGGATAGGAGCGCAGCGCACATGATGAAAATTTGTCATTTTTGCCAAAAAACTCTGTTTTTTTGCCTAGTTTTTTCTTAGTTTGACTTTTTTCTCTCTCATAGTCAAACTCATGATGTAATTTGATGTAACTTGATGGAATTTTATGTAAGTATGCTAAAATTTCACTCATGGAGGTAGATACATCATGAAAAGGTAGTTTGCAACTGAATGAATCAGTTTCATAGGTTTTAGAGGCAAGTTGTTCCACTGCCTACTTTTCAGTTCTTAGTTTAGATCTTGTTGAAACAGCTCCTAAACTCATGAACTCGACCCATAAAGCCTAACATGAGTTGTTTGTTGCCTATATCTAGTATTTTTTCAGTCATTGGTAAAAGTTGGACTCTTGTGGATGCTTTGAGCATTATTGTACATCCATCTCTACAGTTTGGCAAAGGAATAGACCAGGGTTTGTAGCACTTTGTGGGATTCTTGTGGAAACTTGATTTGGTATTGTTTTTCCTTCTGTAATTACAAGTTTACAATTGTTTATGTATGCCATCATCTCTCTATGTTCATCTTAACTAAATGAAATAAGGATAAAGGTAGAATTCATTGATGTTGCAGTGCTCTACCCAGGGTTTGTTTAGTTGTTTATGTTTTCAGCTATTTGAAGAGGATCCCTGAGACTTTCATGCTCTCTCCAACTCCTCACCAGTCTAAAATCTCTCCATCTCACTCAATTTTAAGTACTAAACCATTTGCCTACCTTCCCCCATAAAGATCTCTGCAAGACTGTGTCCATTCCCCGGACCCAAAACTGCTTTTCACATTTGAGCCACCAAACCAACATTAAATTCAATCAAAATCCTCTGAGCATATACCTAGCCTAAAATTAGTCTTTATATCAGTCATCTCAAGCTTTATTGGCCATATTTTCCTGAGATTGACAAGGAGAGAACCCTCTCCCAACCTAGTAGGGCTAGCTACCAGGTTAAGCATGATTTGATGTTACCCTAGATCCTACCTTTCTCAGCCTGAGGTAGATTTAGGCCATAACAAAGTGCTACATCCTATGCGCCTTTCCTTCCCCAAAACCTCCAAGCGCTAGTATCGAAGACCTGACACTTGTTACCTCATAAGTCTCCTAATTTCTGAAATGCTTGCATGTAGTTTTTTGTTTTTTAATTTGGCAGTAGACACTATAATTTTGCTAAAGTTGTTAATATTGTTAAAATTTTGGACAAAATATTCTATAGGTAGGTGGTAAAAAATATTTGGTTTCCCACTAGGAAGATTAAGACCACCTATTGAAAAACATGTTTAAGATGGTTGGCTAACTGATTTATTTGGTTATCATGATTTTGTGAGGCAATACAATATTAACTTATAAAAAAAATAAAAATTGTGGGGTAAATATTGTTTTACCTTTAAAGATGAGATTTCATGGATATGCTACAAAAACTAGGTTAGTATTTCACTAGGGAGATTATACCAAAGCCAAAAGTGCACTCTTCATAGAGAGGTATAAGAGATCATGATTTACAAAAGATTGGGTAGAAAATGCATATACTGAAAAATGGGCTAGATTGGCCTGGAGAGAGAACCAAATAATTGTAAAACAAAGTGGACTTAAGTATAGCAAGGCTAAACTGATGGATTAGAGTTAGTAGCGAAAACGTGAATAGGATAATCAATGTTTTCAGTGGTGGTGCATACTGGTGGAGGAATGCCTAAATGATGCTTAATGCGGCCAAAGTGTTGATCTATGTCCCTCAAGTGATAGTGAAGGTGCTCTAGAGAGTATAATGTGTAAACCTTATGCTCAAAATGATCCATTGGAATTTTTCCTAGAAGGAACTTCAAATTCCAATACAAATTGATGGTGTACATGTACTGATTAAGCCAACCTTGGGTGTGCCCAACATTCGACACCTAGTCAGGAAAATCTGCCAAAACTTTTGTATCTAAATTTTTTTGTCATTGGGAGGCTCCTTCATGTTCCATGCGAGTTAGATCCTCCTGGATGGGTCTTGGGTAAGGACAAAAAACATGACAAATGATTCCTAAAGCTTGTGATGTGCACATCTATGTCCCCAAGAGACTCAATCCTGATAATATGCATCCCCTCGATGGAATCATGTTTGTTGATGATGCATGATAAAGGACCAAACTCAGATACTCAGAGGGACGAATGGGAAGATAGATAGGTGAGAATTTGACTCAAGGGGAAAGCCACGTAGGGAGAGGGAGGGGATAACAAGAAGTCAAACATAAATAGAAGTCGATAATAGAGAAATTCACCATCTTGATATGATAATACAAAGGGGGCATGAGAATGGAAGTGGGAAGTGTGAGATCCTGCCATGGAGGTTGGATGCAAGAGGGGAGGGACACAGAGCTACAAGGATGGGTGGAGGGGGGAGTAATGATTTGAGAATAGATAAAGCTGTGTACTAAGGATGTTCGAGAAGGAGCAGGGTGAGGAGGGGAGAGCTTCAATTTGAAAATAGGAAGCAATAATTGAATAAAGAAGTAGATACAAGCCATAAACATTAAAACTAGAAAATGTTGTAGGGGTTAAGCTTCCACAGGGTGTGGTGACTAGTGTACAACTGCCGCACATGCTAGACTTAGCGCTCTCACTTGCATGCAAAGTAGATAAGCTATGAAAAGGAAAGAACAGGTCTAGGCCAGTAAACCAAGGAGTCAAATGGAAAGCATCCCTGCAATGTTGGGAATAGAGGAGAATTTGAATAGGTCTAAAGCTATAGAGAGAAATACAAATAAGAGTGATATTATAATAATAATTATTATTAAAACAATTAACAAAAACATTTATTATAATATAATGTTTACATTTATTTTGTATATAGAGGAATCGACAATTGGGTAGGTCTCATACTCATGTGACTCGAGGTTAATTCCAACCGCTACCATGATAGCCTCTAGGTTCCTACATATGCCCCTTTCGTTGGCACATGTGAATCAGGTGGATTTGAATATCTAACCTCCTCACACATAACACTTCATTTTCACAGTCATTTCCAATTGGGCTACCCCTCGGGGGCTATAATATTTACTAATATTATTTAAAAATAAATTTATTAATCAATTATAAAGATATAATATTATTTTAATATTTAATTAATATATTTTTTAAATTTAAATTAATATTTATTATAATTATTATATCATTTATATTTAATATTTTATTTATTATTAAATATGACATTTACAAGCCCACGGGGCTTTGGATTGATGGTGAATGGGTGCACTGTTAAGGCACTCCTTGTGATAGGTCACTGGTTCAAATCCCCCGTGGGTGCTTACCTACCAAAAAAAAATATATATATGATATTTACAAACTATAATTAAATATAAATTTATTTATATTTTATATGGTAATTGGTGAATTGGTAACTTTGGAGGATTGTCTTGGGAAAGAACTAGGATCGAATCACAACGATAGCAACTATTCACCTCAATATCAAGATATAAAAATATTCTCACCCCTTCGAGCTTATAGAAATCACTGATCATGATATTCAACATGTTCAAATTTTTGCCACACAAGAGAATATTCAAATAGAGAATAGAGAAATAAGGAGCCAAGGCAATAGATAGTGAGAAAGTGGAGTGCCCAAAATAAAAAAAAAAAGGAGAAAAGTACAAAGCTAGAACTAGAGGCAATTGTGGAAAAGTTGATGGGAAAAATGAAAAATTTCCAACAACTCTGGTTGTTTGCAGAAGAGACAACACAAAGACAAGAGGAAGAAATCACAAGTGAGGAAAGATAATGACCAAGTAGTCACCTTAAAATCATAAAAAACCACCAAGATGCTAGGATCACCTGTATCTATAGTGAAGGATTTGAATTCCATAATAGCTAGAAGTTGGATTGTAGAGGAGTGTGCTGTGGAGCATGTGTTTAATGTCATTACCATATGACCCATCTCTGCAACCATGAATGCCCACCTATGATCATTAAACCACATGCATAGATATAATTCCATGTCTCGACTTATGGAGCATGAGGCTGTCATGTCAGTCCCTCTCCATGGGGGAGACAACAACTTCCCCGCCTTCCCGTTCCCAGTGCACATCCCTTATCAGTCGATGCGAAGGGAAAAAAGGAAAATTATATTATTACTATAATGATTATATTTATAAAAATATTATATAATATTTTCAAAATAATAATAAAATAATAAGACTAATACTAATAATAATAATAATAATTTTATTATTACAACATATTTTTAATATTTGTGAATAAATATTAATATTATTATAATAACATTTTAGCCTCCAGGGTTAGCTCAACTGGTTGAGTTCCCATTGCTAAAGTACCTTGCTAATGGAAGGTCAAATGGTCAATTTTGTGAAATTTCCTTGAAATTACAATAACTGGAATTTATTATCTTAACTAATTAGCAATTTAATTGTTTATGGTAATTTATAGATACATCACACTACAATTATTCACAAAATAAATATGTCACGAAAGTAAATAAGGAACTAAGAAATAGATGCAGACACATAAAAATATCGACACAATTATTTTGGACTTAACAGTTCCCAAAAAAACATTGAAGGGAAAATTGGTGCAACAAATGGGTTTATTTTATTATTATGTAGCAAGTATTTCAGAGTATAATAATCTGGATTCCCAACTGGAAATCCTCTAGTAAATATCTGACAAAAAAAAGTGGAGAATATTTCTCCCTTCTGTAATCAATCTGGCCTCCACTGGCCTTCTTGAACCACACACTGGCACACTTGCTCTTCCTAGAATTCACATTACTTGGCCTGGATAATTCACTTTGGCTGCAAACTGGCTCCAAGTGAGCTATCCAACCTCCCTTTTCGCTTGTAAAATATTTGCTCCGCCTTATGGATGATATCCCGACTTCTGACAACTGAAATGTCCTCTTTCTGACAATTCGCACTAGGGTTTATGGTTGCTCACACTGGATTTTGTGACCCTCTCTATAGATAACTCAAACTCCTTTCTCCCCCCAATTTGGCAGTAGAGAAATGCTGGAAAATTCCCCAAAATCCTCTTCCTGAATTTTCTGCTACTCCCTCTCCTCGACGCCCTCTCTCTAGCTTGAACAACACCCTTGTTGAATCATTGTAACTAGGTAGCTCGATCTGACCTACCTAACTCACTCTCCCTCTTGTGTCTTTCTCCATCCCATGAAATTTCTCTTATAATCTCTTGTCGGAGCATCAACGAACAAGATCTAATCGTGATCGATGGCTAATGTCATCTTAGACTTTATCCAAGTCATTTTCTAGAAGTCTCTAGAGCATAATTCGATCTCCTTAATTAATTCCCATTGATTAATCAATTTTCCTAATTTAGTGTTAGGCATTTTTTAAATTATTGATTAATTAATTTAATTGAGTGTCTCTGCGTGTTTTCTCCTGAAACCTTTTCTGAGTTTTGGAGATCTTGTGTTCCTTAGCCTCTTAGACACAAATTAACACTAGAATACCTGTATGATGCTACCATATCATCCAAAATCTAACAAATTCTCTTCAACGAGCTCGGGGTTAGACTTTTCTAGTTTGGTTGACGGGATGTGATCGCTTTAGGTTGATCTACCCTTATTTTCTACGAAAAAAAACGTTTGAAGAACATTCAAAATTGATATCATAAAGTAAGAATATCAATTATTGTACAAGTCTATATACATACACACTAAAATGGAAAAAATAATTAAAAGAATAGGATAATCAAATGAATATAAAAAGAAAGAAAATAAATAAAGAGAGAGAGGGAAGAACACATGTCACCATGTCAAGGAACTAAATAATGGATACAATTGAGATCCAATTTTGTTAATTTTCCAACAATCATCTCTATTGAGATTATTTGGTCTCTTTTCAATATCAAAAAATCCCATAAATGTCCTATTGATATGTTGGTTCATTTTGGAAAAAATCTTAGCTTCATCAATGCAAATATGATTTTAGTTTTTTTGAGTGCTTACCTAGAGAAAATGAACAAATACAATTATGTTTGATATCAACAAACTTTTCTTATTCTAATCTTGGTTAGGTGGCTAGTTTCACCCATAAAAGGTTTTCCACATGAGCATGTGATCATGAAGATACTTTTTTAATTTGTAGGATTAATTGTTCTTTGATGGATCTTAGGGAGTTCCTAATTGTGGATAAGGGTTTGAATGCAATTCCAATTTTTTTCTTCCTTAAGACTTTAGCAATCTTGTTCATGATCCCTTGAATGTAGGGCAAGAAGACCTTGGACACATCTTCTATATCTTCTTTGCTCCTAGGTCTCCTACTATAATTGGAAATGCTCTGACTCCCTGATGTTTATTATAACAATTATGCATAGGAACCTCCAAGAGATTACTTGTTTCTTCTTCCAAATTCTCTTCATTTGAGATTCTACGAGCCTTGATCACTAGAGTGGTGAGAACATGTAGTTTTGGAGCCAGATGGTGGTTCGACTTAAAATGAAGGTATTGATCAATATGGGTCTTTTTTCTATAAGCTTCGTGAGATAAATAACCATCTAATATCTTAGTAACATGAACATCTAGAAATTAAAGGATGCAATCAACTTCAATCTCCATAGTTAATTTTATGTTCTTAGATTGATTGTTGAGATGATCAAGAAATTCATCCAAGTTTTCATGCCCATAGGGCCATATGTCAAATGTATCATCACTGAATCTAATCCACAACTTTGATTTTAAAAGGGAAGAAGCAAGGGTTTTGTTTTAAAAATTCGCCATAAACAAATTGATAACAACTCGGGAGAGGGGAAATCCTATAACCACCCCACATTCTACATTTATAATTAATTAGTAAATTTATCTTTAATAATAATTTGTAAATATTTTATTTATAATAAATAAATTTCTAAATTTAAATAATATAATATTTTTTTGGGTATTAATTTGATGATATAATAATTGTAATTAGTATCATTCTAAAATATTAAAATGGCATTTTACGTTTATAAGTACATTTTCATTTTTAGCAAAAACTTGCAAATATTATATTGATAATGAATAAACGTGTTAATTATTTGAATTATAAATATTAATAATAATGAAAGTAACAATTTGAAGTATGATAATGGATTAACAAGCATGTTATTTATGATTTTAATAATATCTTCATTTTTAACTTATTAATTAAAAAATGCATTTTTATTTTTTCCAGATCATTTATAATCAATATATTATATATAAGCAAATCTCAGTTTCTCTATTAATAATAGTAATTCAGTTTTAAGGTCATGACCAAGAGAAACATCAAATTGATGTATGTGATCCCTTGTTTGTGGGACAAAGATCCTCTCTATGCGATAATTTGATTACTAAAGTCTATAGAGGTGTACATACTCTATGACCTTTGAATTTAACATGTGACCTCTTATAAGGAAACACATGTTCTTTAGGCTTGCTCGAGTTGTACTATCATATATATATATATATATATATATATATATATATATATATATAATTGCCTATTATATTATTTAGTTTTAAATTAAATATAAGTCAACCAATATACTAGTTTTTAATGGATACTTTTAATTTAATTTAATTAATATCAATTCATATTATGGATCTAATTCTGTTCACAAAATTATTCATGAGAATGGACCACCATAGTTTGGTTTGAAAAGATAATTTTAAAAATGGATGTCATACTTTAACCAAATATCTCGTACAAAATAATGTATTTATGCCAATTGTAGGAAGCGACATGAATTTCCATGAAATCAATCCCCCATTTATCAAAGGGACCAATGGTGATGACACGGTGTGTGGGTGAAGGTGGTGCTTGAGTGTTGGATGTGAAGATCTAGTAGCTCTTACATCCCTTAACTATGTGAATGCAATCATGAAAGATGGTTGGTAATAAATGGATGGTGAAAATGATTTATTTGTGGTAATCATTCTGGGTAAATTTCCATTGCAATCTCCATTGTGAAAATCATTCAGGACTTGCTTGAATTTACATGGGATAAGCATCCATGAAAAATGGTGTTAATGCTCCACTGATAAGAAAAATACCTATAATGAGATAACAAGGTGCATGGTGATGAATATGTCAGTGGTAGTTGTGAGATAGACATAGGAATTTTTTTTGCATGCGAAGTTAGACTAGGATATCATCATACCAAGGATCACTTGATGAAATAAAGAATATATTCTCATCCAGAAATGCATCATCCAGAGGTGGATCACCTCGATTTATCAACAATTTAATGATACTTTAGTAAGAGTGGGAGCCTTCTTGATTGTATGGGTGGAAAAGTATTTGACATTTAACTCCTAAATAATGACTATCCACTGGTGGAAATTACCATTGATAAATTGTTGAATTAAAATGTACTACATGGGGTTACCACCACAATATTGTGGTTAAGAATGATGTAATGTCACAACTATAGACCAAATAAAATCATTAATGCCAACTTGTCATCATGGTTGTAATTCAACATATGGCCCTATAGGTTTTTGCTAATGCAATAAATTACAGGCTTGTAGTTGCCACCTCCCATTTGGACTAAAGCTCTTTGTACAACAAAATATGTTGTAGAAATATATAGAAATATAAAGGATAAAATCCTTTTGGAAATTAGAGGGACTAATGAGGGTGTACTTGTCACAAAAGCTTGTTTTGTAGATTTAAATGACTAGTGATATTGGTAATCTAAAAAAGGGGGATGTTCTTGCATAAAAGTCATAGAAAATTGTGGGCTAAAGTGGTGTAATCAAGCATAAATTATTGTAAACTTTTATTTTTCTCTTGAAGGAGTCAAAATTGGAAAATGGATGGCCTAAATTTTGAAGGAATTAATAATAATCCCTTATTCTAAGATGATAAACCTAATCATTTGGCCAATTGTAACACAAGAGACACATTTGAGAGGTTTCAAGTGAATTTGTATTGGTGGCATCTACGAAAAACATTGCATGAATTAGCTATATGCCATAATTGATGCTTGGATTTAGCCATGAGATCACTAAGGTAGGATATAACTATGTGCACAATGTTAGTATAATAATAAGACATGACTCATTGGAAAGTGGCTTCAGAGCTTTTAGGCCCAAAGGGCATTAATTTATGAGAAAAATTTCCCCAAGGTGTAGTGAATGTCATTTTATGTTGATCATCTAGGTGCATCTAGATCTAATTATACCTTATAAACCATCCATAAATGATAAAAATTTGAGGTTGGCACACTCATCAATTACTTGGTCAATGAATGGAGTAGGGAAGTTATCTTTAGGAACAATGAGATCAAGGTTGTGAAAACCAATGCATGCTCACATGGTTCCTTAGTTATTATTGATAAGAATAGATTTGGATACCCATCATGTACAAGAAATAGGGTCAATGAAACTAACCGTAAATACTTTTCCTATCTCAACCTTAATGGAAAGGGGATTTTAATGGTTTATAAGTCATTAAACAAAGTAGTGATGCATCATTCCATGCATCAATATGATGTTCGACAATGTGAGTGTCCATATATGGGATTTTTTTGTGTAATACCATGCAAAAATTCCATGAAACTCTTGAAAAAGGGATTTGTGAGTAGTCACATATTTTGGGGTACATGATGTGCCAATAATAATGTTTTCAATGACATCAAGTGTGATGAAGATGTTGAGAGTGATGGTTCTAGATACGTTTTCTATATTTCCTTCCAGAAACACATCCAATGTTGGTATTAGGTGCAAGAACCATTCCTCCTATTCATGAGGAATAAAATCCTTATCTTCAACAATATATATGCACAATTTACTAAGGGTTATTCTTGGGAGTACATGATAATTACGGTGAAAGTAATCCCAAGGAATATTAGGAGTAGTCATGGCCTGTAAAATGTCTTCATTATAATAGACAATATGGGATACTAGGTGTTGATAGTGATGGACCTACCAACATTCAAGGGATCACCCCGATATGAAGTCCCAACTAGACCTCACACTGTTTCATGTGGGAGTCCCATTCGATATGATGGCCCGGTTGCCATTATCTTAAAGATTTGCCTCAACTCTTGCTTGTCAGCACATGAGAGTGGTCTGATTTGTCTTCGAGAAGTGAGTTTCATGTGCCTAGTGATTGCTAGTGTCACTTGTGTCAATGGTTCTTTCACTGTAGATGGAGAGGGTGGGAGTGAGTCCCAAGTCAGTTGGGAGGAAGCCCCAACTTTGCTAGGAAAACACAACACAATAGGACGTACACAACTTTTGGAGGAACAATCCACACAGATGAGGCATTCAAAACACACAAGGGAAGATAACACGTACAACACTTAGCGGATGATTCTGCGCGAGTGCAATGGTTGTTATAGCAAATTTTATGTGAAAGGTCTGTCTGATGTCTGGGGAGGTAGCCACCACAGGCAGGACAACGTTAACAGCATATACAACACATTTTCATTAATAGATTATGTATTACAACAAGTGAATGAGTTCAAGTGTTAAACACAGGTTAAAGCAACATGCATTACAAGTGTTCAAGATTAGTCTTACAACAATTACAATACATGTGTGAAAATGTGATGGCCTGTTAGCGGGCTTCTGAATTAAGCGAAAGTTCCAAGACACATCATTAAACCATACATATCTAACCCCATGGGCGGGGCGTTGGAGCCACTACTTACTCCTCAAAGAAAATATTACAGACTCTCTTGGCTATGTGGGAGGAGCTAAGGTGAAAAATTCCTTTGCATGTACAAATGAGGGGGTATTTATAGCCAAAGTTGACTGACCCTTGTGGTTGTTCGACTATTGTCATGATTGTTTGACTTCCATGACTTTTCAACTTTACATGACTCGTTGTACAACAAGTAGGTCTCTTGGACTTCCATATTACACTACATTAATTGACATTATGGCCCACAGTATAGATGTGGACGACATGACTCATGACATGACTCGACATGACAGTGCTGGTACATTCGTGTTGCTTTTGGTGTGCATGTCGAGCTATAGTGATGCTGGGTGATGGATGTCCTCATGGTGTGTCATAGCTTCACCTTCGAATGGCAAAGTGCACAGAGTCTTCGATGGTCATTGGTTCGCTTGATGTTGCTTTTGCACGTTGCTCCTTGCTTGTATGTTGGAAGGCTTGACAGGCCCATCTGTTCACAAAAGGTGCATGTTCATCCATCCGTCACTCGTTCACTCATTCACAAAATGAATAAGTGTGTGAACAAGTGAAAGATGCATATGTGATCCTGCAAACACACACTTACATGATTGTATGACGAGACGAATCAAACCATCTAGATACACATGTTCAACATGACTAATCGACAATGCAAGTGAAAATTGCAACACTTGTGATTGATCGTTGGTAGACCGTGATGATGCTTGTGCGATAGTGAATGTGACTCTGTGTGTGAGTGTGACAGATGTTTTCATAGTGAACACAACATGTGCACACGAAGCGAAGACCTTGAGCATGACCAGAACATTGTTGCAAGCATGACATTGACATCAACATTCAAAACTTGGATGAAATGAACAAGAAAGGTGGATGTGAAGACTCACACAAGCTTACGGAGTGAACCCAAGTGTGTGCAGTCATCAAGTGAAACTCTCAAGGGAGGCTTCGAAATTGGGAGCAAGCCAAAATTTTGGAGGGTGGTTGTAGCCGCTACAACACCAAGGTAGATTAATGGGGGGAATATTGAGACAAGTAATGGTATGGATGGGTCAAATATGGGATTAACATCATTTCCATAAAATAGTGAAGAGATACCTGTAGTAGTAGAGTCAACAAAGGAGGACCTAACATATACTGGTAATGTATTTTTTCATGGGGATTGTAGTAGGGTCTCTCATAAGAAAACTTATATCAAAGTATAATGCCAACATTGATTCCAAAATAAGAGGAAGGGTTTTTCATAGTCATGGAATCAATTGAAGAAGAGAAAATGTAAACAAAGGTTGATTCCAGATTATTGATCTATGGTGGAGTTCCCTTATAAACCTAAGAAGGGATGAGATTTTGAAAATTATGGGGGAAATTTACATCAAAATTTGAAATCATATAGATCTTGTAAAGGTAGTAATCATTTAGATTGGGAGATGAATTTGGTTCACAATATAGAAGTTTATTGATGGAAAAAAATTGCCATTAATGAGGGAATTCTATGGTGTGAGTACTAAGGATGCAACCACTTTTGTAGAACACATGTAGCTATGACGCAACAATATATTGTAATCAAGTGGGAAATTAATCCAAAACTTTCATATCAATAAAGATGATTTTACCCTTTAGATTAATGGAAACATTTTTGTATATACCTAAAGGTTAGGAAAGATAATTATGTAAGTACAAAGGGTAATGGTTAAGGGACTTAACTTCATATCTAATTTTATTCCACACAATGAGGAAATAATCTCATCGATAATGCAGTTATGAATAGGATTTTTTTAGGTGGTGATAAGGATTTGGAAAAGTGTTAGTGTGGGGCGGGGGGGTGGTTTAGGTTCTACATTACCCAAATTGAAGGTCATTAATTTAGAAGCTAAGGGGTGTATTGATCCTATGGTGGACAAAAAATATTTTCACTAAGGAGGGAAAGTCCAAAGGACTTATAATGTTGATGTGGTGAGAGGATAAGTATTCAAATCATCTACAATATTGCAATTTTTAGAACCCTTGCATGCACATAGGATATGTGTGATTCACTTCAAATTTGATTTAGACACACGGGGGTGATGATCGAAATTGTATAGAGGTATCTATGAAGAGCCATTAGGTCATGACTATGTTTCTTTTGTTTTAATGGATTTGGGATTGTATATCCCATGTGAATTAGTGTATGTCTAGAGGTGAATATCATTCAATGTAAGAAGGTAAATGACTTGTTTGGTGGGATTATCATCTGGAGATGGGTTAGTGGAAGAGGTAGGTAGGAGCCTCTTTATTATTACCCAATAATTATTGTCGGGGAAACATATTTGGAACCTTAGGTTGTTGTGGAGGAGTAATTCCTAATGGTGGGTTATAGTTTGAAAGACCATGCATTACTCACATCCATTAGAACTTAAGTATTTCTAGGTAATGATGTGTTTAATGTCCATAAACCCCACAAATGTACAAGTAAATTTAGCTTTAATATCCATATTCACACCTTTCTTAGGTTTTTTTGGAGCCCTAGTCTTTGTCTGATTGAATAGGTTGATTTCCATTTTGTTCTTGATTTTGATAAATTTGGTGGGAGTATTTTGGCCATTTTTACCCTTCTCCTTTCCCTTAATTTTTAATGTTGAGGAGATTGGATAGAAGTTTGGGTTGGTTGAGAAGACAAAGATTGAACCAAGCTAATGCTAGTAGGTGGAGTTGTATTATTAACGATTGAGTGTCCTTGAAACATGAGCACATATTTTTCATGCCTTATGGGTAAGGGATATAATGATAATTATTATTAGAGGAGGGGGGGAGGAGGATGGTAGACGCACTCTATAAGTAATAGGGAAGGTGATCTATGAAGTTATAACCCATTGTTGTTTAGTGCAAGGAAAATGTGAGTAACCTTGGGAAAAATGGGTCCTCCATAGGATGTGCTTACTCCTCCATAATGATTTCCATAGAGACTCAGACTATGGTTAATAGACATATGCTTGAATTAGCTAGCAGTGTGATTCATTAACTAATTAATGTAATCTATAGCATGAGATTCCCTAAATGTTGGTTCTTGTGATGAGAATGCTAACATGCATTAAGTATTATGGTACATAGATATAACGATTGTGGATATATAAGGTTGAACTATTGAGCCTTCAAAATGGATTCCTCATCAATTTGTGGCATATTCATGGTGATGTGTTTTTGAATGGTATGGATAAGGGACATTATGAACCATCCATGAAGAGTGGGAATTTGTTTTTTTTCACAGGTTGCACTGTTAACATCACTCATAGATGTGACCTTAGATGTGTGTGGTTTAGTGGCACATGATGAGAACGGTTTACTCTAGTATTAGAAGGGACATGTAACTTGAAAAAGGTTAAGAAGGTTGTTGTAATTGAAACAAATATAGTGTTCCCACCTAAGGGTAATTCAACATAATATTTGGAGGATCCCTATGAGGGTTTATTGAAATATCCCAAGTTGAATAAATTTATGCCATTAGATGAACACCATAAAAGAAAATTCATTATGTGAATGGATGGGCCCTCACCAACTCTTTCCTCAAATTTGGGCATGTCTAATGAAAACTTGGTAGGCATGGGTGCTTAAGTTATGTCATGAAGTACTAGGTCATTGATAATTTTTGAAAGGTCTAGAAAAGTTGAAGTTTCCATGAATGTATTTTTTTTTTTTTAATGTATTGGGTCTTTGATAAGTATTCATGGAGAGATAAAAGGTGGAGGTACTTTAGATCCTCCTATTCTTTGTTTCCAATCATAAGGGATTTAATTGTATGTCTAGTAGTAATATACCTAGCCATTGGGACATTAAACAATATAAGACCTAATATCGTAATAGATTTCTTAAGATGAGAAGGGCTCACAATGGTGAATTTGCCTTAAATTTGAATTGAAATGTTGATACAAGTAATATATTGATCTTTTAGAAAAGTAAAGTGGTTTTCAAAAAATAATGAAAGAAAACCTCTAAAACTGTAGCATGACTCAAGTAGATTTATATGAAAAAAATTGAGCTTGGAAATAAAATTTCCATCAAGGGTGGTGAAATCAATTGAGGGTGCATTTAGGTGAAGGTAGAATGAAACAATTATAGTAACCTAACACAAGTTGTGACTTGAAAGTGAGTGAATTAGTCTATTGTTTGTAGAAATAAGTTTTTCCTTTCTCTCTTGTAAATAATCAATGAATCAAACCACAATACTACTTTGTATATATTAATGAGAAGTTTTCATTCATTATCTAGATTTATAGATGTAACCCACTTTTGTGTGATCACTCCTTTAACACATATTTCATTAAAATTGGAATTTTTTTATTACAAGAACATCACTAGAATTGAGTTTTTTGGTTATTTTGAATTCTAGATCCACTATTTTATTCCTAATTTAATGAAATATGTGTTCTTTTATGTTCTTGATCTATTTGTTTTTTTCTCATTTTAGCTTCAATCCCACCATATCGCTTAATTTTATTTATTTTAGACTTCTATTTACAATAATAGTGTGTCTCTGTGCATCAAGACACATTACACCTTCCTTTAGAATTTCGCATAATGAATCCTAAATAGACCGTCCACTCTTTTAATGTAATTTTCTTCAATTTAATGCATGAATATTATGTCCTTAATGCATCAAATAACAAATTTAAATGTTGTATGTGATCTTCTCTAGTGTATTGAAAATCAATATATCATCTAGATAAACAACCAAATACTTACTAAAAGATGGCCTCAAAATTTATGTTGTTAATCTCTTGAAATCATTAGGTGCATTAGCGAATCCAAATGACATAATAATGGCTTTCAAAATCCATACTTTTCTTAGTTGAATGCAATATTCCACTCATCCTTTTTCTAATATGAATATGGTGATATCCACTCTTCAATTCTATCTTGGAAAACTATCTAGTAGCACTACTAGTATCTATAAAGTTTCCCAACCTTAATAATAAAATCATATGTTTGGTCATGGTCTTGTTTATTGTTTTGGAGTCTACACCTATTCTTTATGCTCTATCCTTCTTTGGTGCACTCAATACTAGTACCACACATAGGATCATACTCCCATAGATAAAACCTCTTGATAATAACTCACTAACTTGGTTATTTCTTAATTTGTTCTCCATTAGACTTATTCTAGGTGATTACAAAAAGAGAGACTATATTTGTTGTTATGGATCTTTAATATTATAAATGGGATGTTTGTTATATATATATATATATATATAGATATATATATATATATATATATATATATATATATATATATATATATATATATATATAGATATATATATATATATATATATAGATATAGATATATATATATATATATATATATATATATATATATATATATATATATATATATATATATATATATATATATATATATATATAGATATAGATATATATATATATATATATATATATATATATATATATATATATATATATATAGTTTCCCCCATGACGGGTGCCTAGACTTTATGTCTGTCGGTAGGCTATCAAGGTTGAGTGATAATGACAAACACTTTGGTGATTATTTAATTTACCAATACACTTGTTATACCTAAGACATGATGCTCACACCAGTCTAGCCTTGGGAATTGTTAGTGTGAAAATTCCTGGAAGGTGTACCAAAAATCCTCACTTAAGTCACTAGATGACAAGTGACCCTAACAACAATTTGATGGTTGTTTTCATTTTAGATCTGCAATAAAAATGGAAAATCTGCAATAAAAGAAAACAAGATCCAAAACAACTAGTAGAAAAATAATGTATCTAGAATAATAACCCAATTGGAAAGACACTTTTAAATGAATAAATCTTTATTGATAACACCTAGTGAAGGAGATCTACAGATTGGTTTGTAAGTCCCCCTCTGTGGGATGAGTCCTTTGATATCCTTGATGCTTCAGAAATAGAATTCCCTCTCTCAATTGTGTGAAAAAACCCAAACAAAGATGAAGAACTCAAATGGGAGCTCAAGAAAATGATGATAGTGTAGACGATGATAATGATCATGGTGAAGAATGGATGAAAAACCCTCCTTTATATAGCAAAGTATGGAGTTAATATCGAAAATGGAGAATAATAAAATATTATTAACCAAATTCAGATCTAACTACTTGGAATACTTTATTATATTTATTGGAGAGGGAAAAGGAATTTAAAATGGTTAAATTCCTTTATTTAGAAATAATTAACAAATAAAATGATTTATTAATTATTTCGCAAGAAACAAGAAAGGTGTGAAATCAAAATAATTATTAAATAGTGATTTAATAATTATTCTAATAACAGAAATAAGGAAATTCAAATAAATAATGATTTATTTAAATATTCCTAAGGGATTTAGTCAAATGTGACAAGGAATAATTATTAAATAATGATTTAATAATAATTCCTAGAGAAAATTAAATAAATAATGATTTATCTAATTATTCTCATGGGGTTTTTTTATTCAAATCACAAAATAATTTAATAAAAGTGGTTTACTATGGTAAAATTAAATCCACATGGTGCATTTCGATCCACCTAGTTAGAAATGGCTAGGTGATCATTTTTTGGCGATAACAAGAATCATACAATAAACCTGGCTTGGCTTGTAGGAAAATAATGGTGATGAAATATGGCTTGCAATGGTTCCTTCCTGGTTTGGACAAGAGTGGGATCACTGTGAAAATATGTCCTCTCTCTGACATATTTATATTACCCAAGACATATCTTGTTTGGTGTTCGTTAGAGAAAAACATGGTTTTTGTTATGTCATTGTAGAGTTTTCATGCCTGTTGCATTTATCCTCTCCTTGTACTCCTTAATTGGTCCACTCATGAGCATATTCTGGCTCTCTCGGCATGGGAATGTCTGCCTCACTCTTGGTTTTTCATTTGGCCACCCTCAGCGTCCTCTATTTGTAGGTTGGCTCAAGACTCTAAGCTAGCCACACATATTCACAATCATGGTGCAACCCTCTCAAAGGGTCATTTGTTTTATCACCATTCATAGGCTTTAATTACACAAACTCATGGCGATCTAAGGATTAACAATTCTGGGCCTAGTATTATCTACTTTTGGATGGGCTCAGCTTAGGGAGCATATAAAAACATTCATCAATCAATGAAACACCTCTCAATCATAGAATTGGGTTGGTGGGCTTGGACTCCACAATTAAAGCGACTCAAAATGCTCAACAATTATGGAACATGGTGCTTACAACCTCAGGTTACTAGACTACTCTATCCCAAGCCTTGTTGTTGACAATTCTGTAACATAGCAATATGCTTCTTCATGGTAGGTAGCTGATAGCTTCATATGACTTTAGGAATGGTATGGATGGGACTAAATGGCCTCGCTTCTAGGTGGATTCATGGTTCAGGTCTCATGGTCAATTACAGGACCGTCGTTGATGTTTCCTCATTGATTTATGGTTCAGAACAAAGGGTTCATGGTCAAAATTTAGGGTGGCTTCATATCTTATGGTTTTTGGGAAAACACAAGTCTATAGCTCATGACTCATCGGTTGTTTGTTGTTTGTACATCCCCGCAGGTTGGAAAAATGTAGTTCCTTGCTGGTTGGTGGCTTGTGGGGTGTGTTGTTGGATAGAGACTCAACGTTCCCAACTCGTGATTCCATGTTGGACAACAGATTTATGGCCTCTTGTTGGTACCAGATCATACCAAAGTTCTCCATTATATTATAGTCCATATGGAAAGTATCTTTCAGTTTTGGCAATGTCTAACTCGCTTTGCAGAACATAGTTATAACTTTTGTAATGCTTGTAACTCTTGGTATAGTAGTAGGGACCCTTGTCACTCTTTCATTTTTTTCTTAAAAATGTTGGGTGTGGAGCTTGATTATCTTCCTGATTGTTCAGAGGTTTTTTTGTTTCAATCACGTTGGATCCCTGTTCCTAATGGGGAAGCAACATCGCCTGTTTAATCATCATCAGGGGGGTCCAAGGGGGGCAACAATGACTTTTATGAGCCCCCCCCTGGCGGGGGTTTGGGGGTAGCACCAATGAAGCTAAAAATAGATGAAAACTTTCCTTGTAAAATATTATAATTTCGTAGTCAATCTGGGTTGTTCATTAGGCATATGATCTGACAGTAGAAGTTATGTTAATTTAGGGTTTTTCCCTAGAAGGAAACCCTTGGTTTATATGAGGGAATTGTATTGCAGTTGTGTATTATTATTCTGAGCAAGAGAGAGAGAGAGAGAGATGAGGTTGTGTGAGAGCGAAGAGGAAATTATAGTGGATCTGCTATAGGTTGTATCTCTTCATTTTGATGGATAATATAAAAGGAAGGTGTAACATCTGTGGTTAAAATCCCATTTAAAAATATATAGGACCACAGTCATGGGACACATATTCCAAGCTGAATGGTTGGAAAAAGACATCCTAGTGGGTTGTCACTTCGATTATTAATGGCTAAGGAAATTGGAAAAGGAAATGGTAAAGGCTTTGGAAAGGCAAAGCAGAATTTTAGCACATTTATTTATGAGAATAATGGAAATTAGGAGAAAAGGGAGGTGAAAGGTCATATGTTGCATGTGAGGAGGAAATTGAAGGAAAATAGTGGAAATTGAAGAAAATAGAGGCCTCATTTATAAAAGGGCTTCTGAGGATCAATTAAAAAGCTTTGGATTAGACTTTTGTCAGTTTAGTTTTGGAGCTCTCTCTATTCTCTCTCTCTCATACTCCTGAACACTTAGAGTTTTCTTGGAACACTCTTAGAGGAGTGTGGAATACTTGGAGTTTTGGATCAGGAAGGCAAAGGAAGAGCAGGAAAGTGCAAGAGGACATTGGGATCAACAACTACAACACGTTTTTCTTGTAGGTACAAAATTGCATGTATGTTTTCCTCACTAGATTTGGCATGCATGGAATATGCATGTGGTTCATTGATTGTGATATGTTACTGGCATGGAGGATTTCCTAAATTGACAGTGGATTTTCCTAGCATTTCCATTTCCTAGATAGCCATGGTGTTGTGGGTTTATTTCTTTGTTTTCTGGTTGGTTCTCATGTTTCCTTTAGATTGGGTTGAGTTACTAGTTCGTAGAGCCTTGGTTGGACAAATGTTGTGGAGTCCTGTAACAAGTTGGGTTGAGTTACTAGCCCTAGAGCCTTGGTTGAACAAATGCTCTAGATCCCTTGATGGGTTGAGTTATTAGTCCTGGAGCCTTGGTTGGACAAATGCTTTAGAGCCTGACAACAACTGTGGGTTGGGTTATTAGTCCCGGAGCATTGGTTGGAACAAATGCTTTAGAGCCCTGGAAGGCTTGATTAGAGACCAATCTGGTGATGGTTTTGTGATGTATGACTGTGAGGTGGAATAATTGTTTGATGGGTTGAGGTGATTTGCCTCTGGAAGCCTTGGATGGTTTTCGATTGATGTGTTTTATGATATCCCACATTCATGCTTGTAATATGGCACGGGGGTGATTGGTTGTAGAGGGTTTTGGCTCAACCATGTCTACGGTCGGGTGGTTCGTGGAAGTACCACAATTGGTTGGCCTTTTCATCATTAATATGAGGTTATTTCTCCTTGTTATTTCATGAGTATTATACTAGTTTATATGTGGATGATATGGTTGTGATTTCCTTGGTATTTTTGTTGTTATTATGTTGGTTATGAACATGTATTATGATAGTAGCTATGTATGGCTCTCATCATGTTTTTTACTTGTAAATGAATGAAAGGATGAAACTAAAACTAATGTGTTGAGGCATCAATGCTTATTATCTATTATTAGATGAGTATGAGACCCCTATGCTTAGATATATAGTTTACACATATAGATTACATATTTGTGATATGTTTGATGAAATTCCTGTCATGGATAGTAGGGGTCCAGTAAAGGGATTATTCAAGTAATTGCATTTGTATCATCATTCCCTTGTTATCTTTCTATTTTCAAGGTATTATTGAATTTTGGGCAATGACCTAGGCTCCGGGCCTGAAAAAGTTTCTAAAATCTTAGAGAGGTTGGCACAACACTGAGAAAAATAGTCCCTGGACGCTAGCATACCATGTTTTGGGAGCGTCTAGAGCCTTTGGATGCATGCATGCCCATATCATGGGAGCGTCCAGAGCCTTCTGGACGCATGCATGCCCATATCATGGGAGCGTCCAAGGGTTAATTGGTCTAAAAACTTAGTGTGACCCAGGGGTTCGTTATCTGGAAGGTTGGGATGGTTCTTGGGAGTATTGTTACTGATGTGGAAGGTTTGTATGGTGTGTTTCCATCAGTTACACTTCCTTAAGGTGACTTAGGAGGTCGAATCATATCATAGTAACTTCTCGTCACATGTTTACCCCGGTTGGCTGATTACTTGGGTAGATGTGGGAGAAGGGTTTTATAGAGTGGTATTAGAGCATGGTTCACCCATTGGAATGGATGGGCAGTGTGTTGGTGATGCATTCATGTCAGTTGCATATGTGTTCCTTATACTTGTAGTCCATGTGCTTGTTTCATTTGCATAGTGTTGATCATAGTTGTAGTGATGTATCCATGTGAAGGTTGATTGTGTTGTTGTGGAATGTGTCGTCATGAGTGTATGGTCGTATATGAATTTGTTATGCATGTTAGTGTCTATAGGTTTTTGTGCATGCATTTTTATGGTTATGGGTTATGCATGCATAATAGGTTAGATATGCATTGTGAGGTCATTGGATGTAGTTATGTCATCGTGACGTAGTTGTTATATTATGATTCTAATGTGTTGACTGAGATAGAGCAAGAGATGCAGACCATCAAAGTGAAGTTGCAATATTGGACCTCGAGGTAAGAGCATGTCATCATATAGGTTTGTATGTTGGGCATGCAACTATGTAGGTTAAGGATTGTTATATGCATTATGGTTATGTGTGTGCCTTTCATTCTATTGATGTTATGGTTACATTCATAATAAATGCTAGTTGATTAGTGTAGTCATATTCACTTGTCAGGTAATCATGAATGATAGTAACCTGTGGTGGTATGCATTGCTATTGTTGTTTTATCTTAGATAACTTGATGATTATGTTATATGTTGTTGATGAGTATGTTATAGGTTAACTTGTTGTTATATGATAGTTAGCTTGATGATTAGGTTATATGTTGTTGATGGGCATGATATATAACTTCTTGTGTTTATATGCTAGTAACTTGATGATTAGGGTTCTTATATTAAGATCTTGATGTTATATGTATCATACTAAGTTGGATTGCTCTATAAAAATGGTTAGGGTTATGACATTATTTCATACTAATCTAGATTGACTGTGCTAGTTGTAGTTGACTGTGTAGATGTGATTATTATGTATGAATGATAATTGCTATGAGTTTATGATGTGAACATGTTAGCTAGTGACTATTATGGATATCATGAATGTATTTATGTTTTATTTGATATATTGTGAAGTTATATTATGCTAATCTAGATTGATTGTGTAGACAAGATAGCCTCCCCTAAGATACATTAAGGTATGAGTTTTCTTATGTCGTCTATTTGGTGTTTGAGTGTTTGGTGTCTATTATGCGTCTACATGTTGTCTAAATGTTTGATTACTTGAATGATATGAGTATGTGTCTATAAGATTTCTTTCGAAATGATATTGTTTTAAGATGGTTGTACTAATGCATATGTGTTAAGACAGTTGATATGTACTTGAGTGTAATAGGTGACAGTTGTAGCATTATGTATAATGACTATGAGTTGACTATGGATTGTGACATGATTATTAGTCTTGGTAAAGGTTGATTTCAAAATGATAGATATGATTGTCTTCATATTTGGAACATTTGGTTGACATGTGTGTGCAGTTGTAGGGTAACATGCTTGGTATTAGCGTGACAAGGTAATAATTGATTTGTTTATATAACTAGCAGTTGGATGATGTGATAGCACATAATAAGACTCAATTGCAGCAAGGTAAATGGTAAAAAAAAGGAATTGGGTAAGAATCCCTTTGGTTATGTTTGGAAACCCTAATTCCAAATGAATGATTTCTGTGCATACAGGAAGTCTTCTTAACCCTAATCTTGTCTGAAATTATGTGGGTATGTACTATATTCATGGACATGTATTTGACAAGTACATCAACTAGTTGCTAGTTGTAGCTGGATCGGTTAAAGGATTGGAGTCCCTTGAGAGATGGCTTGGATGTGTTCAGTTGTAAGCAATGTGCTTGGCACAACAAGGTAAGGTAACTGGTGTATTGTTATGTTTATTTATGCACTGAAACTTATGTGTTTATGGCAGTATTATGTAAGGGAGTGCATGGCAAGAGACTACCATGAAATTCTGAAGAAGGCTCAGGTTGAGATTTCCTTTGGAATCACTGTGAACCATGGGGATTGATTCATAGTGTCTTTTGAGAGTCTTGTGATTTCTATTCTTTGTGATTTGTTTACACATGATTTTCAGCTTTGTTTATGTCTAGTGTATGGATATACCACTTTGTTTGTGAAGTCGTGTTGTTATTAGTTTTCAGGGTTTTCTTTTTGTTTGTTTCTTGTGCTTTCCTTTTAAATTTTGAGAATTGAGAATTGGTTGGGAAAGAGGAAATTTAATGGAGCTTGAGAAGAGCTAAATGAAACCCAACAGGTAATGTAAGGCCCGAATGAAGATCAATGCATGAGTAAGGGAAGTTGAAGATAAGAGTATGACAATCAGTTGAGTTGGTTGGGTCCATTAGTGTAAATGGACGATGGCAGGACAATCATGGGAAAGGTAATCAAGAAAGATAAGGTGAATGGATTTGAGGTGTCATATGCATTGGCTATGTTGGGAACTGTTGTTCTCAATGTTGCGCATGTGTTGCATGCATAAAGGGAGTTATCTTATCCTTGACATTATGATATCTAGTAATTGTGTTGTGATCATGATTATGCTGATGTTTATATGTGTATACATGTATGTATGTATGTATGTATGTATGTCATGTCTAACAGGGTCATCATGGATAATGAATTATTAATGCTAATATTTATATGTATATATATGTATGTATGTATGATGTTGTCTGACATATTGTTTAATAATAATATTTATATGTATATAAATGTATGTATGTATGTTGTTGACTGACAGGGTCATTATGAATCATTCTTGCAGAGGGATAATTGCTTAAGCAAGTGAATGACATGAAAAGGTTTTTGGCTTATGAGGAATCAAGTGGAAGAGTAGTCATGACAAATATATGAGGTTAGTGTCATGTGGTTATGAGTTGATATTATGTGATTATATTATGTCTATGTATGATACCAAGGTATACATCAACGAAATGAAAACAATGTGGTTTGCAAGATGTTGGGATAAGAATGGATGGCAGAGAGACACTGAAAGCAAGGTTGCTTGGTAGAGACAATGTGGTTTTGGATGTGTGGTACTACTGTTGTAAATATGTTATATATGTTGTACATGTTGCATCTGTAATGTTGTGTGCATGTGGTGTTTTGTATATATAGTGCGTGTACATGTTGGTTATGCAATGTTATGTATAGTGTGGTACATATATTGTTTTGTGTATATTACATATGCAGTACTAAGTATAGATGGTGCTATGTAGATTTTGGATATGCGGTGTTGTGTACATATCGTACTATGCACATGTTGGATATGCGGTGTTGTGTGCATATGGTGCTATGTACATGTTGTATACGTAGTGCTATGTACACATGGTGTTGTGTGCATGTTATACATATGGTGTTGTCTGCATGATTGTACATATGGTTTTGTGTGCATGATTGTACATATGGTGTTGTGTGCACGTGGTGTTGTGTACATGTTGTACATGTGGTTCTGTGTGTAGGTGGTGTTGTGTGCATGTTGTGCATGTGGCATTGTGTACATGTGGTGTCATGTACATGTTGTGCATGTGATGTTGTGTACATGTGGTATTGTGGACACATTGTACAAGGTGTGCAGTGTACATATAGAATTGTGTATACGTGGTACAGGTGGTGCGGTGTCGTGTACGTGTGATGTTATGCACACTTTGTGTAGGTGTTGTTGTGTACAAGTGGTACTATGTACATGTTGTACACATGGTATTACGTGTGTGTTGTGGTATTGTGACATGTATATTCATTTTGTTTTACTCTGTGTATGTATATGTGTTGTGTCACACACTGGGTGTAGGTGTATGTAGGCATTGTGTTGTGTTGTACACCAGGTGTAGGTGTATGTAGGTATTGTGTTGTGTCGTACACCGGTTGTAGGTGTATGTATTTGTTGTGTTGTACATTGGGTGTAGATGTATGTGTTGTGTTGTACATTGGGTGTAGGTGTATGTATGTGTTGTGTTGTATATCAAGTGTCGGTGTATGCATTGTGTGGTGTCGTATGTTGTGTGGATCATGGAAAATTTTAGGGGCTAATATTCGTAGGTGGGCTAATTTTCCGTGATTTTTCCAAATAAAAGATTTGCCAATTTCCATTCTTTATCAACATTATTCGCCCAAATTTTACAATATAAAATTACTTTACATTTAAAATCGGCAACATTATATAGAGAGTATATATAAAATCATTATAAATTTGAATAATTTACAAATACATCAATGAACATTTTATAGTTTGCATATTAGGGACTAATGAGATTCGCCAATGTTTTTAAACTTCAATATTATTTTCCATCCTTAAAATTATCCCTAGTGTGGATGTATGTATTGTGATGTACATTATGTATGTGTATGTGATTGAAGAAAATGAAAAGGCACTGGGTGTTTGATGGGTGTGGCAACCGATGACGTGTGTGTACAAAAAGAAAAAAGGAAGAAGCTATGGATTGATTAAAGGAGAAGTATCAATATTTTATTTTAGTTTTATATGCATGTGATCTATGACTCTGGTTGATGATGATTACATGTGATTTATGATTTTGATCTATGATGGTTGTATTTTGAGCTAACCTGATGTGATATGTTTATACATGATGATTTGGTCAAAGATGCTATATTGACTTGCTGTGATAGGAAGCGAACATAATTGCAAGTATACCTTATTGACGGGCCACTAATGAGGTGTGATTTGAATTTATTTGAATTTATTTTGAATCTAATGGAAATTATGTGCTTGGTACAAGAAAGCATGAAATGCTTGGTTAGATGGTTGAAACTGACTACAAGAATTAGCAACAAAAAAAAACTAGAATAGGCAACAATATGCTGGTAAATTACTTCAGGAGCAAGGCCATTGTGGGACACTCGTACCCAATAGTTTCCATTGATTTCCATGAGCATGCTATGACCAATATGATGGTTTTAAGGCAGGGATATGCCTTGTTTTTTGGACCTTCCAATGCGAGGAAACCTTGCAGAGGGATGAACTGCCTGAGATGTGGGTGCCAGTGGAACTTGGAAGGTGTGTGACTGCGCAGAAGGGGGTGACCAGATTACCTGAGGGACTATGTAGAAATAAAGGAAGGTCGGGGATGTATTTGTCTTGGTCATTAACATTTCCAGGTTGAATCAGATGCACATTGGGAGTGCGCCCTAGAACAATGAGCCGGTAACTGTTCACTGATAGGACAAGTGGTGTTGGATTGTAGTGATGGACATTAGATGCAGATTTGAACTCGCAGTGGATTTTGGACTTCCCGGGAAGGAGGTGAATCCTGGTATTAATTTTAGGGTGGAGGTTAAGCCTCTGGATTCCCTTGTTGCGAATGAAACCATCACATCCTTTTATTTGCTAGTCGAACAAATGTGCATATGTATACATTATTGTAAATACTATATCGAGTTGGATTTATAAAGCTCCCTAGATAATATCATTATTTGTTGGGTGAAGCAAATGCGTATGTGTGTAAATGTGGATATTATTGTAAATACCACAATGAGTTGTGTTATAAAGCTCTAGTAAATGATATGATTATCATGTTTCAACAATGGTCATTGTAAATACTGCAACGAGCTGTGTTATAAAGCTCCATGGGAAGCATGTTTTGTTTTTAGCAGTCTTGCTGGTTATAGGTGTCAATGAACACTGAGGAAAGTGTTCCCCCAAGGGGGAGAGTTTTGTAACATCCCTGGTTAAAAATCCATGTAAAAATATATAAGACCATGGTCATGGGACACGTATTCCAAGCTGAATGGTGGGCAAAAAAATCCCAGTGGGGTATCACTTTGGTTATTAATGGCTAAGGAAATTGGAAAAGGCAATGGCAAAGACTTTGGAAAGGCAAAGTGGCATTTTGGCACATTTATTTATGAAAATAATGGAAATTAGGAGAAAAGGGAGGTGAAAGGCCACATGTTTCATGTGAGGAGGAAATTGAAGGAAAGTAATGGAAATTGAAGAAAATAGAGGCCTCATTGATAAAAAGGCTCCTAAGGATCAGTTGAAAAGATTTGGCTTAGACTTTTGTCATTTAATTTTTGGAGCTCTCTCTTTATTCTGTCTCTCTCATACTCTTGGAAACTTAGAGTTTTCTTGGAACACTCTTGGAGGAGTGTGGAATACTTGGAGTTTTGGAGTAAGAAGGCAAAGAAAGAGCAAGAAAGTGCAAGATGACATTGAAATCATCACCTACAACAGGCTTTTCTTGCAGGTACCAAGTTTCCCGTATGTTTTCCTCACTATTTTTGACATGCAAGGAATATGCATGTGGTTCATTATTCATTATCTATCATTGGCATGGAGGATTTCCTGGATTGACAATGGATTTTCTTAACCATTCCATTTCCTGGATAGCCATGGTGTTGTGGGTTTAGTTCTTTGTTTTCTGGCTGGTTCTCATGTTTCCTTTAGCTTGGTTTGAGTTACTAGTTCCTGGAGCCTTAGTTGGACAAAATCTTTGGAGCCTTGCAACAACTTAGGTTGAGTTACTAGTCCTAGAGCCTTGGTTGGAAAAATGCTCTGGAGTCCTTGGTGGGTTGAGTTATTAGTCCTGGAGCCTTGGTTGGACAAATGCTCTGGAGCCCGTTAGCAACTATGGGTTGAGTTATTATTCTTGGAGCCTTGGTTGGAAAAAACACTTTGGAGCCCTGGAAGGCTTGGGTAGAGACCAATCTAGCGATGGTTTTGTGATGTTTGACCATGAGGTGGAATCACTGTTTGATGGGTTAAGGTGGTTGGCCTTTGGAAGCCCTGGATGATTTTGGATTGTTGTGTTTTATGAGATCTTACATTCATGCTTAGAATATGACACGGGGGTGACTACATGAAGATATTTGTGGCTTAGTCGTGTCTACGATCAGGTGGTTCGTGGAAGTTCCACAACTAGTTGGCCTTTGCATCATTAATATGAGGTTATTTCTCCTTATTATTTCATGAGTGTTATACTAGTTTATATGTGGATGATATGGTTGTGATTTCCTTGGTATTTCTGTTGTTATTATGCTGGTTATGAACACGTATTATGACAGTAGCTATGTATGGCTTTCATCATGTTTTTTAATTGTAAATAAATGAACAATGTATCTATGTCCTAATGGATGAAACTACATATAATGTGTTGAGACATCAATGCTTCTTAGCGATTCTTAGATGAGTATGAGAACTTTATGCGTAGATCTCTAGTTTACACCTCCAGATTACATATTTGTGATATGTTTAACAAAATTCCTATCATGGCTAGTAGGGGTCTAGTCAAGGGCTTGTTCAAGTAATTTCATTTGTATCATCATTCCCTTGTTATCTTTCTATTTTGAAGATATCATTGAATTTTGGGAAGTGCCCTGGGCTCTGGGCTTGAAAAAGTGTCTCAAATCACGGGGATGTTAACACAACACTGAGAAAAATATTCCCTGAATGCTAGCATACCATGTTGTGGGAGCATCCAAATCCTTTTGGATGCATGCATGTTCATATCATGGGAGCGTCCGGGGGTTAATTGGTCTAAAAACTCAGTGGGACCTAGGGGCTGGTTACCTAAAAGGTTGGGATGGTTCCTGGGAGTATTGTTGCTAACGTGGAAGGTTTGTATGGTGTGTTTCCGTTGATTCCACTTCCTTAATGTGACTTAGGAGGTCAAATCATATCATAGTAACTTCTCGTCACATGTTTAACCTGGTTGGTCGGTTACTTGGGTAGATGTGGGATGAGGGTGTTACAAAAGGACTTGTCATTTTTTTGTGGATGTAGACTAAATTGGATGAACCAAGTATATCTATGTCTCTCTTCTTTTATCTGCTTCTTTATTTGTGTTTCTACAATATTTTGTGTATTTCATTGCTCCGTTAATTAATTTCTAACAAAAAACTCATTAGGAAAAACACTTCTAATTTGAAGAAACTCAACCTTTGGTATTGGGCCAACTTCCCGTTAGGGCGGACAGTAACACATTGACCTATCCAATGTAATGTTTCAAAGCAATAATACAAAGTCGAGCATCAAAATATACATATAGTTGAGATGGCTTAAAACATGTTCTAGTTTGGCATGGATGTAAACATAGATTACATATATGCCATTAAAAATTTGCTGACAGCTAATCATAAAATGTTCCATGTAAAAGATATCAAGAAATAACTCATATCATAATGACCCTTCAAAACAAGCATTTCATTATCTAGATATATAGAGCCATCCACAAATCTAGCTACCTTATAACTTTCCTTTTATATAAGATCTAACCCACTTCTACCCAAACCTACTTTCCCTTTATCCATGGTGTTGTGGATAAATATACAAAATTATCAACAAAATAAATCTCAAAATGATCTTCAATTTGCATAAAACATTCTAAAGCCTCTTTAATAATGTGAAAGACAAATATAACCCCCTATAACATTGAATAGTCTTTGAATTTATTGCTCCCATGGGGACTTTTATGGTTTCCAAATATCTTATTCCATAAAAACTAAGATAAAAGAGCATGTTTCAATTTTACCAACTAGAACCAGACCTCCAAACATATCATTTTCAAACATTCCAATCACATTAAACACCACATTTTCTTTGACAAACTAAAATCTTGGCCAACTTTGCCAAACTTACTATGGAAGCAATTAAAAATAAAATGATACTCAACAACATCAATTGTGAATACAACTATAAACTTAGCTAATCATGTAATCTTGACATTAGTAATCTCCACAATCATCTAGAAAATCCCCATGAGCCATTTTCTCATTGTGTCGATTTTCATGTGTTTTTTAACCCCATCCTTCATATCCTCACATGTTGTATCCTTTTTTCTCCCATTTCTTTCCCTCATTTTGTTCCTAACTTCACTTGCCCATTTGCATACATATTCTCGTTCTCATTTCATCATTTTTGTCATTGAAATTTTTTAATTCTACTCTTATACTTAAATTTTATCATGTGTTACTCCATTCCTACTATATCCTAAGTTTTCCTAATTTTTTTTTATCATATGTTACTCCATTCCTTCTATCTCATGTCTTCTTGGAAAAAATTCTTCACCTTTAAGTGATACATATTCTTTAATATTAATTCAAACTTCTTATATCAACCTCATTTAAAATTCATTCAACCTTATTCTCATTATCACCCCCTCCCTTTTTTCTATTTATACCATGCACCCATCACCATATTTTCACAACTTTTTTTTCATCACCTTTCTCAATAAATCCTTCATCTCTCTTAATTTTCTATCCACAAACATTTCCATACCCTTATTTCTCACAGTTTTCTCATAAAACTTCCTCCCCTTTTTAATTGTTTTTTATTTGTCAAATCCCTTTTCTGCATTTTCAATTCAACCTATTCTCAATCTTTAATTGTTTTACATTACCTCTTTGTCACCATCTTTAACATCAAGGACATATGCTTCTTTCGTTAGCACTTACTTTACCTGTCTTATTGTTTTGAATAAGTGTCCTTATATCGTTAAAACTATCTTTAAATTGGTCTTAATATGATTAAAGTTATATTTTGCCTTGGTATAATTTGACATGTTATATTTTTTCTCATTAGATTTATAATATGTTTTTTAATAGGTTATCTAAAATTATTAAAAATAATAATATTTTAAATTTTAAATCTATTAAAAACGACTTTAAATTAATAATATCAAGTTTTCATCTTATGTAATTCAACTATAATAAGAAAATATTGGTGCTAAATTAATTAATTTATAAAAATAATTATTAACTATAATAAGAAAATATTGGTGCTAAATTAATTAATTTATAAAAATAATTATTTTGTTTTTTTAATATGTTGTATTAAAGTTGGTAATTATATATATATATATATATATAAATAAGAGGTTTCGCAAATAATATTTTAAACAAATGAAAATATAAATATTAAATATTAATATTGTATAATTTGATTATAATAATTTTTGATGAGGTGTTCGAAGGCATGCTCCACAAGTCAAAGATTGCTCGAGAAATGATGGGTGTGAGTTGTGACAGAGGCTAGTTGGCTTCATTAAATTCTTGATGCAGTAGTAAGATAGATGGATCAACTAGAGAACAATATCATTTATTGATCAACGAAGTGGATTCAAGGGATAACTGCCTGAATTATTGGCTTGTCACCTCGTATTGAATTTGCCATGAGTTTCTTGTGCGATATGGAGGTTACCATTGAAAGAGGTGCACATTACAAGGCTAGCTCTGATAATTAGAGTGCTCAAACATGAATGATTCCGCTCTCTGTGGATTTTGGCATGGTCTATCGAAAGTGTAGGTGAAGGTTTAGAAACTTGTGGGATTTTCAGGCTTGTGCTTGGTCTCCTATGAAAGTAAGGCCATTAGAAGGACCAAGGCCTCCCAGCATGGATCCTTCCTCCCTGGTTTTTCATTCTCTTTAGTCAGTATCTCTGCTTCTTCATGTGCTTAAGCAACAAGAAGCTTGGATAGATTCTCAATCCTAGAAGTGTGGAAGTCTTCTTGGTTTTTCCTTGCTCCTCTCTTGTGGGATTTAATAAGGCAGGAATGTTTTTCTCTTATGCATAAGATAAGCAAGAGGTCATCATTGCTTTCCCTCTTGTCAGTGGACAAATTTTAATTTCAAGTATCATTTCCTCCTTTATCACAGTTTGCTAGTTTATTTGGATAGAAATTGTTCAAGTGTCTTGGCTCTGGGATCTTCCCCTTCCTCACCCAGGTATTTCCATTCCTCAAGCTTATTTTTGTGGTGTTTATTTAATGCCTCTTGAAGCCTATTATTTTCCCTATGGCTGCATATTTCTTTCCTCTCTTGGTAATCCCATCCCTCTGTGCACTTTACTTAAATGTCATCCCCATTCAGGCTACATGCCCCACTAGCGAGATCACTCAAGGAGGTGTGCAGGAGGTTGCAATGGCCTTAACAATGCTTAAGCTCAAGCCAAAGCACCTGCATCAACATATAGATACCACATACACCCTTTTGGTGGTGTAGCATGAAATTGATGATATTGAGCAACAAGTGGTTGATGAAAGAAAATATGTCTCAAATTTAGATTCCATGGCATCAATTTCTAATTAGGTTCCTGACCTAGGCTCAAACAAAGTTAGACATAATCATGTTATCCTCACAACTGATCTCTATTGACACCTCAAGGAGTTACTGGGAAAAGTGTTACTTAAATGCAAGGAGACTCGAGATGAACTCCTTCTATGCATTAAGGAATTATGCCTTTTCTATCAGATTATGGATGAGCATCTACAACACATGGAAGATGTTCTATTGCGCGACCGTGACCAACCTCCTTCAACTCAACAAGACCCTCTCATGCTAGATAATTAACATATCTTTTCTCATTGATCCCACTGCTAGCAATTGTTTTTCTTTCTATTTTGTTTTATGTTCCTTGTTTTATGCATGTCCTATGTAGATGTTGTGTTAATGGATAGAATGCTAATTTTTTTAACAATTTTATTAGATGCTTTTTGCGTGACCAACAAATTTTGATAAACCTATGCTAGATACTTAGATTATGCCTTTGGTCTATTTTCCAAACTTGTAAAATAAGGTATTCTTAAGCATTATCTCTATGTATTTGATGTAAATATTCTCTAAATTAATAATATAATATAATGTTAAAAAAATGATTATAATGAGAATATTTAAAAATACAAACGGTATTTATTTATAAAAATAATTATTATAATAAACTTACAATTATAATTTCAATAAAGATTATTTTAAAAAATAACTCTGGAAATTTTGAATATACGGTGATTGAATGTATTATTAATTTTCTCCAACATGTTAAGTTATATCCTCAATTCAATTGTTTTTGCAGTTTCACTTACTTAAAATTGTAATAAATTATAACAATTAAAAACAAAAGATTTAACTACTTTTTTAAATTAAAAAAAAAAATCAAAATACATTAAAAATATATTTTTACATTGTAATAATTAATAAGATATTTAAATTATATATATATATATATATATATATATATATATATATAACTTGGTAGGTGTTTAAGTCTTGAGGGTTAGTTCAATTGGTCAAGTCTCCATCGTTAAAGCATCTTTGCTATTGAGAGGTCACGTGTTCAATTCTCTCGACACTCTCAATGTCAGGCTCCGTGTTTGACTCAATAAGAAGTGATTCCTTTAGGTGGATCTGCTTGGTACAAATACTTCATGGATGTAGTGTTCATTGATCTCCGAGGTCAATGAACCACATAGAAAAAAATATAAGTAAATGTTAATCATTTCATATAATATATGTCTTAATCGATGTTAATCATTATCATTATTATTATATAGTATTTTTTTGTTTGTTTGTCAAGTTGTCTGTGATCTTCCAGGAGGCTTGACCCGTGGGTTGAGGGGTCGTGACCTAGGGGCATCTAATCCATTAAAGTCACCCGCAGATCGAACCCAACCTGGCCCACACCAACCCTAAGGTGACTGGATTTTTTTTAGCATGTATCTTCCCCTAGCACAGGGCACAACCACTCCCGTGAGGTTTGATCCCGAGTCGCCTTGTTAACGAGGTTCATCCTCAACTAGTTATGCTAATAAGACTTAACATTATTATGTACTATTTACTCGATATAAATTATTCTTTTATTTTTTAATAAAACCTTTATTTTTTTTTAGTATTATTAGTAATTAATTATATATGTAAAAATCATTTTTAAATAAATATAATAATTAATTTTTTAATTTAAATGGTTATTTATTTATTATTTTTTATTAAAACATATTTTTAAATAAAATATTCACTTAAATTGTATTGAAAGAGCATTATATCTAGTTATGGGATGTAAATTTTTTCACATATGAATACTTTAAAAAAACAACTGATTGTGAGCATTTACTTTATGAATGAAAGCCATAGGTAAAAATAACTTACAAACAAATTGACAATTTTAATATGCCAATGAAAGAGATTAGTATTGCATTTATTATAAATATTTTATCTGTTATTACAATGAAAATGATTAATGTTCCACTATTTGACAAGATTAATATTATAATTATTATAAACATTACATTTAATATGACAGTGGAAAATATTAAATATTATAATTACTATGATCATTATATTTAATAAGATATCAAAAGAGATTAATATTATAATTATTATAAATATTACATTTAATATTTAATATGATATGGAAAATATTACAATTGTGATCATTATTATTATATTTAATATTATTTTGAAAGAGATTAGTATTATAATTATTATAATGAGATGTATAATCATTACGTATTATTAAAAAAATATTTAAAAATTAAAATAATTAATCAATTTACAAAATTGAAATAAAAAATTAAAATTAAATAATATGTAAAGTGTATTTTTAATTTTTAATTAAAAATTTTTAAAAAATATATTTATTCATGATTTATTTATAATTATAATAAGAAATATTTTTATATTAAAATTTTACTTTGGTCGTGCATACAAAAATGATAAATAATTTTTTGAACTAACTTAATATTTAGAAAATGCGAGTATTTAGCACGTATATATATATATATATATATATATATATATATTCCAAAACAAGTCCAAAATCTAATAAAATTTGATCCCCATAAAAATTAATTTATGCAAGTGATGATCTTCATAGAAACTAATTGTGTAAGTGATGATATTCAATCCTATGAATTAACTCTCGCTTCAAAGGAGGAGCGCTAACATTGATTCATAACTCTGGCTTCAAAGGAGGAGCAATAACATTGAGATCAAGGACCCATACATGATCAATATTCACAAAATTACCAAAACAAGGGGAGACTAGCCTATCATCGTCCATGCTTTGTTGAAGCTCCCCAATTTGGGTTCAGAGAGTGCCAATTTCATCTTTGGCCTATTGAAGATGCACTCTTTGGTCCACTACTATTTCGATAGTCAAAGTGAAGCTACTTGCCAACTAATTATACCCAAGCTAGAGTTGAAGAACCTCCTATTGCAGGGCTTGAATTTCCAATTCCAATTTGTGCTACTGGTCCCCACAATTCATCTTCTTGTTCACAGACCTAGTCCAAATTTTATTGCATGATAGTTTAGAAGGTTATCCAGAGTTTAGAATAGAATACATGTTAGCTAATTCCAATCAGAGCTTTAGATCCCACAAAAAGTTTCAAAGCAATGGGTTGCATTATTAGCACTCAAAAATGCAAACTTCCCTAACAATAGAAAAAAATAATATCTAATAAAGTAAGCAAATTTCCACTAGACCAATTCCCATCCAAAGTATTGGTCAAAATGTAATTTCCATTGCAAAAACACTTGAAATCTACACTTGAGGTGGCATATTTTTCTAATCTCAAATCGAAATGGGCATGAAGGGAGACTTTGCTCGAGTCGTCCCAAATGCTAACAGAATCCAAAAATCATAAATGCCTCTTCCATGTCCATAGTTGATAATTCTGCATATTAATCACCATCATTCCCTCTAATTTCACATGATAACCCATGTCTAGGGAGATCAATTCCTCCCCGTGTGGTAACATATTCTTCGAATGTTAGCAACAAGATTAGTCATCAAACACTCTAATATATGAAGCTAACAAAAAACTCCAAATCTCCCCTGGTGAAGGTGGAATATAACCAAATGAATGTGCATGCCACTTCCTAGTGGAATTGGAGGCATATGACATATTAGTCTTCCATTGCCACCTTTGAACAAAACCATCCTAGCCACTACATCACTAAACTCAATCATACCATTCTATATTATAGAGGACCTACCATCATTGTGAGGGATGAGTATGTTCACTACTTTGCATATTAAATAACCATTGTCTCAATCTTTCTTCCACGTGCCATCCACCATCATGGGCTAAATGTGGCATTAACCACCCCCACCATGTATTTTGAAACATATAGTTAAGGTATAAGAAAATGCCCCACCCTTTTGTTAATGATGAGGTGCTTGATTCTCTTGTGATGCTTTGGTTCACTAGGAGGTTTGCTTCCTTATTATTTTGTCTTAAAACGTGAAACACTAAATGATCTCCCAATCTTGTTAACACCGAATATATTCTTTTGAAGATGACATTTTGCTAGGATCATGAAATCGAGAGAAGTGGGGGTGTCTAAAGACATTGTTGCTTGGGATCCAATGGCCCTGATGGACAAATTTACCTGAGTCATTTTGCCTTTAAATAGGCTACATTAGAGATGAATACCATGAGGAAAACCATGGGCTATCATAAACCTAGAGCTTGAAAGCCACCTATAATTTGACCGAGTCAAGTTTACCTAAGATACACTAACAATCCCCCCTTAAACCTGAATCAAGGAGATTAACCTGGTCCCAATCACTTTGTTGAAGTCCATATAAAAATGTTACCAAATATCAGAGTACATGGGTAACTAGCCAGTATATCCACTAGTTATCTAAGACATCTTTTCATGTACATGGTTCATAAACCATCTCACATTCTCACATTCCCCCCAGGTGCGACTGTCGGCAGCACCCACCCCCACTACCCAGCCCACCCAGGGGTGAGGGTCGATTCTCAAGCTAGGATACCAATACACCTTCCACCTTGGTACCTATCCAAGTGGTCCATTCTATAACTTGATAACTCCATGTGCCACTATACTACATGTATGCCTGATCAAAATCTTAAGGTCTTACAACAACTAAGCTCAAGTTGGAATACGAGTACAATTGCCACCCTCGTACCTATCCAAGTGGTTCATTCCACAACTTGAGTCATTGCCTGTTCCTATGCAACATGTATGTCTGAACCATAGGTCTTACAACTTCCTTGGGGAATACACTTGCTTATGGTGGGATTTCACAACTTGGACTAAAAACCCTTAGAGTTTTCACGAACCACCAGTGTTATCACACCAATGTATCTTTCATCACACATTGACTCCTTCACCAAACTTCAAACCATTGACTCAATCTCCATTTTCTCATCCGTACCACTTCTCTCTCACTATATATCCATAGTTTGAGCACCTTTATATTGTGCCTCCACTCATTGATCATCTATTATGCTCACCTCACCTTGACTTGGCCTTCCACATGTTGCACTTCTCCATATGGACCCACACACCACAACCAACCTCACCCACCTGGTTGTCTCGTGCATTGTGCAAACCTTTAGCATTTTCTTTTTGAATTTCTCAGTGCTCTACCTAATCAATGCACCAGGGTACACTTGGTGCTCTCCTCTCCTAATCCAAATCTCAAAAAAAAAATCCAAAACCAAAAGTTGCATTAACATATGAAAACAATGGATCTCCTAAATAATGAATTGCGCATGTAGATGTGTTGCATGTCTCTATTAATAACAAGGGCTTTTCTTGCTTAACCTAATCCATCCTTATAACAATGATCATGGTCAACATCACACACATGGTGACCACAACCAACAATATTACTAATAATCCAATCAATCCCATCTTCATCTCCATCTTTGTTCATTATGTTAAACACCTTCTTTCCATACTCAAGCAATTTATCAGGATCTAGCAGTGTTGACTTCACAACATCATTGGTGAGAAAATCGTGAATCCAATTGGTGAGAAAATCCTGAATGCATGTGTATAAACAAGGGCATTTATCACCTTCATTCAACAAACCAAGTCAATGATCAACATTTGAACTGTGTTTCGAACTTTTGATGTAGCTTCCACGATCCACATCGTAACACTTCTTAGATGTTGTGATCTCTTTGAGACTCTAGTAACTTTCTACTATGAAATTTTGAAACAAGCTCTCATGACCATGGACTATTCACCCACAACCAATGCCTTGGGCCATTTCTATATGCATTGGTCCAACCAACAACAATCTACAGACACTCAAAAAACTATGTCTCCATGGCTCTCGGTTATCTCTCTCCTCACATAATCCAAGTTTGAATCATGGTCATTATTTCATCAACCTTGGTGTGGGTTTCTATGACCTTGACCCTTGGCGCAATCATTTCATTTGTCATTGTTTCCTTCATTATCTTGATAACACTCTATCCAATAAAGAGTATTTCCTCACCTTAGTATGGATTTATTGCATGTATTTTTGGCCTAATTTTCTAAGCACACTAAAGGGTATTTCCTCACACATCTAGCTTGCTTGTTAATCCTTGACCTTTGGATTTAATACCATTTGTTAAGATCACGAAACAAAGAAAAGTGGTGGTGTCTAAAGACATCGTTGTTGGGATCTCACTAGTCATAAGGACAAATTAACATGGAGTCCTTCTACCTTTAAATAAGTTAGAGATGAAAACCATGAGAAAAACCATGGGTTCTCATAAACTTGGAACTCAGAAACCACATGTTGACCAATTTAAATTTCACTAAATCTAACACATTTAACTTTCAATCCATCATTGAAAGAGATAAATTAAAAAAATCTACTTATTCACTTAATAAAAAAAAATCAGTGAATACCAAAACAAAAAATCTACTTATTCACTATAGAGAATGACCACCAAAAAGAAGGGCATAAATACCCAAAGCTCCAAAAGAAAAGTAAATTTACTTGCCACCAAAACAAATGACCACTCGATACTTGCCACCATTATTATCATTTAAAATAAATAAAAGTTTTGGAATATTATTAAAATATAACACTCTTTTTTTCTAAAATGATAAATTTTATTAATGGTTAAAAAAATCCACATCTCACAATATTAATCCAATTTTAATAAAAAAATTAAAATCACATGGCCCGTTAGTCTTGCCACAGATAATTTGTTAAATAATTTTGCAGCGTATATTGCATTTTCCAATGACTAATAAAATCTGCACGAAAATTGACAAAATTGAGTGAGAGAGGAAACCAGATGCCATCGTTTTCTATAAAATCTCCACCTGAAGGAACCCCACCACTTGCAATTGTTTACGTTAGTTGACGTGATAAACACGCTTGTTCCAACGTAGAATTTTATAAACTATAATAATGAACGTACAGTAAGTGATGTCGACGGAAAAAGTTAGAAAGCCATAGACGTTAGTTGACGTGATAAACACGCTTGTTACAACGTAGATATTTATAAATGATAATAATGAATGTACAGTAAGTGCTGTCGACGGAAAAGGTTAGAAAGCAATAGTTTACGCCGCCGTCATCTTCTTGCCAGCGATAGCATGCCCGGTGGGACGAGAAAAGTCTAGACGGTGCGCATTGTCCAAAGCTGTCACTTACGAATTTGTTATTTAAATCACAGGTGTCATTGTAGAGCATTTACGACCGAATATCTTTGTATGATACAAGAAAATATTATTGTTCGGATTTACATTTGATACAAGAAAATATTATGGTTCGGATTTACATTTATTCAATTGAGGAGGATGTTGAGGAGGTCGCTGTCTTAAATTTTTTCAGGAGTGTAAAATTTGAGCAAAGTTTTAGGTTTCGAGAGATTTAATTCGTCATGGTGCTTGATAGATCTGGGATTAAGATAGATCTAGACTAGTTTTAGTTATGCACGTTTATACAGAATTTGTTGAACATATAATTGTTTTGATCATTCTAAATATGTTATATGTCTAAGATTAATCTGGGCATTTTAATTTTAAATTAATCTGGTCATTTTAATTTTAAATTTACTCAGTTACCTCAGTGTATTAAGATGATAGAGATTATTAATAACTTGAATGATGAAAAATGATGGACTAAAAAAATTGAATTGCAAAGTGACAAGATAATAGCATTGAATGATAGAAAATGTTGAATAATAAAAATGCAGTCAATTACAAATAGTCTTTATTTTGATCAATCTCAAACTATTTTCTTCTATTGTTCTTATTGTCACACCTGTTAGTTTTGTCATCTTTCCATATTGATCATTGAAAAAGACGGTTGAAATTGTATACCATTCAAATCTTTACCCGGAGCTGTTATAGTAAACGTCATACCTTGTCTGTCTTGCTCTCCAATATTAATAGTAGCTTTCTCCAAAGTCAATTATCGTGACTTATGGAGTGTTAAACTCCAAGTTTCAAAGGTACTTGTTTTCTATTATATCATTTGAATACAAAGTGACTAACAATGTTGAATGAGGGAAAATGGGGATAATAAGAATGTAGTCAAATACACATAGTTTAATGTTTCAATAAGCAGACATTTCAGGTAAGTGAACATTAATTTTAAGATGAAAATTCGAGTATTTTGTTTATGATTGAATTACTGTAACACATAAATCAATACACATCGTTTATAATTTTTTTGAGCTTACATTAAAATCAATGCACACCATTAATCTAATTACTTTGAAATTAATGTACATCATACATCTAGTTACATTAAATCATAAATCAACATCTACACTAAAATCAATGCATCTAGTGCAAAAAATAAAATAGGACTAGAAATCAACATATACACTGAAATCCATGCATCTAGTGCAAGCAATCAAGCAGGATTAGAGATCAACATCTACACTGAAATAAACGAATCTAGTGCAAACAATCAAATACTATTAAAAATGGACAACTGCATTGAAATCAATGCATCCAATGAAATCAATCAAATAGGATTAGGAATCAACATCTACACTAAAATCAATGCATCTATTTCAGTAAAAAACTAAAATATTCATGGTTTTGTAAATCCAAGTTCTTTTACCTTTTGTAAAATCCTTACTTCCCCTTCATGTATGGTTAACAATGTTGAATATTGTATAATACTATATAATATATGTATTTGTCTATGTACGTCTCTTTCTTCTTCCCTCTCTCTCCCGCCTCCTTCTCTATGTCTATCTCCCTCACTCTCTCCTTCTCCCTCTCCCCCTCCCTCTCTCCCCCATCTCTCTCTCTCTCTCTTTGCCTTTATCTTCTTCCCTCTCTCTCCCCTACCATCTATATCTATATCTCTCTCCACCTCTCCTTCTTTGTCTCTCTATCTCACCCCCCAAACACACACACACACACTCTCTCTCCATATCTATCTTGCCCTCCCTCCCTCTCTTTGTTTTTATCTTCTTCCCTCTCCCCCCCTTCCATTTATATCTCTATCTCCCTTCATCTCTCCTTCTTTGTCTCTTTATCCTACCCCCAAACATACACACTCTCTCTCCACATATCTATCACTCTCTCTCTTCCTCTCCCTCTCTTGCCCTTCTCTCTCTCTCTCTCTCTCCCCCCCCCTTTTCGCCCCCCTCGCTCTCTCTCTCTCTCTCTCCCTTTTCGCCCCCCTCGCTCTCTCTCTCTCTCTCTCCACCTATCTCTCTCTATGTTCTTATTTCCCCCCTTTCTCTCCCCCTCCCCCTCCATCTCCATCTCTATCTCCCTCCCTTTCTCCTTCTCTCTCTCAAGTCCTCTCTCTCTTCCTTCCTCTCTCTGCCTTTCTCTCCCACCTCTCTCTTTTGACAACCCCTTTTGTTAAACACCTCTTGTAAATATTACTATGAATTTTAATTCATGTAAATAATGTGGAAATTTAACACATTGACTAGCTGAGGAGAGGACACATATTCATAGATTGAGTGGAGAAGTTTTTGTGGAGTTGATTTGGGAAATGATCAAACTTGGAAGTGAATTTAATATGTCACTTATCTTCCTGTAGGAGTTGAATGAAAGTATTGTATAGGCATTTCAATGTTGTATGGGCACCTGCGCACAAGGACGAGGGTTGTCCAATTTTCGTGGGATGTGTTGGTGTGGTCAATGCACAAGGGAAGCATAGGGGATAGAAAAGAAAAGGAAATAAGTATATGCATGATAGGGAGAGAGACATAGATAGGGAAGAAAAATCGGGGCAACAGAGGATACATACCATGATTATTAGTGCTCTCTACAAGTTGATGAGAGTAATGTAGGTATTCATTGCATGAACAACAAAGCATAACTCAAGGAGACACAAAGGAATTGATTTTAAGGCATGTGGGTGGCATGAATGAAGAAAGAAGGGAACGAGTTGTTGTTGAGAAGAAAGAGTCATAACAGTTCAAAAAATTCCTGCTAGGGTTGTAGGTGGAATCACTGTGGGATCCTTAGAGTCTTATATGGTTGTTGATTGGTTAGAGCATATTCCCTTGAGCACTTCACTACTGAGGCTATGAATCTAGTTGGGGGTAGTTATCTGTAAGAAATATGACAGTGCAGATTAACTTGTGGTTGGGTGGAGATTTGAATTCCCTTCTCTAGTTTCGAACCATTCAATTTAATCAAATAAGTGTTTACTCATATATATGTGTGTGTGTGTGTGTATTACACTTGGAAGACTAATGAGAAGTCCTGAGATATTCATGTAAAAATGTTTGAATGGCTACTTGCTAACGTGTATTTCCATGGTGCTTATGATTTGCTTGAGTTATGAGGTTACAACATCCTTCGTTGCTTGTGTGATTGTGCATGGCTGCATCATTTTCTCTACTGATTATTACTATAGGGGAATTGAATTGTTTAATGTGATATAAATGTCATAGGTCCTCTCAGTGCTTGAAGACAATTGGAAGCCTTAGAGAATGGGTGGGAATTTAATATGAAGTCGATGGTTATATATTTACATATTCATGTTAATGGTTATCTGACCAACAAACTAGTTGTATGTGCATTTTTCAATTTTTAAACTTGTATGAATGCTTGATTAATCCTTTTGTAAAGGTCAAGAAGGCCTATGAATAACCTTGGGAAAATTTGGGTTAATGTCCCTTGGGACTGATATAGTGAGTGTAAATCACATGAGTATGTAGTAATGGAGGTGTGAATTCCATTGGGCCTATAGTTAGAATGTGGCTACCCCACAGGAGGAAGAGGCTAAATGAGAGATTCTCTAAGTGTAATGGGGAACATTATTGTCATTGAGTGCCCAGATTCACGTTCATGCCACACCCCATAGTGGCGTGACATGTTTTTTTTGGGTGGGAATATAACAGAAGGTGTAGGACATAAATGTTTCCATCATCAGACACATAGGTTAACATATGTTGTGCCTGGTTTTCCATGTGCTTTATGGAGGAATGATGGGAAGTGATAGAGGGTGTATAACAATGATCGTCCCTACCAAAGGGAAAGAATATATATGTCAAGGGTGATGGGGACATGGCCTCATAGGATGGACAAATTACAATTGTCAAAGTGAATAAGTTTGTTTCGTGAGACAAAAATATCACACCATGAGACATGAATGTTATCACTGCTAGACATGAAAATCGTTGTCGCGCCACACCCAATTAGTTGTGTGTTCCATTATGCCTTGGTGTGAAGGCGGTGGATGTGAAGACATGGAGGCATGGTGGAAAGAGATTCATGTTAAGTCCTGAGAAATTCTTATAATGGGAAAGTACTAAAATGCATGAGGGGTCAAGACCCCGGTGGGGCCCAGGATTGTGTCCAGGTGGCAGGCACTACATAGGAAAGTTGTGGCCATGGAGCTACAACCTGTAAATCCATGACATTGGTTGGTGATGTATATAAAGTAATGACGTGACTTGTGGAAGGAAAAAATTGCATTTTTGGAGGGCCATTTGGCCTGTTTTCAGGTGATACATGGCACCTTCAGGGAAGGCCAATTGGTAGGTTGACATCATTATGGTGTGTTGGCTTAGTAGGTCCTTACCCAGGTTTAGAGTTATTTTTTCCAAACAAATCCCTACACTACTGGCCCTATCGGCATCAATCCATGGAGCATGAACTGAAGTCTCACCCGAAGCAGTATGGGGGGATGCTGGAACCAAGTTTCCGCACCCAGAGATTAGTGTAATGTCGTTTTATTTCCTAACTCTGCCTTCGAGCATATCGATAAGCCTTTTAGGGCTTATTGATATACTTCCTTCAATCAACTTCCAGACCTTTGCGAAGGTCTACGACCATCTTTCACAAACCCTAAACAGGTGAATTACCTACTTATGCACCTCCATAATTACCCTTAGTTCTGTATTTACCTAAATCAGCCTAACTATCTAATATCCTTTACATGCATTAAGATATTCTTTGCGTAAACAAATATTAGTACTTGTGTTCATATAACAATGTAAAACATGCAGAATCACGCATTAATACAATATTAAATCATAACCCCATTATTCATCATAACAAAAACGCATTCATTAATAACATAAGTAAATGGACAAAACACAAATATTTCTAGAATAATCTCTTTACTGATACTTCATTTCTTCTTACAGACTCAAGACTACCCTGGGCACTCAGTTGCAGGGGTCCGTGCACTTAGTTGTGGACTCTACTCTAGGCCTCTGCACACATAGCTGTTGAGCCTCTCTTCTACTCTAAGACTCTTTATTCTTTCTTCTAATGAACCATTACATTCTTCTTCATCAATATCATTAACTTAACTTAACTTAACTTAACTTCCTTAGATTCTCTAAGACTCTCCTTTTTATACAATCCCATGGTCCGCAGACCATGGGTAGATCTACTAAAGCCGACACAACTTACATAACAAAAGGGTAAAACACTTTATGACACTTTACCATCTACACGCTCTGCGACCATAACTTGTGGAGACTTTACACTTTACATAACAAAAACTTGGGCTTTCTACCTCAAAACCTGGGCTTTTGCCCCAAAATTGACCACAAGGGACTTTGTCCCAACAAGCCCCCAACACAAATATTGTGACTCGCCCTCGTGTCACTCTGCTAGTGTGGAGATCTTACTACGGAGACCTCCTAGCTCGACTTGCGCCACTGCTACCTCAGTCGCGCTCTGCGTGGATGCCTTCTTGATCTGCTCCACCAATTGCTCTATTGCTAGTCCTGTGATGTCTTCCTAATTCTTCTGTTGCGTCCTCTGTAGGCTTGCCAACTTCTCCCCAATGGTGGCGGAGATAACATAGGCCTCATCTAGTCAAGGCCCCAATCTGGCCTTGAGGACTACCTCTTTTCATTGCGCTGCTTCCACCTGTTTGAGAAATTTCTTTGCCTCTTGCAACTTTGTCAATATTTGCACTCTAGAGAAGGTGTGCACCATTGCTCTTGCCTCATCATATTGCTGCTGCAACTCCCGGGCCTCTGTGTTTAACCTTTTCAGGTTAGGATATTCCTATAGAGTCGTAAGTACCTCCATAGGTTTCTCGACGAGCGTAGTGCATTCCACCATTGTGGCATCTATAGTGGCAACCCCATCCTTCACATTGGCTTCACGCTATGCTCTGACCTCTAGTGGAGTTGAAGGCTGTGACTTCAACTCAAGCTCTATGATTTTAAGGTTCAGTTCAAACTGAACCTTGGCTACTTTTGTCTTTGCATCGTGCACACCTGCAGCCAACTTTCTAATATTGGCCTCCAATGACGCTTCTTCTAGTATATGCAGTTTTGGAATTGTTCTGCATGCATCGGCTACCACGGCTACAGTGTGCTCATTCTGCTCCTAAACCTTCTTCCATGCTTCTAGCGCTATCGTCTTCTCAACAAGCATCTATTCATTATTGCCCTTGTACTTGTTGATCATGCTCAACGCGCGCTGCTCTCGGGCCTGAATCTTTGCAATCACACCTGCTTGTAGTGTGTGAAGGAATTCACTGGGGAGCGTCGCCAAGTTCAAACTAATATTCCTCAAAGCATTGACAATAGCCTTGGCAGCGTCTGTCTCTGCGTTTAGAGCTCCATCAAGTAGCACGACTGCCTAGAGATCTAAGGATCGAACCAACTCTGCTACTTGAGTGGTCCCTGATGCCAAACTAGTCGATGTCACGTTACTCTACCCTACACCTGCCTGGAGTCTAGTTGTTTGGATTTGCATCTGGCACAGAACCATATGCATAGCAACCAATGCTTGCTTCTGTTGTTTCTCAAACTATTGCAGTAGTTCTATTGTCATGTCCCTTACCTTGTCACCAATATCGTCTAAGTCTCCCTCTATCAAGGTAATTAGATCGAGTGATGACTTGGAGACTTTGGTCTTTTTTCATTGTCCCTCCTTTTCCTGTTCCCTATGTCGCTTTATGTGGAAGGGAGTGCTCTCCTGATCACCACCGCCCTGTTCTAACCACTCTTCTTCCTCCGTTTGGGGCGAAGGAGATTTCTAACTTCTATCAGAGCCATGCTCATCTTGATCTGCTTATTCCTTTGCGGTGTGCTCCACTTCTCCTCAGTCTCTTTCTTCCTCTTTTTAGCTAATTGTTAAACCTTCAGTCGGGTCGCTTCCTTTTTCTTCTTTTCCATGAAATTGCTCGTCCCGACAGCCAAATCTGATGTTGTCTTCCAATATGCTGGCCATCGCTTGAGGACCTCTGCAATGGCATAATCTGCAGCCAAGTAGGGAAGATCATGCCACTTCTGATCTGGATTCTTCAGCGCTAGAATGTAAACATGGTGGACGTCTGCTTTGAACTCTGCATACCCAGATAGTTGCTCAAAGATGATTGGTGACAATTGTGGCTTTCGGTTGATGGCTACGCGGATGCTTGCCTCCATTAGCACCCAAAACACGTTGATTTCTCTGACTTGGTCAACGTCTTTGGTGGCCCATAAAGATGAAAACTTTGTGGCTTTGAGAAAATCTATCTCGATCGGAGGAAATTGGTTGTCCTCCGGAAACTACCACGCAACCAGCACAATTGATAGTAATCACCATGAGTAATGGAAGGTTTTACTATGGTCCTGTGCCTCTAATCAATTCGCGAGGAACTCGCTGCAAAGGTAGCGCACCAAGTTGAACTATATGCCCTCTGCATACTGAGCTGCTAATGAAACCACTGGTGTCGACACCTCATCCGCACGAAACTTTCTCATCACTTTGCTAGCCAAAATTTGGGTGGTTATCTTCATCGCGGAGTGAGTAATACTGGAAATGGAATACCCGCGTAGTTTCTTAACAAGTTTGAACTTGTCCTTCATCTTCTCGGCGAGGTCGTGCTCGCCTATCTTTCCACCAAATTCCTTTGTCGGATTCAGTCCAGAATGAGGTAACAATGTGATATGATGGATCAACATATCAGTGATTGGTATCGGATCACTCAACCACAAGCACCCGTCATGCACAAGGAACAAAAACTACTTAATGACTGTCAAATTTATAGGGGCACGGTGGTAGTGAGGCACCCATAACAGGTTCAACAAACCTGCCTTGTTTACCCCATGAATCCATTCCACCGACTCCAGCACGGTGACACCAAGTTCCTTGTAGAAAAATCGCTTCATGAAGGTATCAATAGCTAGGTGGGGGAACCACTCGATGTCCCCCAACTCCCAATATTCAAGCTTCAGATGTGGGATGCGCGCCAAGCGCGGACCTTCAAAAGTTATATTTTCTGGTAGTAGGGGTGTGTTAAGGAGAAATTGTCCCTCATCTAGGTCCTTTGGGACCTTCACCTTGCCCTCAAATGGAGGGATGTACTCCGATAGCTTCGAAATAGGGTCTACCCCCTTAATATCTATGTCTTTCGTGCCCTCCTCGACCTCCAGATCTACCACTTTTCCTTTCTCCTGTGTGGTTGGCTTTTCTTTTCTCTGAGCCTATGTAGCTGGATGTTTCCTTGGTGACTCGTGCACTGGTAACGTCTTCTTTTGTTTATCCTTCTTCGGCTTGGGAACCTCTCTCTTCGGTGTAGGTTTCGGCTTAGGCGACCTCAGTGCCTTAAGCACTGCTGCGAGAACCTCCATACTCACAACCTCAGGGGCAGCTCCCTCAGAGGCAACAATGCCCCTAGTACTAGCGGTCTCAGCTGGTGCAAACATGCAGCTGTTAATGAGGTTCTGATCGGACTCAGGATATTGATCAGACACGAGGCTTGCAAGCAAATTATCAAATATCTCACGCAATAGACAAGAGAACTCAGAAATTCTCAGAATGAAAAGTGTTTCTCGCTGGAAAACAACCTATAATTTATAGGCAAATTTGAATTCAAATTCAACCATTCCCCCCAAAATCCATCCATAAATGCGATATTGGTGGCAGATTTCCAAAGATTTCACACTTGATTTTAGCCTTAAATGCCTTAAATGTCGGTCGCCCGCTCCTCTTAACCGTCTTTTAGCAGTCAAATCATGAATAATGATGGTAACGATCACTTTCTGGTTGTGTTGCATGGTATCCACCCCTATAGTGCAACTCCCTTCGTGCTTCTGTTGGTATTGTGACATTCTCTTGTTTCGCGCAAACCCCTAATCACGCAACTCTACAACCTGGGCAGTGTAGTTTATAGTCCCGCGCCTCCTTGCAGCTGCCTGGAGCACTAAGACTTTGCTACCGTCATATAATCATGTGGCCAGATCCCCATGTATGGATTTCATCGGCTGCCATTTGCCTTTCTCGGAAATGGATCTCCATTCAATTTCACAAGTTGAACTGCTCCACCATCAGTAATATCCTTGATAACGTACAGCCCCAACCAATGCATCTGAAATTTTCCTAGAAACTTATCAAACTTGTTGTCATATAATAAAACTAAATCGTTTACCTTGAAGGTGTGCAGTTTGATGTGACGATTGTGCCATGCCTTTTCGCGCTCCTTCTAAACTTGTTGATGAAATCCAACTAAGAATCTATCTTCCTCCAGCACTGTCAGCTGCGCGAGCCACTCTTCTAAGGCTCTGCGGTCTACCATTCCTATGAATTCCGCTATGCGTAGACTAGGAACAGTGTATTCCATCGACATCACAACTTCTACGCCATAGACCAGCCTGAAAGGTGTCTGTTCAGTCAGATTCTTACAAGTAGCTCTATAAGCCCATAGCACCACTAGTACGCGCATGTCCCAATCATTCCTCTGCGTATTGCAAACCTTTGTCAGCGCATTCTCCAATATCTTATTGAATGCTTCCACCATCCCATTGGCTCGAGGATGATATGGTGTAGTCTTCTAATGATACACTTGGAATTCTTCCATCAACGCACTGATCGTTTCATTAAGGAAATGTGTACTGCGATCACTCATCAAATTCCTCGGGCAACCCTGGTCAGCACATATTCAAATAGTAACTTTGTTGTTGTTGCCCCTGTATAGTCCTTTACAGGCTGTGCCTCCACCCATCTGGTCAAATACTCAGTCGCAGTGATGATGTACTGTGCAACCATCTTCTTTCCTGGAGGCTGAATCGGTCCTACAAAATCAATTGCCCATTTCTCAAATGGATGCAATGAGACCTATGAATTCAAAGGCAACTCATCTCTCCGCGATGGCCTGCCGATTCTTTGACATGCATCACATGCCCTACAATATGCTTTGGAATCCTTATGCAATGTTGGCCACCACAACCCAACGTGTAAAATCCTATGCATTGTTGCTTTTCCTGCATAATGGCATCCCGTAGCTCCTCCATGAGCTTCAGCTAGGATACTGCTTCGTTCAAAATTAGGCACATAGCATTGCAGTGTCTTGTCTGATCCCATTTTATATAAGTGACCTGCAATAATCAAAAAATCTGTCACACGCACCACCAATTCCTTCTTCTGTTGACTCGTGTATCCTTTTGGAGCTATTCCTGTAGTTAGGAAGTGAATAATGTTTGCAAAATGATTGTCTGCCATGTGCATCGCAAAGAGTTGCGTGTTAGGCAGCCCCTCCTCTAAGTTGGTAGGCTCCTCCCCTGTTTCAATGCGCGACGAATGATTGGATCCTACATTTAATCACCCTGGCTTCAAAATTAATTCGAAATCATACTCCTAAAACAATAGCAACCATCTGCATATTCCCCCCCAACATAGGATTTTTGACCAGGTAATTTAATGCATAATGGTCAGTGTACATCTTAAAGTGTCCGCAAAGCAAGTAATTCCTGAAATTCTAGAGTGCGTACACCATAGCCAACCCTTCGCGCTCCATCGTCGAATAGTTCTTCTCACCCTTAGACAACTTCCTTCTTGCAAAGGCTATCAGGTGATCCAATTCTCCTTCACCGGCCTGTGTTAGTACTGCTCCCAACACAATACATGACACATCCAAATGCACATGAAATTCCTTCTTCCAATCTAGGAATACTAGGATTGGCGCGGTTACCATCTTTTCTTTCAATACATCCAAGCTTCGCTGACATTCTTCATTCCAACAAAATGTAGCGTCCTTCTTCAATAGCTTTTCCATCGGCGCGGTAATCTAGGAACAACTTTTGATGAACTTTGTAAAGTATCCAGTATGACCCAATGTTGCGCACATATGTTTAACGCTCCTTGGTGCCTCCAAGTTAATCATGATCGCGATCTTAACAGGGTCCACCACTAATCTTTGTCTGCGCACTACATGACCCAACAATATTCCGAAAGGGACGCAAAATAAGCACTTCTTCAAGTTTAGCGCAATCTGATACCTCCGACACGTATCCAACATCAAGAAAAAACTAGCTACATGGCACTTTACCAGCCCAAACACTGTCCAATTGTCAAATTATACCTCCAAAAACTTGTGAATGAACTCTTTGAATGCTGCAATGACTGTGTGCGAAAATATTTTTAACGCATTCTTAAGTCCAAAAGGCATTACCGTATATTGAAATTATCCCCACTCGATCGCGAAGGTAGTCTTACTCCTGTCTTCTTGTGTGATCTTTATCTAATGGTATCCAGAGAACCCATCAACAAATGAATAGCCCTCCTGCCTGCCAACATTATCCATCACTTCATCTATGAACGGAGTTGGGAAAGGATCATGAATGCAAGCATCGTTTAGCTTCCTGAGATCTATGCAAATCCTTATCTCATCCTTTTGCTTATTTTCCTAAACTACCATAGGACTTACCTAATCAGACTCCTCCACTGGTTCAATAATACCCACTGCCAACATCTTTTCCAACTCCAAGTGGACCTTTTCCTTGTACTTAGGATTAAGGCGATATGGCCTCTACTTCACAGGCTTCGCATCTAGTTTCAACGTTATTTTCATCACTCCTAAATTGCCTATTATTCCCTTCAAGTCTGAAAACTTTGTAGGGAACAAATCCTGATACTTGCGGAGCAACTCAATGACCTTATCTACCATAGCATCATTCCAATAGTCCCTTATCTTTGCAAACTTCAGCTCTGCCTCTGTTCCAATGTTCACTTGTCTCATTTTCAGTGGCGTGGTGATATCTGGATTCTCTATCTACGACCCCTCAACTTCACGATGACCTTCTGCCTCTGGGATATTAATGTTCCTTGGATCCTCCTCTCCTTCTTCAGTAGTCACATCGTAGCACTCCAGTGCATAGTGAAGCTGGGTGGTCCAATCTAGTTGAATCAAATCCAAGGGATCCTACAGGATTCTAAAGATTGCTACTTTGACCTCTTGCAACTCTTCATCGATGCAATTGAATCCATCCTCAAAGCTGAATGTCATCACGAATCCCTGTGTAAAAATATCCCATTCGTCTGTGCCATGGAGGAGCTCCGTTTCTAGGTATCAATCCATTGGTATTACATCTAAAGTATGACAGAACAAATGCACCCACTTCGGTTGCGCTCTACTCCATATGCATCAGTCCATTTTGCTAATTGATCACGTAAGTCACTCCTCCCATCATATTTCTCTGTCAATTTCACTTTTGGGTGACCAAACCGCACCCTTATCATCCTTCTGTATTCGCGCCATCCATCAAAATTGTCTTTATGCGTACCCCACCATCTTACAAGTGTAGTGCACATCACTAAGTCCAAGGCTTGGAAGCGATGCTTCTCTGCCACTTCCCTTTCAAATGCATTCAAAAATTTATCAACATTAGTTAAACCATCATAATAAGGAAAACTTCTTACCTCCGATGATACACAACACAATGATTTAGTCATCATATTTAGCATAGCGTAGACACTTCATGCAATTGATTCTGCCAGTGTTCCAATTTCTCATATGAATCTGATGTGCAGGAGCTTTCGCGGTCCCATGAAACATGTCCATCAGCTGTCAGATTCACCTAATCTTGATATCACATCATTATCTTATAAATTTGGTCCAAATCATCGTCACTTTCATAATTGTGGACCGGTTCAGTATAGCGCGATCCTTCTGCAGGGTCCAAAGGCACTACCACGCGAAGCAATTTTCTTTCAAATGACATCGTCCGCTTCTTCAAATTGATCACCCCATTCATATTAATAGCCCAATCGATCCCAAGGAGTGCCGAGTAGGGATTGCTATCATTGAAAATCACTATCACTTCGAAATCATCCAATGCGCTCGCTCCTTCAATATTACTGTCATGCCCTACAATATTCTCATGGGGATAATCTTTTGTTGATTCTCCATCGTCAATTGAATCGGACCACTAAAATGCAGGTCTCCCCATTCTCTCACATGTTTGTTTAGGAAAAACATTCGCATCTGACCCAAGATCCGAAATAACTTTGTCCATTTCGTATTCACCTATTTGCGCGGTGAGCCTCATCTCACACCTTGTTCTTGCCTTATGTTTACCAATTTTCCTAACCACGCACAGCCCCTCAGGAGCATTTTCTTTACCAACACATTTATTGATAAATTCTTGTAATCCTTTCACGGCCTTGCTATTGCATAGTAGCTTCATATAGGTCTCCAAAAAGATAGTAAGCATGGATGGGTCCATTGCTTCAGACTGCTTATCTTGACTTCCTGAGGTAGAAGCCTCAATGAAGCTTTTCTTTGCTTCCATAAAGGTTAGATCAAGGCCAACCTCCTTCTCTAGAGCTTTGCAGACCCATTCATTTTCTTTGGGATTTTTTCCCTTATCTTCACCAGTCGTCATTCCACTTCGCAGCACGATATTCACATTAGGATCCTCTTCGTAGGGTTCAGCCATCATCATCTTCAGGTTTTGGGTAGGATGCTATAGTTGCGTCCTCTTTTCCCGCATCTTAGCTATTAATACAGGGCAGTCTTCTATTGCATGGTCAAACTGAGTACAGTATCGGCACAATAGGTGCGTTGAGTTCATACACTCTCGTGCATAGTGTCCCGACCATCCACAATTGTAGCAAATAACTTTCCCCCAAATTCTCGCATGTCCTCCTCCGCCTCGGCCTCATTCGCGCCCTTGATATCCTCATCACTCTACCCCAACACCTTAATCCAGAGGCCGAGTTTCTGTCTACATCTAATACGCAGGTGTTCTCTCCATCATTAACTCATAACTATGACAACTGCGCTCATCATTACCTACTGATTTGTAGAAGTTGCAGAAGAGTTGTTGCGGTGTCTGTACAAATTTCTGCAGCAAGTGACAATTGTCTGTCACATGTTTTCTTGCTACCTGACAGATAACACACCACAACGCGGGCCCTATACTTGGCCTTGTTTGCGCTTCCGGCCTCAGAGGCATCGACCCTCCTCCTGCAACATAATTCGTGAAGACAAGGCAATGATCTTTATCATGCCCCTGACTCTTACATTTCAAACACCAAACTTCTTCGCGCACCTTAAGCCGAGTCGCTCTATCTTTCTTCAGATTTTGGAACTCTAGGCAAATATTATGTAGCTTCACGTGAATCTGCTGAACTCCCAAAGCAACATCTTGAATCAATGTCTCATGCAATCTCATCTCAATCTCCAGGGCTTCCACCTAGTTCCCAATATTTTGCTGTGATAAAGCAACCCTTAAATGAGGCAAGAGTGAAGCCACAAACCATTCACAGTGTTCCCATCCATAATATTCATGTTAGCTATGCAGATCTCGCATTTTAATCTCTGATCTAGTTCCCAGGGTGTCTCACCACGCTTCATCATGATTTCCTTGAATCCAATGATTGATTGTGTTTCAGACTTGGGCCTGTTGAATTCCTTATTCAATGCAGTTTGAATTTCTGCTAACCTAGTTGTCGGTTTATCGGTGCAGTACTTAATGTACCACATTAGCGCACGATCCTGTAAAGAAGTAACCAATGTCGCTTTCTTCATATGATCATCTGTAATGTTCTGGGTTGTCCATACGGCCTTCATAGCGAACCAAACCTGGTTCGAATCCTCATTTTCTAAGACCTTGAAAACATGTAACTTCACTGCATTCGCAATATTGAATGGTGGTAGAGGTCTTGGTGGTGTGGGCGAAGGTATATGCTGTGGAGGTGAAAATGGAGGTGGTGTGGGCAGATGGGGTATTCGTGGGAACCCTTGCCTTATTAACTAGACAATTCTTTGTGGTGAAGCCTATGTTGCTCCTTCGTCGTCACTCAGAGGAGGCTGAATCAGCGGGCTATATTCAGGACTTATTCTCCTTCTATCCTTGAATAACTTTCCACTTCACGTAGCTCCAAACATCAAGGTAATTGCATAACCCACTTTTCACGCAAGAGCATTTTAATCGAAGTATTCAAAGATCTTAAATACTTACCTCACGGTCCTTTGAAGAAGCACCGCTTTGCTTCGCTATAGCTGACCGAGGGATCGACGCAAACTTTGTCACAAATCCTCCGATGACATGATCAAGCTAGTGATCGACATCACGCACAATCTTATCTTCATAGGCTTCCAATCTCCATACTAAATCTGGGGTCCACACTATTGGATCGTCAAGCCTCCACCTTCCTTGTTCGTCTTCTCGTATAGCTTGATCGGGAAGGAACATAAGAAAATCTCATATAGCTCGATCGGGAAGGAACATAAGAAATCTCGTCTATCTCTATGTACATATACCTGTCCAACCACTGTTCTTTCGTCAATCGTGGATTTCTGTTTTCGTGCACCGCAAATTTGTGGATATTTCTATCTAACCAAACTTTAATTTCCTTCTTAGTTGGATTCCAGTGATGCGACATCACACATCTTTTTATGTAGATCCTGGTCCAGGCAATAGAACCATTTTTTGGCTTAGTGGGTCCTGACCCAGGTTCAAAGCTATTTTTGCCAAACAAATCCCTACACTATTGGCCCTTTTAGCATCAATCCGCAGAGTGCGGAATGAAGTCACACTCGAAGCAGTATGGGGGGGTGCTGGAACCAAGTTTTTGCACCCAAATATTAGTGTAATGTCATTTTATGCCCTAACTCTACCTTTGCGCATATCGATAAACCTTTTAGGACTTATTGATATACTTCCTTCAATCGACTTCTAGACCTTCGCAAAGGTCTACGACTGTCTTTCGCAGACCCTAAATAAGTGAATCAACTATGTACGTGCCTTTGTAATTATTCTTAGTTCTGTATTTACCCAAATCGGCCTAAGTATCTGATATCTTTAACATGCATTAAGATATTCTTTGCGTAAACAGGTATTAGTATTTGCCTTCATATAACAATGTAAAATATGCAAAATCATGCATCAATACAATATTAAATCATAACCCAATTATTCATCATAACATAAACACGTTCATTAATAACATAAGTAAATGGACAAAACACAGACATTTCTGGAATAATCTCTTTATTGATACTTCAGTTCTGCTTACAAACTCAAGACTACCTTGCGCACTCAGCTGTAAGGGTCTACGGACTCTACTCTAGGCCTCTACGCACACAGCTGCAGAGTCTCTCTTCTACACTAAGACACATTCTTCTTCATCAATATCATTAACTTAACTTAAATTAACTGCCTTAGATTCTCTAAGACTCTCCTTTCTATACAATCTCATGGTTCGTGGACCATGGGTAGATCTACTAAATCTGACACAACTTACATAATAGAAGGGTAAAAACCTTTATGACACTTTACCATCTACGCACTCTGTGACCACAACTTGTGGAGACTTTACACTTTACATAACAAAAACTTGGGCTTTCTACCTCAAAACTTTGGATTTTTCCCCAAAAGTGACCGCAAGGGACTCTGTCCCAACATGGTGCCAATGTGATGTCAGAAGGATGCCTTAAGACCCAGGTTATGTGTAGAATTGAGTTGACATGACATAGGTAGACATGCATTAGGGATTTGCAATGCCATCTAGCATGGGGTACCGCATGATGTTGATGAGGTAACACACATGGCTAGAAGTCATGTCACCATGGAAGTGGGTCCCAAGAGGAGTTTGACATTGCAAGTTTTGGATGGGGCCATGGAGATGGGAGGAACAAGACATGAAATACTTTTGTCCTTGGGTATGCAGAATATAGTTGCATCATAGGTAGTCAGAGTCACGGGTACTTGGAAGGAGCATCATAAGTGACAAAGGGCATGTAATTGATTTTTTTTTGTTAGGAAGTTGTATTTCAATTAACGATTGGAGACCCCCCACCTCGCCCCCTTGTTAACTATTGGGAGTGGGAGGGGGCCCCATAATGAAGGTGTGCCACTGATGTGTTTGCTAATATCAGTGTAGGTCAAGCATTGCAGGCAAGAAACAAGGGGTTTAACCCTAAAATATTTATAATGTGAAACATTGACATGACATGCTGAGGGGCTAGCTCATGGGGCCACATTTGATAATGACGTGACAATTTCCATGTGGACTGGGCTATGGTCACGATTAGTGCCATTTATGAAGTGGAGCCACTTGGAAGAGGTGGTGGGGACCATGTGGGTACCACGAGGGCGCCACACAGGTTCCATGTTGGCTTCAAGTGGATTTCACATGGAGGTCACAAGGTGTAACGTGGGGGCCACGTGGGTGACACGTGGTAGACCATTGCTTATGTGATAAGGGTTAAATGGTCAAGCTTCAAATGGCCATAACTTTTGATGTGAGTGTTGGATCCCGATAAAATTTATATCACCGGAAATCTATTGATGATCCAAACACAATGGTGATGTCCAAAGTGAATTCCGCTAAATTTGGAAAAAAAGAGAAATTTTGTAACCCATTTCCATAATGAGATATGGAGGTTGTGTTAATTAAAAGTAACACATCCCATTCAATCTGAAAGACTCAAAGGGGGTGGAAGGGAGCATTACAAAGTAGTATTACAGCATTAAGATTTGATACTTGGATTGGATGGGTTTAAGACAGATAAATGAAAGGGAAAAGGTTCTATACTAGACCTTTTTGGATAAAATTTGGAACTCTACTATAGAGCACAATGTTTCCTAGTAATTGTTTGTTGTGTGCAAGTGGGTGTTGGTTGTAGCACTACGATTGATGATTGTGTGTTGACTATCGATTGCGCTTTGTATGCATAACTGTATTGATACATGATTGTGAAAATATAAGAATAACTTATTATGATATGTTGTTTTGTGTTCTCACTGACTTTTAAGCTTGTAGCTATTTTTTCTACTAGTCTTGATAAAAAGGTTGATTTCCAATATTGTGATAACATGGTTATAGATATACTGACTTTCATTTCTTGATCCTTGGAATATGTTGACAAAAATTATAGATTTGTGGACAATAATATATCAACATGGTTTAGATCAACATGCTTGGTATTGGCATGAAAATATAACAAGTTAATTTGATTATGCTAGTAAAACTAACAACTATGTGTGTAAAAACATAGAGGAAGACAAAATTGCAACAAGAAGTAAAATAATGGAAAACAATATGGTGCAACATAGCGTGAAATAATTCCATCATGAGAAAGAGATGGGAAAATCCCTTCAAGGAGCATGAATCTTCAGGAGCTTGAAGGCTAAGATGAACAACTGCAAGGCAGAAATTGAAAGACTTGCCAAGAAGCAAAGGGGGTAGGTAAGGTTGAGCTTGATGATGCTAAACAACATTTCATACATGTAGAATTTGTTGCGACAAGTATCATTCTCTAAAGAAATAGAGTGTCACGATGACAAAGCCGTAAAGAGACCTTATAAGACCGAAAATAAAAGAAATCCAATTTCATGTTGGTATTGTGGAGAGGAACACTTCAGAAGAGAATATCCTAACAAACAAAAAAAGAAGGAGAGTAGTTCATGTAAACTCTAGGAACATGAACCACCAATGTGTAATATAGGAGGAGATGAGGCAACATCCCCTCTAGCTTTCTAAGCTATTGAAAGATTCCCCCATGAACTATTTCGAGGGATGTTGAAATGTTGAGGTTGCCATAAGACCTTGGAAAAGACTCGGTCTGATATGTGTGTGTGTGTGTGTGTGTGTGTGTGTGTGTATGATGGTGAAGGATACATTGAACACCATAAATCATGGGATTGATTTGTTGTGCTTTAAGGAATGTTTTACATGTTTTATATATTATTGTTGGCTTTGTGTTCTATTTGTTGTTTTGATTTTTGACTTTGAGCATGGTCGTGATACATTGTGTTGCTATTATGTGTTATGTTGTGAGATTTTTTTTGTTCCTTGTTTCTTCTTTATTCTTGTCTTTTCTGTTTTGGTCTTGGTGGTTGTTGAGTGTGGGGAAAGGAAATAAAAGGAGATGTAGAGAAGAGCTAAACTAGAATCCAAGTGGAAGGGTAAGACTTGGTTCAACACCGTGTCAAAAAAAATTGACATTAAGGGGACAAAAGAAGATGCCAAAACAACCAAGCAGACTGACTAGTTCCATATGAACAAAATGGAAAGTAACATGAAATCCATGAAAATGGCACAAAAAGGGAAGTTTCATACACTTAGAGATTGCATGGTTGATATATACATATGCATTTGTTATCTTATGATGAAATAAAGGTATAATGATGTTGTTTGGTCCAAAAGGTAATTGGTTGAGAAACATCATAGTAGCAAGGTAAGTAATTAATCTATGAAAATATGCTCACAATATGAAAGGCATGAAAATAAAGTTTGTAATTGTTATGACTAGGGAACACAACAAGGGTATTTAATGGGTTCCAGGTTGCATGGAAGACCATTGGGAAAGTGGGCATGAATGACCCATTGTTGATAAGTATGTTATGTATAGACTCCTGATAATTGTGGCGAGCATGAATGAAAAGGATATAGGATGAAAAATGATAGCATATGAACAACATCGATGAGGACATGCTGAGTTAAAAAAACTTTTGAATATTGCAACAAAATAACTATTAGCTGATAGCATTGGTGATGGAAGCAAGGTAAAAATGGTAAAATGAAAGGAATTGGGTGAAAACAAAATTTGTTTGCTTGAGTTTGGAAACTACCATTTCAAATTAGTGCATACTTTTCATGGATACCAGGAGGTTTTCTAACCTTAACATTGTCTAGCATGTGAATTTGTTATATTTCATGAACATGTTAATGATGAAATGAATGTATGTAATTCCATTTCATTTGACAAGCTATTGTTCAGAATCATTCTTGTGGAAGGATGATTGGTTAATACTCATAAAAATATGATGAATATATGAATGACATGTTTGGGATAACATAATGAGGTTATCCAATGAGATCCCCTATCATGTAAGGGATCCATTGAGAAAGTGTGAATTCTTACTGTTATTTATTATTATGATCATGTTATTATGGAATTTATGTGTTGATGTTTATATTATGATGTTGACAAGGAAATGTTGAAGTTTATATAAAAAAGTATACTAACTAGTAACTGGATTCCTTAGTCAAATAATGATGCACATATGCCATTGAGTGCTGCCTTGGTCTAGGAAACCACTTAGTGCAAAAAGTTCTGTTATTACCACCACCAAAGTGCTAGCTAGCCACTTATATATTTTTTAAACAATCACTCCTACCACGTCAAAGGTGTGATGATATTGGAGGACATGTAGATTTCTCAAAATGGGGGTTTCTTGAGCCTAAGATATTGTGATGCTAGTGGAGATTATGATGGGAGGTGTGATGGTATGGGAGGCATGGTGGTAAATAATATTCCTATCAACAAAATATTATCAGCATGGTAGTGCCCGCACTTGCTGGGAGGGGAGTGAGAATGGGGGGGGGAGGGTTATTTGGACTTGTACAAAAAGACTATGTGGAGCAGTGTGAGCACCACTTAGTGCTTTCCTTGGGGTTGTGAAACACTTAGGGAACTGGAGTTAAAGATGTAACTAGCTAAATATCACATGGAACATATACACCATTGGGTGCTTTTGTGGTTTTGGAAAAACAACTCAATGCTTGTGAGTCAAGAAGAAAATAATAAACCACAAATACAAGTAACAATTATCATTTTAAAGAAATTTATGTTAAGATTACGATTTAATTTGGTTTACATTCTAATTTGTAGTGACTTGAATTATGATCTAATATGAATATGTTGTGATATGAATTGAATTAAAATTCTAGGGTTAACCTCATGAATAAATCTGTTGATGAAGGCACATTTTAAATTGATTTGGAATTCCCTTATGATGAATCTCATTAAACTCATTTTTATGGTATATGAGAATCAATGAACTTCCAAAAACGAGATTATGAGGTTGATTTAAAGGAAAATAGTATTAGCTTGATGATATCAGAGTGTGTAGTAACACGCTAGAGTTGAAGACTTCAGGACAGGGCCATTGTGGTGACATTGGAACCTGGTGATATGCATTGATTTCCATGAGGTATGCATAACTAATATGATTTTGTTAAGGTAGGGATGTGCCTTAGTGATGAAGACTCTTCCTATGCAAGGAATCCTTAATGAGGGATGGGTCGCTCAAGGCACTGGGAAGTAGAGAAGGTGATGCTTAAACTTGGAAGGTGAGTGACTACACATAAGATGAAACAGTTTTCTTGAGGGACTGAGGAAGTAGAGAAGGGGATGACATAATTTGAAAATAAATTGGTTTTAAAGAGCCATGAGCATGTTGATTGGGATTACAGGTACATTGGGTGTGTCTCGAGAGGCATGGGATGCAATTTTTCCCTGAATATGCATTCAACACAATGGATGGCATGGTTGGGAAATGGAGGTAGAAACACTATGGAAACCAAGTTATCAATTAGGATAAGGTGAATTGAAAGCACTATGAACCGAATGTAGCCACTTGAGAAAATGGTTGATTTAATTGGGGTATTTTACCCATTTCTATTTGTTGGGTAAGAAAATATGAATATAAAAGAATATAAATGAGATATGTATATAAAGCTCATTGTCAGACTTGTGTTCAAGTACTAAACATTGAGGACGATGTTCCTCTAAGGGCATTAATCAAGCAGGATAAGGTGCATTGAAAGCACTGTGAACCAGTTGTAGCTACTTGAGAAAATTGATGATTTAATGGGGGTATTTTACCCATTTTCATTTGTTGGGTACAAAAATATGAATGTAAGAAAAATTTAAATGAGATGTGTGTATAAATCTCATGGTTAGACTTGTTTTTAGGTTCATAATATTGAGGACGAAGTTCCTCTAAGGGGGTGGGGTTTGTGACAACCCCTTTTGCCAATTCCCTCTTGTAAATATTGCTATGAATTTTAATTCATGTAAATAATGTGGAAATGTAACACATTGACTACCTGAGGAGTGGATAAAGATTCAGAACTTAAGTGGAGAAGTTGCTGGGGAATTTCTTGGGTAAATGATCAAACTCAAAATTTCATTTAATATGTCACTTATCTTCCTTTAGGAATTGAAGGCAAGTCTTGTGTAAGAATTTTAATGTTGTATGGGCACCTGGCAGAAGGATGGGGGAATATCCAACTCTCTTGGGGCATGATGGAATGGTTAGCATAGGGGACAAAAGAGAAAAGGAAGGAGGTATATGCATGATATGGATAGAGACACATACATGGCAGAATGATTGGGGAAACATAGCAGACATATCATGACCGTTAATGCTCTTCACGAGTTGAGGAGAGTAATGCGGGGATTCATTGCATGAACAAAAAAACACATTTCAAGGAGACACAAGGGCATTGGTTTGAAGGTACGTAGGTGGCATGACTAATGAAAGAAGGGAGCAAGCTGTTGTTGAGAAAAAAGAGTCACAATGGTTTGTAAAAGTCCTGTTGGGATTGCAGGTGGAATCATTATGGGATCCTTGGAATCATGTATGGTTTTTGATTGGCTAGAGCATATTCCCTCAAGCACTTCACTACTCAGGCTTTGAATCTGGATCGAGCATGGTCATCTGTAAGAAATATGTAAGTCCAAATTAACCTACAATGGGGTGGAGAGTTGAAGTTCCTCCAATTGTTTCCAACCATACACGTTAACTATATAAGTGTTTACTCCTATATATATATATATATATATATATATATATATATATATATGTATGTATGTATGTATGTATGTATGTATGTATGTATGTATTGTTTAGTCAATTTAGTGTTCCTAAATTGATGTCATTAATTGTCAACCCGGGGCTCGTAAGCTGATGAAGTGAAGGTGTACTATATGTACTTAAGCAACCTCTTAGAGCTTTTTGTCGTTTGGGGTGTTGTTTGTGGTTAATTTATCTTCCTAAGATGGAGTGATGTTTTTATGAACAGATGAGTGATAGTGTGTGTAAGGTGAATTCTAGATGAGTGAGGGTGTGTGATTAGTGGTTTCTAACTACTTGCTGAAAAGGAAAAGCTTGAAAGAAATAAATAACTTGAAATGACTTAAAAGCAAAGAACCACTTTCTAATGCCATTAGACACCATTCATGCTGCTGCAAATAAAAGGTAAGAAAATCACTTTAAAAACCAATGATAATGTTTATCTCTTCCTAACTCCCTGCTTCTAACACATAGTACTGTGTAAAACACGATTAGGAAGTAGCTAAAGATGAGTTAGAAAAGTGATCAAAAATGAGAAAAATCTACTTTAAAGACTAGTTATAATGTTTTGCTCTTTCTAACTCTCTGCTTCTAACACATAGTACTGTGTAAAGCACGATTAGAAAGTAGTTAAGGATTAGTCTAAAAAGCACTCAAAGCCAGCTGTAAGTTATTAGTATTCTGATCTCTAAAAGATAAACAATTTGTGATAAAGAGACCATTCATATGTTAGCAGACAACTTTGAGAAATTAAACTAAAAATCAGCTATGAAAATAAAGTAAAGGCAGCAACTTAGAATTTGTCAACTGAAACTACCACTAGATATAAAGCAAATACAAAAACAATCCCAGGTTAAAAACCTGCAAAAGAACAATACTGATCAGTCAAAATGAATGCTGCAAATGAAATAACAATGAAAGTGAATTAAACTGTACATGTTTCAAGAAAAGGAAATGCTGAATGGAAAATAAAGAAATAGCAAGAATATAAACATGAAATACTATACAAGGGCAGTCATGAACAGGGGCCCTCCATTCATAATACCCAACGAAGACTCAAGGAATTGAAAACTTCAGAACAACACTGCTTCTATTACTCCATGTGCAGAAAATTACAGTCAAGAGTGCTAGAACAGCACTATCAAAACAGAGTCTTAAAACGCACTAAAATTATAACAAGTTCATAAAACACAACAACTAAAAAAGTAACATTAAGCGTATGCAAACGCTAGTTTTTATAGGCATCTGAAAGATGGCCTAATGCGTACAGCTAAAACTTGAAAAATAAACTAACTGTCATGCGTAATTAAGGTTCAATAACACGTCATAAGCCTCGTGGATGAGCTGGAGGTTCTGGTCGTTATGGGCATTGAATCCAGAGTTGGATTATGTCCCCCACAACCTGCGTAACACGGACAAATCACCGTTTGAACTGACGTGACCCAACAGCTTACGTATCACCGTTAAGCTGCCTTTGTTGACCGTAACTTGACCCTCGTTGACCGGAGGTACAGATGACGTGGCTGGCTGAACCAATAGCACAAGAACCTCGAGCACCTTGATTCCTAAGTGCCCATGTGGCTCGTTTGTCAAAATGACACGTGGAACCTTAAGATTAACAAAAAGGCTGTGGAATCATCAGATGGCTACGGAATCATCAGATGGCTGCGGAATTCCTGTAAATATGTCAAAATCTAAACAAAACAGTCACACATTAGCAAAGATCCTTAATCATGCTTAAAGTCATATAATGTAATGATCTGGGTTGGTTTGCAAGGAAAATGAGGCAAAAGAGAGAGATGAGTGAGGGAAAACTGTATGTAAATGATGGATAATCAAGTGCAAAGTAGAGGCTCTACATACCCCCACTACGAGGGCATTGCATGTCCTCATGCAATCAAAACATTGTTCAGTCCACCCGCTGAGATGCCTCTGCTAAGACATCCAACCTTCTCTTCTTTCTCTGTGTGGCTATATTGACTCTTGGTCTTTTCATCAAACACCTGAATTTTAGATTGATCAAAGCTCTATTTAACTTCCTGCATCTCTTCTTGAGCTTTTTGTTTTCCTTTTGCCACAGGCCCATATGAAGCATGGTGTTATCTTGGACCATCTTGTCCACATTGCTCTGTACCTTCAGTTTTTCATTTTCTTGTTGGATGTGGCGATTTAGTACCTCCAGCTCAAATATTTCCTGCTTCAGTGATTGAACTTGCTGCTCCAAAGGTTGAACAGTACTGGGACCAGCAGCTTCTTGTTCTAACGTCTCGAGGTAATTATAAACTTTCTGCTGATCCGGATCAACCTCAGGTGACTTCTTAGGACTGGGCTCCTACTGAAATTCGGATCCATGTTCATGTTCAGGTTCATGCTCAAAAGGACTTTCCTCACGTGGAGGACTGGTCTCAACATACTCAGCGTGTGGAGGGCTTTTCTCAAAGTCAGGACTTGTAGCAACCTTTTCAGGTGTGCTCAAGTCAATGATGAGTGACTTTTTACCCTTTGTGGCCCCCACTTTTCTTTGTAACCTGCTGCTTCTTCTCACGGTGGTGATGTTCTGTTTTTCTTTTTGTGCCTTTTGCTTTTGTTTTTCCACCTTCTTGGAAAGGGCAGTTTCATGGAGTTTGGCCATTCTTTGTGCTAAGGGCTGAGTATCTTCTTCACTAGAGTTCTCAGGAGTAGCGTAAGTTTCTTGGGCTACAGCTTTGCCTGTATCTTTCTTTTGTTTCTTCCTGCTCTCTTTTCTCTTTTGAGCAACTTCTTGGGCAAGTTCTGAAAGGGTTTCTGTGATGATTCTTTGAGCTGTTTGATCAATGTCCACAGCAGGCTCAGGATCAATTTCATGTTCAAAATGATGTACATCAGTTTCTTCCTCAATCTGTTCTTGGACAATTTCCTCTTGGACAACAGTTTCAGGGGTAGCCTCTTTTCTTTTTCTTCTACTCTTTCTAGGCACAGAGGTTTCTCCTGCTTCTTCAAAATGGTTTCTCACAAGAAATCTCTCCCAGGTATCTCTTTTTGCTTTCAACTGTTCCTCAACTAGCATCTTAACAAGACCATGATGATACAGATGTGATTCAATGTTTCTTGGGTTCCTTTGGACAATTGAACACATTTTTCTAAGACTTGAGAGTAGAAAATATGGAAGGTTAATATCATGTCCTAAGAAATGCATCATGACTTTGGCATGGTAAACATATAAAACTCCAAACCTTCCCTCACAAGTAAAGAATTTTTGCACTAATAAAAGTAAAGTTGTCCATTCTTCCTTGACATAAGTAACAGGAATCCCTTTTGTAAAAATGCTGGTATCCATACCTGGATTCTTTAAGATTTGCTTCCACTGTTGGTCTTGTACTGATCTATTTTTAAACCATGTTTCTCCAGTTTGTGGGAGTGAAGTGGCCTGTGCTATACTGCTCTCAGTGACTGTAAACTTCAGGTCCCCTATCTCCACTTGATTGTCTTTGTCTCTGAAGGAACGTGCAAAGGCCTTCGTAACCTCTTTGTGGTAACCTCTGAATTTCTGGATGCATTGGAGCCAGTTTGCTTTCTGCAAGGCTTCTTTAACTTGAGGATATCCCTCCAGAAATTTTGAACCCTCTGGTTCTACTCTTAAGAGTTTACCCATTGGCTCTACGGCTCTGTTCTAAGACTTTTGGAAAAAAAGGTTACACGGCTTCAACAGTGGCCCTAACACAGTAAATTTACGGCTCTACTGTAACAGCCGTAACATACGTTCACTGATACCCAGAATTAGCAGAGAGGAAGAAGTAAAACAGAGTATGGCTGAGGTAGCAACGTAGTGAGCACAGCGGAATAAGGGAACTGTGGAAATGAAACAGCGTGAATGGAATGATACGAGAGTATGAGGGTTATGAAATGATGGGTAGAAACAGTTAGGTCCTTAGGTTTCGATCATAGGTTCACACTTGGCTGCGGGATTATGACTTAGAGAGACGTAGTACAGTAGTCTACGTCACTTAGGTACGAAAATCTTAATGGAGGAGCAGCCGAAATTGAGTTTCAAAATCGTGAGGATCATGACCGATAAGTGTGGGGGATACGTGGATTTTTGGTCGTATGATGGGAAAAACTGGTAATCATTACATTAAATGGCAAGAAACATAACCCCGGAAACTTTGCAAAATGAGATAACCGTAAGTTTAAGATTTAGATCATACCTCAGATCCGCGCTTGGATTGCCTTTGATCAATTTCCACTAACCCTTCATTGTTTTATTGCTGTTGCATGACTCTTCTCCACTTATTGTTGATGACTTCTGAACTGTAAATTTCTTTTCAAACAGACTGTGTTTTTTTTATGCAGGTACAGAGAGCTGCGGAATCGTTAGATGGCTGCAGAATTGCCAAACAGCTGCGGAAACTGCAGTGATACCCTCCGGCTGCACAAAACAACTTCAGTTATCTAAAAAAAATGACTTTATTGATGGAATGAAATGTAATGAATGGATGGATGGATGGAAAGAAATGAGGTGGAGTGAGAGTGATTAAATAAATGAGATGGTGAATGAAATGGATGAAATGGCGAAATGAGATGGAAGAGAGAGAGAGATTTTTTTTTTTTTGGAAAACATGAGGTGTTAGGTGACCCTGATTTTCACCTCAGGTTTTCTGCATAAGACTGCCAATCAGAGATTGGTTTTCAGGCTTATACATTTTTTTTTTTTTTTCTTTTTTTTTTTTTCAAAAACCAAAGATTAGGCTGATGGAGGAGAAGAATTCTTCTCCACCAACCTGATTGCAGAATATTCTTTAAACAACTTGACAAACTCTTCTTTTGAGAATGGCTTTTGGTAGATTTTCAAGCGATGGCCATTCACAATAAGAGGAGTATGAAATTCATCAATAGTTTTCACTCGAACTGCTCCATTGCTAAAGACTTCATCAATCTCATATGGCCCAAGCCAATGAGTTTGAAACTTTCCTTTGAAGTCTTTGAACTTTGAATCAAACAATAGAGCCCAATCTCCTTTCTGAAACTTTCTTTCTTTGATATGACGATCATGCCATTTAGATCTTTGGTGCTGAACTAGATCGGTCCTTAGAATTGCATCTTGCCTTATTTCATCTAGTTCATTTAGCTGGTCCATTTTGTGTCTTTGGGCTTCTGAGAGGCTCATTCCCAATTGGACTGCCATCTTGAAGGTCTTGATTTGGAACTCAATGGGGAGCAGGACTTCCTTCCCATAAACAAGTTCATAGGGAGAATGTCCTGTTGTGTTCTTCCATGTAGTTCTATAGGCCCATAAGGCTTCAGGGAGCCTTTCCACCCAATCTCTTCTATGAAGATGAACAGTCTTGGTGATAATGCCTTCAAGAACTTTATTGGTAGATTCCACTTGGCCATTGGATTGCGGATGGTATGGAGTAGATGTTCTATGCTTGATCTTATATTCCTCCATCAGCTTCTCCATCAATTTAGATGTAAACTGGCTACCCTGATCTGTCACAATTTCCCTTGGGACACCAAAACGAGTGAAAATATCCTCAAAAAGAAATTGAACAACTGAATTTTCAGTGGCAGAAGGCAATGCTTTTGCTTCTACCCACTTAGTAACATAATCAGTACAAACCAGTATATACTTCTTTTGCTTTGATTGTGGATTAATTGGCCCAACGAAATCTAGAGCCCACTTCTCAAAGGGTTCGATGCATACCTGAGGCTGTAGAGGCATTTCATTTGAAGGAGTTGGTTTCCCAACTCTTTGGCAGCTGTCACACCTTCTAACATACTGCTTTTCATCTTTAAAGAGAGAAGGCCAATAATATCCTAGAGAAAGGATTTTATAGGCTGTCCTCTTGTCAGCAAAGTGCCCGCCGCATGGTTCATCATGACATGCCTTAAGGATGTCAGGCATTTCATCTTCCCGAACACACCTTCTGATTATACAATCTGGCCCTGTTTTGAACAATTCATTAGAAATCCAAGAATAATGTGCACTCTCCTGAATGATTTTCCTTTTCTCATTAGGAAATAAGTGTAGAGGAAGCTTCCCTGTAACTAGATAATTAGCCATATCTGCATACCAAGGAGTCTTAGTAGTCACTGCAAACAAGTATTCATCTGGAAACTTATCTTCTACTGGAGAATCTTCATTAGTGTTTTGGATTCTAGACAAGAAATCAGCTACTGTGTTTTGTTTTCCAGGTCTATCTAACACAGTAATGTTGAATTCTTGTAAGAGTAAAAGCCATCTTGTAACTCTACCATTAGTGACAGGTTTGTTCATCAAATATCTTATGGCAGAGTGATCAGTATGGACAAAGGTTTCATAGCCGGTTATGTAGTGTCTAAACTTGTTGATTGCATGTACCATAGCTAAGAACTCTTTTTCTGTAACAGTATAATTTAACTCAGTGGGAGTCAAATTCTTACTTGTGTAATAAATGGCATAAGGGATCAAATCCTTTTGTCCCAAAACATCTCCTAGAGCTGTATCTGAAGCATCAGTAGAAATGTGGAAAGGGAGTTTCCAATTTGGCCCCCTTAAGATGGGTGCTTCAGATATTCTAGTCTTTAAAGCTTCAAAGGCAGATTGACACTCAGGATCCCATTTGAACTCACAGTCCTTGGTAAGCAATTTGAAAAGAGGGGATGCTATCTTAGTGAAGTTTTCAATAAATCTTCTGTAATACCTAGTAACCCCAAGAAAACTTCTAACATCTTTCTGGCAATTTGGAATAGGTAACTTAGAGATGACTTCAACTTTAGATCTATCAACCTTAATCCCATCTCCTGAAATATGATGTCCTAAAACAATCCCTTCAGTAAACATCATAAAACACTTTTCATGACTTAAAGAAAGATTTGTTTCCTTACATCTTACCAGTACTTTTTCTAAATTTTCCAAAGCTTCTTCAAATGTATTACCATAAACTGTGAAATCGTCCATGTATACCTCTACACAATCATGAATCAGATCTGAAAAGATTCCTAGTACAGCCCTTTGAAATGTAGCGGGTGCATTGCACAATCCAAAAGGGAGTACTCGGTAGGCAAAAGTTCCCCAAGGACAAGTAAATGTGGTTTTGTCTTAATCTTCAGGTGCTACCTGAATTTGATTATACCCACTAAAACCATCCAAGAATGAGAAATACTTTTTACCTGCTAAAGTGTCTAGTACCTGATCAATAAAAGGTAGAGGGAAATGATCCTTTAAGGTTACCTTGTTCAATTCTCGATAATCAATGCAAACTCTCCATTTACCATTCTTTTTGGGCACTATAACCAAGGGAGAAACCCATTGGCTATCTGAAATGGGGTAAATGAAGTTTACCTTGAGCAATTTCTGGAGTTCTTCTTTCACGATTTCCCTAAGGTTTGGATTCATCCTTCTTTGTGGTTGCCTAATGGGTCTGCTATTTTCTTCAATATAGATGTGATGAATACAAGTCTTAGGATCGATTCCTTTCATGTCAGTGTATTCCCATGCAAAGGCAGTGGAATGTTTTTGCAACAGTTTGGTTAATTCTTCTTGCTGTGGTCTTCCCAAGTTTTTGTTAATGTTCAATGTTTTTCCTGGAAGGATTTCAACTGTAGAACTACCAAACTCTTCCATTGAGAAGAGAGACATCTGTCTAGAGGAGAGATATTCAATGTCTGCATCTAACTGAAACTGTGTAGAGTCATATTCTAAAGGTATTTCAAAATTTTCTAATGTATTTAGAATTTGACTATCTTCACTGATTTCAGAGATGGTTAGAACAGGTTGAATAGTATCCTCATCATCAACCCACTCATCTTCTCCTATTTCTGTTATCGCCTTTGCTGGAGGATACAAGTTGAATTTCTTGGTGGAATTACCATCTGATATATACATGTCCCCAGACCTACAACTTATGAAAGCATCAGCTGTGGCTAGCCAAGGTCTTCCTAAAATAAGAGGATGTCCTCCTAGATTGTTCTTGGGAGTTAAAATCATAAAATCAACTGGATATTCCCAAGAATCTAGAGAGACTGGAATATCTTCCAATACACCATCAGGTTTAATGATTGATCTATCTGCAAGTTGCAGTAAAGTAGGTGTAAAGAGAAGGTTAGGAAGCTTTAACTGATCCATGGTCTGTCTACTCATGATGTTGATCGCGGCTCCTAAGTCAATCAAAGTATTTGGGATTTCAACCCCATTAATATGAGTTTTGACAATAGGGCTACCGAGATCCACATATTTTTGCATGGTAATCTTACCCATCATTATGTCTGCAATTTTTCCAACTAGATGTATCCTTTTAGTATCTCTGGTTCTTTTTCCTGTTTTCTTCAAACTCAACTCCTTTATTGTCTTCGCTAGAATGGGAATTTCTTTAATGGCTTGTAACAAGGGGATCTTGATACAGACATTCTTCAATTCATCTAGGAAATTATAGTCAGGCACCCATATCTGCTTTTCCACTCCTTTGTCAATTTGCAATCTTTCAGGAAAAGGAGGTGTAGCTAAAGGTGTAGGTTGCTCAACTATGGGAGTTGTAGAGGTTGATTCTTTTTCTTTTTCTTTTTGGATATTTTGGTTTTGAAGTGATACTTCAGAACCTTTATTGACTTTGAGAGATTCTTCCTCAGAAATGCTTGGTTGTTGAACACTTGTAGAAGGTTGATCTAAGATTCTACCTGATCTGAGTTGTACTTCATTGAGAGGAACAACCATATAGGTAGGGAATGGTTGACCTTCCATCAAGCATTTTGAGGGTTCCTATTATTTGGATTTGGTAATGGCTGAGATGGAAGTTGATTTGATTTCTGCTGGGATTGAAGTGATAGTTGAGAATTTTGATTTTGTGGAGGAGGTTGTTGTTGTTGAGGGTATGGCAATGATAGTTGTTGACCTTGATTTGGAAGTTGTGGGGCTTGCTGATTCTGAAATGATGGAGGATATTGGTAGAATTGAGCAAATCTCCCATAAGGATTTTGCATGCTTTGCATCCATGCTTGAAAAGCATTTTGAGGTTGAGGCCAAGGTTGTTGCCAAGGATTCCAATTTGGTTGGGATTGAGAATTCATAGAGTTGTTAAACCCTTGATTCTGTTGTCCTTGCCAAGGTCTCCTTGCAATAAAACAGAGAGATTCAAGTGTATCTGGATCCTCTTGAAAGACTGCTTTGAGGCCAGGAATTGAAGGACAATCCTTGGTCTCATGAGTTTCTGAGCAAATTACACATGTTTCTACAACGTGTGCATCTAAGGGACATTCCCTTAAAGCATGTTTCTTTCTACACTTCGGGCAAAAGATAGCCAGAGCCTCAGCTTCTGCTTTTTGTTTATTGTGAATCTTAAGGGTATCAAGTTGTTCACTAAGACTCCCTAAGATGTCAGTTTTAAATTCATCAAGCATACTGCCGATTTCAGCCCTACTCACTGATCCTGTTGCAGATTTATTTGCCCTAAGGAGAGAAGGATCTCTAGGCCCTTTTTGAGTTTTTGATTTGCCCCTTGAGAGATGGATACAGAGTTCTGCTATATCATTGAGTGAAAGTTGAGAAATATCCCCTTTCCCCATCATGTTTAAGATGTCTATCCATTCATCCCTAATGGCTTTTAATAAGAGGGCTTTTAAGGTCTCTTCATCCAAGGTACTCATTTTTGCTCTTTTCAAGTTATATTGAAATCTTTCAAGTAAATCTTCTAAGCTCTCATCTTCTTTTTGTATCATTTTAAAAACCTCGTCCTTGTGATTAGTAGGCATACAATAGTCCAAATACCTATCCAAAAATGTCTGTTTCATTTCATCCCAAGTCCTAATGGATTGAGTGAGTAACCCCATGAACCATTTCAAGGCTTGATCCTTCAGTGTTGAAGGGAACAATTTGAGTTTCTGGGAGTCATCCAGGTAGTCATAAGTTCGACACACCACTTCAAACTCAAATAAGAATGTTTCAGGGTCCTGAGTCCTTAACCCATGGAAGTTAGGGAGGACAGATGATGATATGTTTTTTATGGTGGCTCGGGAATCCTCATTAACAATGGGAAACCCAAATGAATTATCCCCATCTCTATTTCCTCCTCCAAGGGGACCTCTTCCTCCATTATTGTTATTGTTGTTTCCTCCTCCTCCTCTACCTCTACCTCTACCCCTACCACCTCCTTCTTCCTCTGCCATGATGATTCTCCTAGGGATTTCAAAATCTTCTGGTTCCTCTACAAAAGGTGAATGAGAAGAGATTTCTCCTTCTTCTTCAGATGATTCCAATTCCTCAATTACAATTGGTCTTTCTGTAGGAGAAAGAGAAGAGTCTCTTCCTGGTTCAAATTCAATAGAAGGTGTAGGAGAGTCAACTCTTGGCTCTTGAATTCCAGGAATTCTAGGACTAGGAGTTTCGGTTGGAGATAAGGGGGGTGTCTCTTGTCTATCCCTTGAAGCAGATGGACTTATAAAAATTGAACTTCGAGCTCTAGCTAAAAACCTTCCTCTAGAATCTCTAGCTCTATGCATGTCATTTTTTATTATTTTTCTTCAAGTCAAGTTAATAGTTCTTTTTCTGATCTTCCAGTTCACTCTAGGTGCAAGAAGAGAGCATACTCAAGAAACTACCAAATCAATAACTTTCTCTTTGCTGATCCTCCAGATCACCTTGCAGTGCAAGAGGAGAGCATACTTTGATAGGTTATCAACTTCTTTCCTTGAAATTTTTATGTTGTTTTTTTCTAAGAATATGGCTACTTAATTTCACTTCCCCGGCAACGGCGCCAAAATGTTTAGTCAATTTAGTGTTCCTAAATTGATGTCATTAATTGTCAACCCGGGGCTCGTAAGCTGATGAAGTGAAGGTGTACTATATGTACTTAAGCAACCTCTTAGAGCTTTTTGTCGTTTGGGGTGTTGTTTGTGGTTAATTTATCTTCCTAAGATGGAGTGATGTTTTTATGAACAGATGAGTGATAGTGTGTGTAAGGTGAATTCTAGATGAGTGAGGGTGTGTGATTAGTGGTTTCTAACTACTTGCTGAAAAGGAAAAGCTTGAAAGAAATAAATAACTTGAAATGACTTAAAAGCAAAGAACCACTTTCTAATGGCATTAGACACCATTCATGCTGCTGCAAATAAAAGGTAAGAAAATCACTTTAAAAACCAATGATAATGTTTATCTCTTCCTAACTCCCTGCTTCTAACACATAGTACTGTGTAAAACACGATTAGGAAGTAGCTAAAGATGAGTTAGAAAAGTGATCAAAAATGAGAAAAATCTACTTTAAAGACTAGTTATAATGTTTTGCTCTTTCTAACTCTCTACTTCTAACACATAGTACTGTGTAAAGCACGATTAGAAAGTAGTTAAGGATTAGTCTAAAAAGCACTCAAAGCCAGCTGTAAGTTATTAGTATTCTGATCTCTAAAAGATAAACAATTTGTGATAAAGAGACCATCCATATGTTAGCAGACAACTTTGAGAAATTAAACTAAAAATCAGTTATGAAAATAAAGTAAAGGCAGCAACTTAGAATTTGTCAACTGAAACTACCACTAGATATAAAGCAAATACAAAAACAATCCCGGGTTAAAAACCTGCAAAAGAACAATACTGATCAGTCAAAATGAATGCTGCAAATGAAATAACAATGAAAGTGAATTAAACTGTACATGTTTCAAGAAAAGGAAATGCTGAATAGAAAATAAAGAAATAGCAAGAATATAAACATGAAATACTATACAAGGGCAGTCATGAACAGGGGCCCTCCATTCATAATACCCAACGAAGACTCAAGGAATTGAAAACTTCAGAACAACACTGCTTCTATTACTCCATGTGCAGAAAATTACAGTCAAGAGTGCTAGAACAGCACTATCAAAACAGAGTCTTAAAACGCACTAAAATTATAACAAGTTCATAAAACACAGCAACTAAAAAAGTAACATTAAGCGTATGCAAACGCTAGTTTTTATAGGCATCTGAAAGATGGCCTAATGCGTACAGCTAAAACTTGAAAAATAAACTAACTGTCATGCGTAATTAAGGTTCAATAACACGTCATAAGCCTCGTGGATGAGCTGGAGGTTCTGGTCGTTATGGGCATTGAATCCAGAGTTGGATTATGTCCCCCACAACCTGCGTAACACGGACAAATCACCGTTTGAACTGACGTGACCCAACAGCTTACGTATCACCGTTAAGCTGCCTTTGTTGACCGTAACTTGACCCTCGTTGACCGGAGGTACAGATGACGTGGCTGGCTGAACCAATAGCACAAGAACCTCGAGCACCTTGATTCCTAAGTGCCCATGTGGCTCGTTTGTCAAAATGACACGTGGAACCTTAAGATTAACAAAAAGGCTGTGGAATCATCAGATGGCTACGGAATCATCAGATGGCTGCGGAATTCCTGTAAATATGTCAAAATCTAAACAAAACAGTCACACATTAGCAAAGATCCTTAATCATGCTTAAAGTCATATAATGTAATGATCTGGGTTGGTTTGCAAGGAAAATGAGGCAAAAGAGAGAGATGAGTGAGGGAAAACTGTATGTAAATGATGGATAATCAAGTGCAAAGTAGAGGCTCTACATACCCCCACTACGAGGGCATTGCATGTCCTCATGCAATCAAAACATTGTTCAGTCCACCCGCTGAGATGCCTCTGCTAAGACATCCAACCTTCTCTTCTTTCTCTGTGTGGCTATATTGACTCTTGGTCTTTTCATCAAACACCTGAATTTTAGATTGATCAAAGCTCTATTTAACTTCCTGCATCTCTTCTTGAGCTTTTTGTTTTCCTTTTGCCACAGGCCCATATGAAGCATGGTGTTATCTTGGACCATCTTGTCCACATTGCTCTGTACCTTCAGTTTTTCATTTTCTTGTTGGATGTGGCGATTTAGTACCTCCAGCTCAAATATTTCCTGCTTCAGTGATTGAACTTGCTGCTCCAAAGGTTGAACAGTACTGGGACCAGCAGCTTCTTGTTCTAACGTCTCCAGGTAATTATAAACTTTCTGCTGATCCGGATCAACCTCAGGTGACTTCTTAGGACTGGGCTCCTACTGAAATTCGGATCCATGTTCATGTTCAGGTTCATGCTCAAAAGGACTTTCCTCACGTGGAGGACTGGTCTCAACATACTCAGCGTGTGGAGGGCTTTTCTCAAAGTCAGGACTTGTAGCAACCTTTTCAGGTGTGCTCAAGTCAATGATGAGTGACTTTTTACCCTTTGTGGCCCCCACTTTTCTTTGTAACCTGCTGCTTCTTCTCACGGTGGTGATGTTCTGTTTTTCTTTTTGTGCCTTTTGCTTTTGTTTTTCCACCTTCTTGGAAAGGGCAGTTTCATGGAGTTTGGCCATTCTTTGTGCTAAGGGCTGAGTATCTTCTTCACTAGAGTTCTCAGGAGTAGCGTAAGTTTCTTGGGCTACAGCTTTGCCTGTATCTTTCTTTTGTTTCTTCCTGCTCTCTTTTCTCTTTTGAGCAACTTCTTGGGCAAGTTCTGAAAGGGTTTCTGTGATGATTCTTTGAGCTGTTTGATCAATGTCCACAGCAGGCTCAGGATCAATTTCATGTTCAAAATGATGTACATCAGTTTCTTCCTCAATCTGTTCTTGGACAATTTCCTCTTGGACAACAGTTTCAGGGGTAGCCTCTTTTCTTTTTCTTCTACTCTTTCTAGGCACAGAGGTTTCTCCTGCTTCTTCAAAATGGTTTCTCACAAGAAATCTCTCCCAGGTATCTCTTTTTGCTTTCAACTGTTCCTCAACTAGCATCTTAACAAGACCATGATGATACAGATGTGATTCAATGTTTCTTGGGTTCCTTTGGACAATTGAACACATTTTTCTAAGACTTGAGAGTAGAAAATATGGAAGGTTAATATCATGTCCTAAGAAATGCATCATGACTTTGGCATGGTAAACATATAAAACTCCAAACCTTCCCTCACAAGTAAAGAATTTTTGCACTAATAAAAGTAAAGTTGTCCATTCTTCCTTGACATAAGTAACAGGAATCCCTTTTGTAAAAATGCTGGTATCCATACCTGGATTCTTTAAGATTTGCTTCCACTGTTGGTCTTGTACTGATCTATTTTTAAACCATGTTTCTCCAGTTTGTGGGAGTGAAGTGGCCTGTGCTATACTGCTCTCAGTGACTGTAAACTTCAGGTCCCCTATCTCCACTTGATTGTCTTTGTCTCTGAAGGAACGTGCAAAGGCCTTCGTAACCTCTTTGTGGTAACCTCTGAATTTCTGGATGCATTGGAGCCAGTTTGCTTTCTGCAAGGCTTCTTTAACTTGAGGATATCCCTCCAGAAATTTTGAACCCTCTGGTTCTACTCTTAAGAGTTTACCCATTGGCTCTACGGCTCTGTTCTAAGACTTTTGGAAAAAAAGGTTACACGGCTTCAACAGTGGCCCTAACACAGTAAATTTACGGCTCTACTGTAACAGCCGTAACATACGTTCACTGATACCCAGAATTAGCAGAGAGGAAGAAGTAAAACAGAGTATGGCTGAGGTAGCAACGTAGTGAGCACAGCGGAATAAGGGAACTGTGGAAATGAAACAGCGTGAATGGAATGATACGAGAGTATGAGGGTTATGAAATGATGGGTAGAAACAGTTAGGTCCTTAGGTTTCGGTCATAGGTTCACACTTGGCTGCGGGATTATGACTTAGAGAGACGTAGTACAGTAGTCTACGTCACTTAGGTACGAAAATCTTAATGGAGGAGCAGCCGCAATTGAGTTTCAAAATCGTGAGGATCATGACCGATAAGTGTGGGGGATACGTGGATTTTTGGTCGTATGATGGGAAAAACTGGTAATCATTACATTAAATGGCAAGAAACATAACCCCGGAAACTTTGCAAAATGAGATAACCGTAAGTTTAAGATTTAGATCATACCTCAGATCCGCGCTTGGATTGCCTTTGATCAATTTCCACTAACCCTTCATTGTTTTATTGCTGTTGCATGACTCTTCTCCACTTATTGTTGATGACTTCTGAACTGTAAATTTCTTTTCAAACAGACTGTGTTTTTTTTATGCAGGTGCAGAGAGCTGCGGAATCGTTAGATGGCTGCAGAATTGCCAAACAGCTGCGGAAACTGCAGTGATACCCTCCGGCTGCACAAAACAACTTCAGTTATCTAAAAAAAATGACTTTATTGATGGAATGAAATGTAATGAATGGATGGATGGATGGAAAGAAATGAGGTGGAGTGAGAGTGATTAAATAAATGAGATGGTGAATGAAATGGATGAAATGGCGAAATGAGATGGAAGAGAGAGAGAGATTTTTTTTTTTTTGGAAAACATGAGGTGTCAGGTGACCCTGATTTTCACCTCAGGTTTTCTGCATAAGACTGCCAATCAGAGATTGGTTTTCAGGCTTATACATTTTTTTTTTTTTTCTTTTTTTTTTTTTCAAAAACCAAAGATTAGGCTGATGGAGGAGAAGAATTCTTCTCCACCAACCTGATTGCAGAATATTCTTTAAACAACTTGACAAACTCTTCTTTTGAGAATGGCTTTTGGTAGATTTTCAAGCGATGGCCATTCACAATAAGAGGAGTATGAAATTCATCAATAGTTTTCACTCGAACTGCTCCATTGCTAAAGACTTCATCAATCTCATATGGCCCAAGCCAATGAGTTTGAAACTTTCCTTTGAAGTCTTTGAACTTTGAATCAAACAATAGAGCCCAATCTCCTTTCTGAAACTTTCTTTCTTTGATATGACGATCATGCCATTTAGATCTTTGGTGCTGAACTAGATCGGTCCTTAGAATTGCATCTTGCCTTATTTCATCTAGTTCATTTAGCTGGTCCATTTTGTGTCTTTGGGCTTCTGAGAGGCTCATTCCCAATTGGACTGCCATCTTGAAGGTCTTGATTTGGAACTCAATGGGGAGCAGGACTTCCTTCCCATAAACAAGTTCATAGGGAGAATGTCCTGTTGTGTTCTTCCATGTAGTTCTATAGGCCCATAAGGCTTCAGGGAGCCTTTCCGCCCAATCTCTTCTATGAAGATGAACAGTCTTGGTGATAATGCCTTCAAGAACTTTATTGGTAGATTCCACTTGGCCATTGGATTGCGGATGGTATGGAGTAGATGTTCTATGCTTGATCTTATATTCCTCCATCAGCTTCTCCATCAATTTAGATGTAAACTGGCTACCCTGATCTGTCACAATTTCCCTTGGGACACCAAAACGAGTGAAAATATCCTCAAAAAGAAATTGAACAACTGAATTTTCAGTGGCAGAAGGCAATGCTTTTGCTTCTACCCACTTAGTAACATAATCAGTACAAACCAGTATATACTTCTTTTGCTTTGATTGTGGATTAATTGGCCCAACGAAATCTAGAGCCCACTTCTCAAAGGGTTCGATGCATACCTGAGGCTGTAGAGGCATTTCATTTGAAGGAGTTGGTTTCCCAACTCTTTGGCAGCTGTCACACCTTCTAACATACTGCTTTTCATCTTTAAAGAGAGAAGGCCAATAATATCCTAGAGAAAGGATTTTATAGGCTGTCCTCTTGTCAGCAAAGTGCCCGCCGCATGGTTCATCATGACATGCCTTAAGGATGTCAGGCATTTCATCTTCCCGAACACACCTTCTGATTATACAATCTGGCCCTGTTTTGAACAATTCATTAGAAATCCAAGAATAATGTGCACTCTCCTGAATGATTTTCCTTTTCTCATTAGGAAATAAGTGTAGAGGAAGCTTCCCTGTAACTAGATAATTAGCCATATCTGCATACCAAGGAGTCTTGGTAGTCACTGCAAACAAGTATTCATCTGGAAACTTATCTTCTACTGGAGAATCTTCATTAGTGTTTTGGATTCTAGACAAGAAATCAGCTACTGTGTTTTGTTTTCCAGGTCTATCTAACACAGTAATGTTGAATTCTTGTAAGAGTAAAAGCCATCTTGTAACTCTACCATTAGTGACAGGTTTGTTCATCAAATATCTTATGGCAGAGTGATCAGTATGGACAAAGGTTTCATAGTCGGTTATGTAGTGTCTAAACTTGTTGATTGCATGTACCACAGCTAAGAACTCTTTTTCTGTAACAGTATAATTTAACTCAGTGGGAGTCAAATTCTTACTTGTGTAATAAATGGCATAAGGGATCAAATCCTTTTGTCCCAAAACATCTCCTAGAGCTGTATCTGAAGCATCAGTAGAAATGTGGAAAGGGAGTTTCCAATTTGGCCCCCTTAAGATGGGTGCTTCAGATATTCTAGTCTTTAAAGCTTCAAAGGCAGATTGACACTCAGGATCCCATTTGAACTCACAGTCCTTGGTAAGCAATTTGAAAAGAGGGGATGCTATCTTAGTGAAGTTTTCAATAAATCTTCTGTAATACCTAGTAACCCCAAGAAAACTTCTAACATCTTTCTGGCAATTTGGAATAGGTAACTTAGAGATGACTTCAACTTTAGATCTATCAACCTTAATCCCATCTCCTGAAATATGATGTCCTAAAACAATCCCTTCAGTAAACATCATAAAACACTTTTCATGACTTAAAGAAAGATTTGTTTCCTTACATCTTACCAGTACTTTTTCTAAATTTTCCAAAGCTTCTTCAAATGTATTACCATAAACTGTGAAATCGTCCATGTATACCTCTACACAATCATGAATCAGATCTGAAAAGATTCCTAGTACAGCCCTTTGAAATGTAGCGGGTGCATTGCACAATCCAAAAGGGAGTACTCGGTAGGCAAAAGTTCCCCAAGGACAAGTAAATGTGGTTTTGTCTTAATCTTCAGGTGCTACCTGAATTTGATTATACCCACTAAAACCATCCAAGAATGAGAAATACTTTTTACCTGCTAAAGTGTCTAGTACCTGATCAATAAAAGGTAGAGGGAAATGATCCTTTAAGGTTACCTTGTTCAATTCTCGATAATCAATGCAAACTCTCCATTTACCATTCTTTTTGGGCACTATAACCAAGGGAGAAACCCATTGGCTATCTGAAATGGGGTAAATGAAGTTTACCTTGAGCAATTTCTGGAGTTCTTCTTTCACGATTTCCCTAAGGTTTGGATTCATCCTTCTTTGTGGTTGCCTAATGGGTCTGCTATTTTCTTCAATATAGATGTGATGAATACAAGTCTTAGGATCGATTCCTTTCATGTCAGTGTATTCCCATGCAAAGGCAGTGGAATGTTTTTGCAACAGTTTGGTTAATTCTTCTTGCTGTGGTCTTCCCAAGTTTTTGTTAATGTTCAATGTTTTTCCTGGAAGGATTTCAACTGTAGAACTACCAAACTCTTCCATTGAGAAGAGAGACATCTGTCTAGAGGAGAGATATTCAATGTCTGCATCTAACTGAAACTGTGTAGAGTCATATTCTAAAGGTATTTCAAAATTTTCTAATGTATTTAGAATTTGACTATCTTCACTGATTTCAGAGATGGTTAGAACAGGTTGAATAGTATCCTCATCATCAACCCACTCATCTTCTCCTATTTCTGTTATCGCCTTTGCTGGAGGATACAAGTTGAATTTCTTGGTGGAATTACCATCTGATATATACATGTCCCCAGACCTACAACTTATGAAAGCATCAGCTGTGGCTAGCCAAGGTCTTCCTAAAATAAGAGGATGTCCTCCTAGATTGTTCTTGGGAGTTAAAATCATAAAATCAACTGGATATTCCCAAGAATCTAGAGAGACTGGAATATCTTCCAATACACCATCAGGTTTAATGATTGATCTATCTGCAAGTTGCAGTAAAGTAGGTGTAAAGAGAAGGTTAGGAAGCTTTAACTGATCCATGGTCTGTCTACTCATGATGTTGATCGCGGCTCCTAAGTCAATCAAAGTATTTGGGATTTCAACCCCATTAATATGAGTTTTGACAATAGGGCTACCGGGATCCACATATTTTTGCATGGTAATCTTACCCATCATTATGTCTGCAATTTTTCCAACTAGATGTATCCTTTTAGTATCTCTGGTTCTTTTTCCTGTTTTCTTCAAACTCAACTCCTTTATTGTCTTCGCTAGAATGGGAATTTCTTTAATGGCTTGTAACAAGGGGATCTTGATACAGACATTCTTCAATTCATCTAGGAAATTATAGTCAGGCACCCATATCTGCTTTTCCACTCCTTTGTCAATTTGCAATCTTTCAGGAAAAGGAGGTGTAGCTAAAGGTGTAGGTTGCTCAACTATGGGAGTTGTAGAGGTTGATTCTTTTTCTTTTTCTTTTTGGATATTTTGGTTTTGAAGTGATACTTCAGAACCTTTATTGACTTTGAGAGATTCTTCCTCAGAAATGCTTGGTTGTTGAACACTTGTAGAAGGTTGATCTAAGATTCTACCTGATCTGAGTTGTACTTCATTGAGAGGAACAACCATATAGGTAGGGAATGGTTGACCTTCCATCAAGCATTTTGAGGGTTCCTATTATTTGGATTTGGTAATGGCTGAGATGGAAGTTGATTTGATTTCTGCTGGGATTGAAGTGATAGTTGAGAATTTTGATTTTGTGGAGGAGGTTGTTGTTGTTGAGGGTATGGCAATGATAGTTGTTGACCTTGATTTGGAAGTTGTGGGGCTTGCTGATTCTGAAATGATGGAGGATATTGGTAGAATTGAGCAAATCTCCCATAAGGATTTTGCATGCTTTGCATCCATGCTTGAAAAGCATTTTGAGGTTGAGGCCAAGGTTGTTGCCAAGGATTCCAATTTGGTTGGGATTGAGAATTCATAGAGTTGTTAAACCCTTGATTCTGTTGTCCTTGCCAAGGTCTCCTTGCAATAAAACAAAGAGATTCAAGTGTATCTGGATCCTCTTGAAAGACTGCTTTGAGGCCAGGAATTGAAGGACAATCCTTGGTCTCATGAGTTTCTGAGCAAATTACACATGTTTCTACAACGTGTGCATCTAAGGGACATTCCCTTAAAGCATGTTTCTTTCTACACTTCGGGCAAAAGATAGCCAGAGCCTCAGCTTCTGCTTTTTGTTTATTGTGAATCTTAAGGGTATCAAGTTGTTCACTAAGACTCCCTAAGATGTAAGTTTTAAATTCATCAAGCATACTGCCGATTTCAGCCCTACTCACTGATCCTGTTGCAGATTTATTTGCCCTAAGGAGAGAAGGATCTCTAGGCCCTTTTTGAGTTTTTGATTTGCCCCTTGAGAGATGGATACAGAGTTCTGCTATATCATTGAGTGAAAGTTGAGAAATATCCCCTTTCCCCATCATGTTTAAGATGTCTATCCATTCATCCCTAATGGCTTTTAATAAGAGGGCTTTTAAGGTCTCTTCATCCAAGGTACTCATTTTTGCTCTTTTCAAGTTATATTGAAATCTTTCAAGTAAATCTTCTAAGCTCTCATCTTCTTTTTGTATCATTTTAAAAACCTCGTCCTTGTGATTAGTAGGCATACAATAGTCCAAATACCTATCCAAAAATGTCTGTTTCATTTCATCCCAAGTCCTAATGGATTGAGTGAGTAACCCCATGAACCATTTCAAGGCTTGATCCTTCAGTGTTGAAGGGAACAATTTGAGTTTCTGGGAGTCATCCAGGTAGTCATAAGTTCGACACACCACTTCAAACTCAAATAAGAATGTTTCAGGGTCCTGAGTCCTTAACCCATGGAAGTTAGGGAGGACAGATGATGATATGTTTTTTATGGTGGCTCGGGAATCCTCATTAACAATGGGAAACCCAAATGAATTATCCCCATCTCTATTTCCTCCTCCAAGGGGACCTCTTCCTCCATTATTGTTATTGTTGTTTCCTCCTCCTCCTCTACCTCTACCTCTACCCCTACCACCTCCTTCTTCCTCTGCCATGATGATTCTCCTAGGGATTTCAAAATCTTCTGGTTCCTCTACAAAAGGTGAATGAGAAGAGATTTCTCCTTCTTCTTCAGATGATTCCAATTCCTCAATTACAATTGGTCTTTCTGTAGGAGAAAGAGAAGAGTCTCTTCCTGGTTCAAATTCAATAGAAGGTGTAGGAGAGTCAACTCTTGGCTCTTGAATTCCAGGAATTCTAGGACTAGGAGTTTCGGTTGGAGATAAGGGGGGTGTCTCTTGTCTATCCCTTGAAGCAGATGGACTTATAAAAATTGAACTTCGAGCTCTAGCTAAAAACCTTCCTCTAGAATCTCTAGCTCTATGCATGTCATTTTTTATTATTTTTCTTCAAGTCAAGTTAATAGTTCTTTTTCTGATCTTCCAGTTCACTCTAGGTGCAAGAAGAGAGCATACTCAAGAAACTACCAAATCAATAACTTTCTCTTTGCTGATCCTCCAGATCACCTTGCAGTGCAAGAGGAGAGCATACTTTGATAGGTTATCAACTTCTTTCCTTGAAATTTTTATGTTGTTTTTTTCTAAGAATATGGCTACTTAATTTCACTTCCCCGGCAACGGCGCCAAAATGTTTAGTCAATTTAGTGTTCCTAAATTGATGTCATTAATTGTCAACCCGGGGCTCGTAAGCTGATGAAGTGAAGGTGTACTATATGTACTTAAGCAACCTCTTAGAGCTTTTTGTCGTTTGGGGTGTTGTTTGTGGTTAATTTATCTTCCTAAGATGGAGTGATGTTTTTATGAACAGATGAGTGATAGTGTGTGTAAGGTGAATTCTAGATGAGTGAGGGTGTGTGATTAGTGGTTTCTAACTACTTGCTGAAAAGGAAAAGCTTGAAAGAAATAAATAACTTGAAATGACTTAAAAGCAAAGAACCACTTTCTAATGGCATTAGACACCATTCATGCTGCTGCAAATAAAAGGTAAGAAAATCACTTTAAAAACCAATGATAATGTTTATCTCTTCCTAACTCCCTGCTTCTAACACATAGTACTGTGTAAAACACGATTAGGAAGTAGCTAAAGATGAGTTAGAAAAGTGATCAAAAATGAGAAAAATCTACTTTAAAGACTAGTTATAATGTTTTGCTCTTTCTAACTCTCTACTTCTAACACATAGTACTGTGTAAAGCACGATTAGAAAGTAGTTAAGGATTAGTCTAAAAAGCACTCAAAGCCAGCTGTAAGTTATTAGTATTCTGATCTCTAAAAGATAAACAATTTGTGATAAAGAGACCATCCATATGTTAGCAGACAACTTTGAGAAATTAAACTAAAAATCAGTTATGAAAATAAAGTAAAGGCAGCAACTTAGAATTTGTCAACTGAAACTACCACTAGATATAAAGCAAATACAAAAACAATCCCGGGTTAAAAACCTGCAAAAGAACAATACTGATCAGTCAAAATGAATGCTGCAAATGAAATAACAATGAAAGTGAATTAAACTGTACATGTTTCAAGAAAAGGAAATGCTGAATGGAAAATAAAGAAATAGCAAGAATATAAACATGAAATACTATACAAGGGCAGTCATGAACAGGGGCCCTCCATTCATAATACCCAACGAAGACTCAAGGAATTGAAAACTTCAGAACAGCACTGCTTCTATTACTCCATGTGCAGAAAATTACAGTCAAGAGTGCTAGAACAGCACTATCAAAACAGAGTCTTAAAACGCACTAAAATTATAACAAGTTCATAAAACACAGCAACTAAAAAAGTAACATTAAGCGTATGCAAACGCTAGTTTTTATAGGCATCTGAAAGATGGCCTAATGCGTACAGCTAAAACTTGAAAAATAAACTAACTGTCATGCGTAATTAAGGTTCAATAACACGTCATAAGCCTCGTGGATGAGCTGGAGGTTCTGGTCGTTATGGGCATTGAATCCAGAGTTGGATTATGTCCCCCACAACCTGCGTAACACGGACAAATCACCGTTTGAACTGACGTGACCCAACAGCTTACGTATCACCGTTAAGCTGCCTTTGTTGACCGTAACTTGACCCTCGTTGACCGGAGGTACAGATGACGTGGCTGGCTGAACCAATAGCACAGGAACCTCGAGCACCTTGATTCCTAAGTGCCCATGTGGCTCGTTTGGCAAAATGACACGTGGAACCTTAAGATTAACAAAAAGGCTGCGGAATCATCAGATGGCTGCGGAATCATCAGATGGCTGCGGAATTCCTGTAAATATGTCAAAATCTAAACAAAACAGTCACACATTAGCAAAGATCCTTAATCATGCTTAAAGTCATATAATGTAATGATCTGGGTTGGTTTGCAAGGAAAATGAGGCAAAAGAGAGAGATGAGTGAGGGAAAACTGTAGGTAAATGATGGATAATCAAGTGCAAAGTAGAGGCTCTACATGTATATATAGATATAGATATATATGTATGTATATATATGTATATATATATGTATATATATGTATATATATATATATATATATATATATATATATATATATATCTACATACATACATATATCATATATCTATATATATATATATATATATATATATATATATATATATATATATGAAGTTGGAGAAAAGCAATAATATGCATTGCTCTGAGATAATTCTAAATCAATTACAATGTAGCACTAACCAAAATAACTCAAAGGGATGAAGGAATAATTTTTGTAGATGTTATGGTTAGATATTTTTAGAATTGAAATTACATATAACTCATATAGAGGTTGAATTAGAACAATACTTGGAAAACGACTGGAAGAATATAGAGATGAAATTTAGTATTAAAAAAGAAGGGTATATTAAGGGTCTTTAGAAGTGGCAACGGAGTTGTAGTTATAGCGTTGGGCCTCTTTTGGGTCTTGAAAATGAAATAGTTGTAAATGTCATGAACATATTGCATAAAAGAACTAAAGAGATGAAATATGGTCGAAGAATTTAATGGGAAAATTTATGTAGGAGTGGTGATGTAGAGCATGTCACTAAATTAGGAATTTTTGGGGGTGGAACTAGTAATGCAGAAAGACAAGACTCTGAAATATTGCAAGTGATAAGGAGTTTAAAAACAAATCTAGATGATATTAAAGAAAATTAGGAAAGGTTGGTTAAAGCTAGAGAGGAGCAAGAGGAGATAAATGGATACATGTTAAGGAAATTGGAAAATGAGAAGTCAATAAAAAGACTCATAGAAAAAAATTTAGAAGAAAATCCACTAGCATCACGAGTAGAACCAACTCAATAACTTCTAGTGATAGCCAAAAAAATGAGTCTAGGGATAAGGAAGAATAGAAATCAAGTAGCAGCACCTCTTTACCTAGAAAAATATCATCTTATCAGTTACAGGAAGAGTTTAAGAAAATCAAACCTCCCAATTTTGATGGTGAATCTGAAGAAGGAGCAGAGGCATGGCTCCTCAATATGTCTAAATATTTTGAAGTATTCAATTATCCAAGTAATTTAAAGGTGATATTTGAAACCTACTAGTTAACCGGTAAGGCAACTTTATGGTGGGAGGAAAATAAAATTGTTAAAAGAATCAAAAGTAAGAATTTAACTTGGAAATTGTTCAAGAAGGAATTTAAAGAGAGATATTATGATGAAAAAGATAGGTAGTTTCATGAGCTAAATTTGGGACAACTTACCATGGATGATTTTGTTAACAAGTTCACGAGTCTATTAAGGTATGTTCCCTACTTAAAGGAGGAGAAGGAAAAAATCCAAAAAAAAAAATCAGTTGTCTACCTTTCTCATACAAAGAAAGAATTGAGTTTGATCAACCTAAAACTATGGATGAAACCATTAGAAAAGATAAATTATGTTTCAAATAGAGAAAGAAAAAAGTAGAAAATTTTAAAGTATGTGTGTCAAAGAAGCCTGACATATTTAACAACTAAAGAAAGAGGTTTAAAAAACCTACTTTTAAGAAAAGTATGAAAGTAAGGAACTATAATAGGAATTTTAATCAGCAAAAATGTGTTGGGAAGAAAGGAGGATTTGTTACAAGAAACAAAAATTTTAGTGAATTAGTAAAACCACCTATCAAATGTTGAGGTTGCGATGAAAAACATCTCTGGAGTGACTATCCTAAAATCCATTAAAAAAGAACGAAACATTAAATAATGTTCAAGAAGCATCATCTGTGAATGATGTTTCTTATAACATACCCAAGATTAGTCTTTCATTAGATGGAAGGCATGCAGATCATCAGTGAACCATGGTTGAAGTCCAAGGTAAAATCTCTGATAAAGATGTATTTGTGCTTATAGATCTAAGATCTACATAAAGTTATGTTTCTCGTGTTGTAGTTGAACAATGTAAACTTGAAAAAGAAAAATAATATAATCCTTGTTTAATACAGTTAGCCATAGGAACTAAGAGAAAAGTGATTGAAATCAATAAGAGTTGCACAATAAATCTGAATAGAATGCATATTTCCCTCAATTTGAACATCTTACCATTGGGATCTTAAGATATCCTTATAGGAATGGATTTCTTAGAAGCACATAAAGTGATATTAAATTGCTTGTAAAAGTCCTTTACTTGTGTTGATGATGAAGAAAATGTTTTCATGGTCCAAGGAATTCCCAAAAAAAAAAAATTGTTAGGCAAATCTCTACAATGCAAATGAAGACATATGCTAGGAAAGGATGTCAATTGTTCATTGTGCATGCACAAGATTTGTCTAAAAATGAACAACCCTCATTAAAACAATACCGTATACTAAATCAGTATAAGGATGTTTTTCTTGATGAAATACCAAGAATTCCTACAAGAAGGGATATTGATTTCACTATTGATCTCATCCCGGGTGTTGTTCTAGTGTCCAAATCCCCATACAAAATAAGTATTCCTGAATTAATGGAGCTAAAAACTCAATTACAAGAACTATTAGACAAAAAATACATAAGGCCAAGTTTGTCTCCTTGGGGAGCTCCAGTGTTATTTGTGAAAAATAAAGGTGGAACATTGAGATTGTTAATAGTTTATAGAAAACTAATAAGATGACCATAAACAATAATACCCCCTTCCCAAAATAGATGATTTATTTGCTAAAGTTAGAGGAGTTTCTATATTCTCTAAAATTGATCTAAGATTAGGGTATCATCAAATCGGGATTAAGGATGAAGACATACACAAGACAACATTTCACACACATTATGGACACTATGAATTTGTAGTACTTCCATTTGGGCTTACTAATGCACATTCTACATTCATGTGTCTCATGAACAGTGTATTAAGACCATTTCTAGATAAGTTTGTAATTGCGTTTATAGACAATGGTATGGTATACTAAAAGAGTAAGGAAGAGCATGACCAACATTTGAATATGGTCCTTCAAATTGTAAGAGATAATGAGCTATATGCTAAATTTAGCAAGTGTTCATTCTACCAGCAACAAATCCATTATCTAGGACATGTAATATTAGAAGAAGGAATTTATGTAGATCCTGAGAAGATAAAAGAAATAATGGAGTGGCCAACACCCAAGAATGTGGAAGAAGTCAGATATTTTATGGGCATCACAGGCTACTATAGGAGATTTATAGAAGGATTTTCTAAGCTTGCATACCCAATCACTAATCTACAAAAGAAGGGGATCAAATTTGAGTGGAGTCAAAAGTGTCAAGATAGTTTTAAAAAACTAAAAAAACTTTTGACCTCAACTCCAATCTTAAAATTGGCTAACCGTAATAAGGAATTTGTGGTACGTACATATGCAAGTAAGGAAACACTATGGGGATTTTTTATACATAATGGTTATGTTGTATGTTATAAGTCTAGAAAACTGAAAGAACATGAGAAAAATTATGTTACTCATGAATTAGAATTGGTAAAAATAATTCATGCATTTAATATGTGGAGACACTATCTAATAGGAAGGAGATTTCTGCTAAGGACATATAATGTTAATCTCATATACCTATTTGATCAACCTAATTTAAATGCTAGACAAGCAATATGGTTAGCATTCCTTAGTGAATATGATTTTTAGATTACACCTATCAAATGGAAGAAAAACAAAATAGTTGATGCCCTAAGTAGAAAACTTAATCGTAGTTGTGTTACATAAACAATGATTTGGTCAACGAATTTAGTAGAAAAAGTCAAAATGGTTGTTAATTCTGATTTAGAATATTTGAAAATTAAAGAAAAGGTGCAAGAAATAGATAAATTGGATGAGGAGAAAGATGAATTTTCAGTGAACAACCAAGGTTAATTGTTGTTTAGAGGCATAATTTACATACCTAATGATGTAAATCTGATTTCTTTTTTAGCCTTAGACGAGTTGCATAAAAGGCCAACAAATGGAAATCCTAGATATAAGAAGTTGATCGTTGTATTAAAAATGGATATTTATTGTTAAAATATGAAAAATGAGACAACTGAATATGTAGCAAGATGTCTTGAATTTCATCAAGTTAAGGAATCTCATCAACATCTTGCTGGATTGTTACAACCACTAAACATTCCAGAATGGACAGGGGAAACCATTTCACTAGATTTTATTACTGGGCTACCAAAAAAAAAAAAAAAAACATGATGCCATTATGGTTGTAGTTGAAAATCTCTGTAAAACAGTAAAACAACACACTTCATTCTAGTAAAATCCACTTTTAAAGCCATAACTATAGAAAATAATTTCATGAGATAAATTTTTAGAGTCCATGGTGTACCTAAAGTTGTTATTTAAGATAGGGATGCAAAATTCACATCCAAATTTTGGAAAGGGTTATTTGAAAATATGGGAACAAAGTTAAAATTTAGTACATACTATCATCCTCAAACCAATGGTCAAATGGAGATGACCAATAAGATATTAGAGGATATGCTAAGGATGTATGTAAAAGATAAACAAACTAAATGGGAGGATTACCTACACTTAGCAGAATTTGCTTACAACAATGGATATCAAACTTCCTTAAAAATGAGCCCTTTCAAAGTGATGTATGGAAGAAAATGCAAGGTACCACTAAGTTGGGATCAACTTGAAGAGATATTGGTATTGGGACCCGATATGTTAAAGGAAATGGAAGAGATAGTCAATCAAGTTAAACATAATTTGAAAATAGCCCAATACCGTTAGAAAAGTTACATAGACTGGAAAAGAACTCAAAAGGAATTTAATGTGGGAGACCATGTGTTTTTAAATGTCAAGCCTAAGAAAAGTACACTTAGACTTGGTAACTATGCTAATCTATCTCCTAGATATTGTGGACCCTTTGCGGTGTTAGCCATAGTTGGACTTGTTTCTTATCAACTAACCGTACTAGCCAACAAAAATTTTCATAATGTATTTCATGTGTCATTATTGAAAAAGTATATACATGATCCATCTCATGTGATTGACTGACATGGTGTACAAGTGGAACTAGAGGAGAGTTCCTAGCAGAACCACTGCATATTCTAAACGAGAGGGTAGTTATGCTCCATAATAGAGATGTATCATAGTCGAAGGTTTAATGGAAATATTTCACTCCAAAGGAAGCAACGTGGGAGCTAGAGGATCATGATTTTAAGGAAGCTTATCCTTCTATGTTTTGAGAAAAAAATTGAAATGATTTCCAAGAAGAAAGTATTGATTGGGACACCGGGATAGTGTCAAATTTGAGCGGGGGAGGATGTGATATCCCTTAGGTTAATGATGTGTTTGTAAATAAGTGTGTATAAGTTTATTTCTTATTTTACTAGATTAAGTATGCTACATGGAAGAAGATAGAAGTTTTAATTATCAATCATTTATTACTGATAATGGTTGTTGAAAAGGTTGTAATTATGTTTTGTTTTGTAAATAAATACCAAAAAATAGGAAATTAATGGCTAAGTACAGATGGCTGAAAGAGGGAAAAATGGCTGCAATTTAATTATGAAAAAAATAAAATTATTTTATTCATCTGCAAGTCCTAGGCATCTAATCTAGGTGATTATGTTTAATTCACAAATTATGATATTAACCAATTAAATGTTTCCTAGAGTACATGGAGCTATCCTCAGAAGTGGGAAACAAGAGCTCATTGATGAGAAAACAACTACCTTCCATCTATTGTTGAGGTGGAGGAAGTTATTAATGATCCAAATTGGATCCTAGAACACTCTCTAAGTTTTCATGAACTCTGTAAAATTCATGCCAAGTTTCAAAGTCTTATAAAGATCAAGCTTATCAAAGATAACCTCATAATAGTTGCAATTTGTGATCAGCGCGGAGCAATGAGGACCCTCGGTCAAGCGCACAGACTATCGACCCATGGTAATGCGTGCTGCCACAAATTAGAAAAACCAGAAGTCAATTCAAGAAATGGGCATAGTTTCTGATATGCAACTAGCGATAAGTTGCTAATCGCATATTGCAAGGAAAACCCCTCAAAGAAGGAAAAGCCCCGAGCGCCCGAACCCGAAAAACCATAAAATGCAACGGATATCGCGCCGATTCCGTTAGAAGCGGGGCCCACAAAAACCCGCAGAATATTGGAAGGTCTTCGAGCAGTAAGCGGTTTCAACTGAGTCCCGCCTGATGCCACACAATGGGTGCCACGCGTCCGGCAAAAGAGAGAAAACCGTTCACATCGTATGGGTAAACGCCATGTTACTTACCCGCCCGATATGAATGATGATCGTAGGATCTGGGGCCCCCAGATCAACGGCGGAGATGCGTTCCAATGGGTGACGGGACCTGACAAGGTAAACAGACAGAGTTGTATAGGATTTGAAGTCCGATGTGGATGATTCGATGGCAAAAGGACGTGTTTCGCAGGCATTCTTGGAGTTAATGGAATAAAGGTCGTTTGAAAACATCCAAGAGAACTGACACTCATTTCATTATGAAACAAGTGGCCACCTCTGTGTGAGGTGTTATACAATGATGATTACGCAGAACAGAGGGATTCAAATGGACAGAGGCAGGGGAACCAAAAAGACGGGAAGCAGAAATGAACAGTCAAAAAGAAGATTGGCTTTAAAGCCACGAATTGACAGAGAAAGCAGTAAGCAAGTTAAAGGAAGCAGTAAAACAGTAAGTGAGTTAAGAAAGCTAAGAGAAGAGAATAGAGAGAAGAAGTTGAGCTGACCTGCAGAAGCAAAGGCATCATCGAGACAGAGACAGAGAGAGTCAGAGAGTCTGTGTACTCCAGAAAAGGCTTGAGAGGTTCAAGCGAACTCCTCTATATATGCCTGTCATGTATTGAGTCTCAGATTGGGATTGTACTATTTTGACCAATAGAGGTTGAGATTCAGTAAGGAGAGTTTGTGTACTCTAGAGACTTGGGAAATCCAAGTACAGTCTTGCTGATTTATATCTGTTGAGTGAGACTCAAATTGAGCTCACTGTCAAAAAATCTCTACTTTGAAAACATAATAGAGAGGCCACCATTGAAGGTTGGACCAGGAGACGTAGCCCAGGAGTATTGGGTGAATTCCTTATTAAACTTGTTGTGTTTATATGTTTGCCTGTTGTGTTTTCTTTAACTATTTCAATGTCTATGTATTTCACAATCTTATCGATTAGTTGCCTAAAATAACATAGACACATCTATGCACATGAGTCTGTAATACCTTAATTATTTGTTGTAGATCAATTGCGAATCAAGTGGTATCATAGCCCTAGGTTACTAAGGGTAGACAAGCTTGTGCTAGATTTTGTTGTTGAATGCTAACTAGGACAAAGCTAAAATTAGGAGAAGGAGAATTGGTTGAAACTAACCCCGAAATTGGAAGAGTCTACCCTAAGAGGAAAATAGCAGAAGAAAGTCCCTTGGAATCAGACTCCCAGTTCATGGATAGTTTCATGACCATGAGAGCCATGGTGGAGGAAATGCATAGAGAATTTAAGAAAGGTAGAGATGAAGATTCATCAAACTCCAAACAAGGTAAAGGAGCAGAAGAATCTCTCCTCCGTGACCATTCTAAAGGCAAAGGGAAAGAAGAAAAACTTCCCACACCTCCTAATAGCCCTGAAAATAAAAAGAAAACATCTCTGATTAAATTATATGTTAAATTTGATTTGCCGATATATGATGGAGAGTTGAATGCAGAGAAGCTGGATAATTGGATTAGACAGATTGATGTGTATTGCAGGGTGCAGAGCATTGATTCAAACAAAGGTAAGATTCAGTTGGCCAGTCTATGCCTTGGAGGCACTGCCTTGGTATGGTGGGAAGGCAGGACAGAAGCTAACCTAAAGAAGCATGGTAAAATTCTTTCTACCTGCAGTGAATATTTTCTGCAATTAAAAAGAAATTCTATCCACTAGCATATATGTAGCAAGCCGTGACGAGCTAGCAAACTCTTCGCCAGTTAAAAGGGAAAAGTGTACAAGGTTACACTCAAGAATTTGGAAAAAGAGCTTTGATTCTAGGAATTTTTTTAGACTCACCTAAAACTCTGCTGAAGTATATAAGTGGTCTACACAGCTATTTAAAGCACACCATTCTCATGTTTAATCCCACTAGCATAGATGAGGTATCTGTTCAGGCTACACATCTAGAGGCTAGAGGCAAGAATGTGAACCCAGAAGATGGGGGATCATCAAAATCCACTACAAGCAAAAACAAGGAAAAGAGAAAACGAAAATGGAAAGAGAGGAAGACAAATGTTGTACAAAACACCAACCCTTCATGCACTCACTGTAAGAAGGATGGGCATGATGATGAACACTGCTGGATTCTACATCCGGAGCTGAGACCCAAGAAGTTTGATGCAAAAAAAAGAAGATTAATGCAGCTATTCAAAAAGATTTGGGGTTAGACACAAGCAATGAAACAACAATCGTAGCCACAGGTATGAAAGGTAAAAATCCTGAAGAATCTACTAGTAATTCTGCACCATCTACTGATAATGAAGAAAATGAGAGGAAAAGGTATTAGCTTTTTCATATTCGAGTTATTTCTAGGCATCAAAGATTGATAATTTGTTTGATAGTGCCTCACAAGTAAATTTAATTTCCGAAGCAATTGTAAAGAAGTTGGGATTACTAACCACACCTCACAAGAAGCCATATCCATTAGGTTGGTTATGTGATAAAGCAAAGCTACAAGTGACTAGACAATGTAAACTTAGATTTTCTTTTGGGTCAGCATTTGAATATGAGGTTGAATTAGATATAGTTCCTTTTGATATATGTGGAATTTTTTTAGGAAGTCCTTAATTGTATGATAGAAAAGCCATTTTCTATAGAGCTGAAAACAAGTATCAACTCATTAAAGATGGAATCGAATATATTGTAAGAACTCATAAACTCAAGAATAATTATACTCTCATAAACTCATGGCAGATGAAAAGAATTGTAAATTCATGCAAACAATTTTTACTGATGGTTGTAAAGGAAAAGAAACCTGATAAAACCAATATATTTGAGGGCTGTAATGCTAAACAGCAAGCTGATTTAGAAAAAGTTGTTTCAGAATATGATATACTATTTCAAGAACCTAAAAGTCTGCCACCCCAAAAGGAAATAGTACATGATATTAATTTGCAGCAAGATGCTCCATTGCCTAACATCGGAATGTACAGGTTGTCCGCTTTAGAGAATGTAGAAATCAAGAAGCAGGTACAGGAGCTGCTCGAGAAAGGGTTCATAAGACCTAGCACATCACCATGTGGGTCTCCAATTGTCTTGGTGAGAAAGAAAGATGGCTCGTGGAGAACTTGCATTGATTATCGAGCACTGAATAAGATAATGATAAAAAATTGTTATCCCCTTCCTCACATAGATGATCTATTAGATCATTTGAAAGAAGTTGTTTACTTTTCCAAGTTGGACTTGCATAGTGGCTACCATCAGGTCAGAGTTGCAGAGCAAGATGCATGGAAGACTGCTTTCAAAACAAAGCAGGGATTGTATGAGTGGTTAGTTATGCCTTTTGGCTTAACTAATGCTCCTGCTACTTTCATTACAGTAATGAATGATGTACACGGGCCTTTAATTGATGATTTTGTCATTGTATATTTAGATGACATTCTAATATTTAGTAAAACATGGGAAGAACATTTGAAGCATGTCAAGTAGACTCTAGATGTTTTGAAAAGATAAAATATCTATGTTAAGCTATCAAAATGTGAATTTGGCAAAACATCTTTGAATTATTTGGGTCATATTGTAGGGGTGGTGAATTTAAGATAGATCCCTCTAAGGTTGCAGTCATTGTAAACTGGCCTAAACCCAAATCTGCTACGGAAGTTAGAAGCTTCCTAGGAGCAACAAAGTATTGGAGAAAGTTTATTGCTAAATTTTCCTTGATTGCAGCTCCCTTACATGCTTTAACAGGATTGAACAAGGTGTTTCAGTGGGGAGGAAAACAACAGAAAACCTTTGACACCTTAAGAGAAAAGATTAGTACAACACCAGTACTAGCACTGCCTGATCTTCAAAAACCATTTGAGATTGAAACAGATGCCAGTGACTATGCCATGGGAGCAGTGTTGATGCAACACGATAAACCCATATGTTATCATTCTGAGACATTTGATTCTACAGTAGTTAATTATCCCACATATGATAAGGAATTGTATGCATTATTACAGAGTGTGAAAAAGTGGAAACATTATTTAATGGGAAAAGAGATAGTTATACATATTGATCATCAACCACTTCAATATTTACACTCCCAAACTAAGTTGTAGCAATAAAGACACTATAGGTGGATGGGTTTTCTACAACAGTTTCATCTTGTCATCAGATATAAAAAGGGTATACACAATAAAGTTGTAGATATGTTGTCTAGACCAATCATAAATGCATATTCTATACTTAAGCATAATTCAGTATTGCATGAAAGCTACATTGAACAATATGCTCAAGATATAGATTTTAAAGATGTATATGCAACTTTAAGTCGTGGAAAACAAGTAGAAGAATTGAATTATCATGTTAAGGACCAACTCTTGTATCATTTTGGAAAGTTATGCATTCCACAAACTGAAAGAGTAAAGATAATTTGAGAAGCACACACTTCTTTAATATCAGGGCACTTTGGTGTAAGTAAAACAAATGCACAGCTGCAAAGATTTTGTTATTGGCCAAAAATGAATGAGACAGTTTCTAGATATGTAAGAGGGTGTACTATGTGTGCTAAAAGCAAGCCAAACGATAGAAAACTAGGCTTGTACACATCACTACCAGTTCCTTCTCATCCTTGGGAAAGTGTTTCCATGGACTTTGTTGGGGGACTGCCTAAATCTAGAAAAGGTCATGACTATTTATATGTTATTGTGGATAGGTTCAACAAAATGTGTATTTTAATACCTTGTAACAAACAGATTACAGCTAAACAAACAGAAAAGTTGTTCTTTCAGCATGTATGGGTTCATTTTGGATTACCCACTTCCATTGTATCTGATCGAGATTCCCGATTTGTTGGGAAGTTTTGGTTGAGTCTGTGGGAATTGATGGACACCAGACTGAAGAAGAGCACAACCTTTCATCCACAAACAAATGGCCAAACAGAAGTGGTCAACAGGATAGTGATCCAGTTGCTCAGAGGCTATTGCAGTAAGCATCCCAAGCTTTGGGATGAACGTTTATGTTATGTGGAGCATGCTTACAGCCGTGCTAAACATTCTTCTACACAGAGATCTCCTTTTGAGACCTATTTTGGTTTCACACCAAGGTCTCCCTTGGATTTTGTCTTTGGTAAAGACATAGCGGTTGATGGACACATTGATGTGGACAAGGAAACCAAGTTCATTGAACAAATCCAAGAGATTCACCAGGCAGTAAAGGACCAGCTAGAAAAGAGTCAATCCAAGTACAAGGCAAGGCATGATAAGCATCGGACTGAGCATAGTTTCCAAGTTGGTGATCAAGTCTCGCTGTATATCAACAAAGACAGAATGCAAGGTGAAGGTAAGAAGCTGAAGCCAATAAGGTGGACTTTTCAAGATACTTGAGAAAATTGGTGAGAATGCTTTTCGCCTTGATTTGCCAGCTTACATGCATATATGTTCGGTAGTGAATGTAGAAAGCTTGAGACTATTTGAACCTTCATTGATTGAAGATCCCGAAGAGCTGAGTCAATTGCCTTCTATTGATGATCTGTTACTTGAATATCTCAATGAATTGCAGGAAGATACAGTTCTGGACAGGAAGGTGAGAACTACGTGCAAAGGGGATGTTGAGTACCTCAGGATTGGACTCAAAGGTTCAAAACCAAGTAGTGCAAAATGGATAGAAATTGGGCAAGTGAGGAATCTGTACCCTCACTTGACTGATGCTTAAAAACCAACTTTTGGTGGTCGAAAATATTTTTCAGTGGGAAGGTCGTGATCCAAATTGGATCCTAGAAAACTCTCTAAGTTTTCATGAACTCTGTAAAATTCATGCCAAGTTTCAAAGTCTTATAAAGATCAAGCTTATTAGAGATAACCTCATAACAGTTTAAATTTGTGATCAACGCAGAGCAATGAGGACCCTCGGTCAAGTGCGCAGACCGTCGGCCCATGGTAACGTCCGCTACCAAAAATTAGCAAAACCATGAGTCAATTCAAGAAACGGGGGCAGTTTCTAATATGCAATTAGTGACAAACCCATCAAAGAAGGAAAAGTCCCCAACGCCCAAACCAGAAAAACCATAAAATGCAACGGATATCGCGCCGATTCCATCATAAGCGGGGCCCAAAAAAACCGGTAGAATATCGAAAGGGCTTCGAGCGGTAAGCGGTTTTAATCGAGTCCCGCCTGATGCCACACAATGGGTGCCACGCGTCCAGTGGAAGAGAGAGAAAACCGTTCACATAGGATGGGTAACCATCATGTTACTTACCCGCCTGATATGAATGATGACCGTAGGATCTGGGCCCCCCAAATCAACGACGGAGATGCGTTTCGATGGGTGACCAGACCTGACGAGGTAAACAATTAGAGTTGTATAGGATTTGAAGTCTGACGTGGATGATGCAATGGCAGAAGGACGTGTTTCATGGGCATTCTTGGAGTTAACTGAATAAATGGTTGTTTGAAAACGTCTAAGAGAACTGACACTCAGTTAGTTATGAAATAAGTGGCCACCTCCCTGTGAGGCATTATACAGTGATGATTACGCAGAACAGAGGGATTCAAATGGACAGAGGCAGGGGAACCAGAAAGCCGAGAAGTGGAAACGAATAGTCAGAAAGCAGATTGGCTTTAAAGCCACAAACTAACAGAGAAAGCAGTAAGCAAGTTAAAGGAAGCAGTAAAGCAATAAGCGAGTTAAGAAAGATAAGAGCAGAGAACAGAGAGAAGAAGTCGAGCTGACCTGCAAAAGCAAAGGTAGCATTGAGACAGAGACAGAGAGAGTCAGAGAGTCTGTGTACTCCAGAAAAGGCTTGAGAGGTTCAAGCAAACTCCTCTGTATATGCTTGTCATGTATTGAGTCTCAGATTGGGCTCATACGATTGTGACCAATAGAGGTCGAGATTCAGTAAGGAGAGTCTGTGTATTCCATAGACTTGGGAAATCCAAGTACAGTCTTGCTAATTTATATCTGTTTAGTGAGACTCAAATTGAGCTCACTGTTGAAAAAAACTCTACTTTGAAAACATAATAGAGAGGCCACCACTAAAGGCTGGACTAGGACACGTAGCCCAGGAGTATTGGGTGAACTCCTTATTAAACTTGTTGTTTTTATATGTTTTCCTGTTGTGTTTTCTTTAACTGCTTTAGTGTCTGTGTATTTCGCAATCTTATCGATCCGTTGCCTAAAATAACATAGACACATCCATGCACATGAGTCTGTAATACCTTAATTATTTGTCTTGGATCAATTACGGATCAATTAACCACCCAAAGAGTGGTAGATGGGTATTATCTGAGAATTCTCTTGCTTTTGTCTCAATTATTCTAAGAGCATAATTAAAGGCACTGGAGAGAAGCAAGGACGAATAGATAGAAAGAGAATTGCAAGCCTAGTTTACTTGGGGGACAAGCATTGTTGTTGTGTCAAGGCTAGGAGGATCCAAGTAATTAACCATACATTCCCCAAAAGTATTTATCAAGATTGTGTTCTCTAACTTTGATCTTATTTTGTGATAAAAATAAGAATTTAACTATTCTCCTTTACAATTTCATATTTTGCTATATTAATGAAAAATGTTATTTTGACAAGAATAGTGTATAAGTGATTTTATGTTTTTATTTATTACTCAATCTATAAATAAGAAAACATTTTATTTATAATTTATCTTCTACATCGAAACCATAGTTTAGAATTATCACTTATGATAATACATATGAGCAAAGAAACAAAGTATTGATTTGAGTAGGATATTAAATAATCACAAATTCCTAAACAAGGGTTTATAGAAATATAGGAAAATCTTTCCTTTAGATATTGTAAAGATATATATATATATATATATATATATATATATATATATATATAATTCATGACATAAATCTTTACATATAAAGTAGTAGAAATAAATTCTAAAAAAACATTTATGAAAGCCTTCTTATTACCTCAAATTATTCAGAAAAATAAGAGAACTTTATGTCGTAATACTAAACACATATAGTATTTAATAAACATTCAGAACTATAAGACACAAAATTACAAAAGAAGGTCATGTAAATTTTTATTGAAACTTTTGAGGATAAATAGAAATTTTATTTTAAAAAAACACAATAGTGTAAAACGTTGTAAAGGCTTAGGCATGTATTAATTAAAAAAAAAAAAAAAACCTCCAGTTACATTGGAACTATAGAAGTTAGTAATTTTTATAACAAACGATAGAGCACAATTGAGACATAAAATATTGCGAACTGTTGTTAAGGCTTCAAACCTATATTAAGACCACACTTCCTCAGTCTAGAGAGGGTAATAAGGCTTATTTTGACATAAAAGAAAAATTGCAAAGAATTAACACGAGCAATATTTTTCAATAGAAATTTTTCCAGTAACAAAGAAAACCAGAGGGTTTTGAGGATTCTTCAACTTGGTAAAACATGGTTCGAATAGTAAATTAAAGGCTCAGAGTAAATTCCACTTGTAGAATAAAATAACACATTGAAGCAACACAACAAATAGTACCTAGAAAGAATACAACAATTGAGGGTAATAGTATTGAAAGAGTAATTTTGTATTCATTTAAAAATAGTTGGAAACAAAACTGTAAACCTTGGTTCAAGAAAGAGGGGAATTACCTCTTAAGAAATTTGAGTCACTCTGGAGAATAATTATCTTACATAAAAAGGGAGGAGTTAGTCTCATTGGAAATTGTAGAATGAAGAAAGGAAAATTTTAAGTATACACAACCAAAATATAATTTCTTTATCATTATCAAAACTAAGGAACAAAGGAATTTAAATCAAAATGTTCAGGAAGGAAAATCTATGGAGATAAATTGGTAGACACGACACAACCAAGGAACTGAATTAATTCCATATTTGGGTATAGTAGAAACCCAAATATGAAGAAAAGAGTTATGACCCTATTCAGTGAATAAAAATTATTAATTTTAAAACCCTAAGAGTAATCAAAAATAACAATGAAAGAAAAAATACAAAATATTCTCTTATGGCTCGGTAACTGGTGAGCTCCAGTATTGTAGCAATAATGCTACAACTCCTGGGGCTTCCTGTCTCTTAATTTTATCAACCCGGTAGTTCGTACAAACTTGGAAGCGGCGGTGCTATATGCACAAGTACTAGCTCTTGTCGCAGCTGTCACTTGGTCAGCTGGCACAAGTCCGCTAGGGCTCAAGCCAGCTTCTATAGGCTCTCAGAAGAAGCTTGCTAATTGATGGACGAAAGCTAATCTCAAAGGAAAGCTACTGTACTTGAAAAAAATGAACTGAAGGCAAATCAAAGCATGTAAACCTAGGAAACCCTAATTTAACTAGTCTGACCTCTACAATGCAAGGAATGTAAATGCAACTTTTACCAATGCTGTCACTACCTCTCATAAATGAAAATGCATGGATCTAAACTACTTGCATCATGAAAGTTATGTTTTTGTATTTTTCCTTTAAGTGTGTGGAATGATGGTGATCTTGTGCTAACTAGGGTTTGGTTGTGCAGATGGGATGGAGAAGGAAGGAAAGCGTGGGATAGGTTGGGGAGGCTAAGAGAGGTCCCTAGGGATCCTTAGCATCCATCCACAGAGGTTCCTCGCATTCAGATGCTCAGCAACCGAGAGAGTGGCCTCCTACAGGATGGCTGTGGAGGATCCTACAGGATACTCTGTTTTCTACAGGATGTCTAAAAATGGCTACAGGATGACCTACCGTGAGTGTTTGGAGTGATGGAGGGATGATGAAATGGTAGAGGGAGATGTGTAAGGTAGGAATGAGGCTGGTGATGGCTTTAGAAGTGAAAGAATGGGATGGGAAGTGAGTGTAGGGAGTAGGGTGGAAGGTAAAGGGCTATGTCAACGAAAGGGGCTAGAGAATGGAAGTACGTGAGGAGTGAAAGGCTTTGTGAGATAACAGAGCGGAGCAGGGATCAAAGATGTGTTTGCAGGTGTGATCAAGGTGGAGGACGAAGTGATGGAACAAGAGAAAGTAGTGTAGATGAAACAAATGCTTGTGAGTGTCACCAAAACGAGAATGCTTCAACCTGAGCTACCTGTGACATAGAATCAATGAACAGCAATATAAATTGTGAAGGAAACTCATGCATGGCAGTGGAATGAAGAAGCAATGCTAAATATGAAAGTGCATGAATGGATCTAAGTAATGCCTCAGCCTACTTCCAAACAACTACAGCAGTTCTAACTAATAAAACCAATCTGTTTGACTTCTACAGGAAATCTAAATCAGCAGCTATACTCAAATGCATGTAAAGGAAAATGGAAACGAAATGCTAAAGGAACAATATTGATACAAAGGAAGGAGGCCTGAGCTCTCAGGTTGGGCCCAACCCCGAGAGCTTTAGGCTCCTTTAAAAACTCAAAATCTGATCCAAAACTGCTTGCTTTTATTCATAATCAAAAGTCTAATGTCATGTCAAAAATGGCTTACAAAGAGCAAAAACCAAATTGACTAACTAGCTGCTACGAAATGACTAACTACTAGCTACCAAAAATGACTGCCAACTAGCTAACAAAAATGACCAACCACTAGCTAACCAAAATGAGGGCCCAAGCCTTCTTATTTATACAATTTGAGGACCCAACAGTCCTCCTAAAAGTTAGGGACTTGGCTGCCCAAGACTTGGAGTTAACAGCAGTCCAACTTGACTTGCTTGGCTGCCCTTGAGCTCATTGATTTGGTGGCCTTTGAACTCCGAGCTGATGGTGGAGAATTCGAGGTAAGGGTCCATAAATGAGGGGGACACCTTCCTACAAATCCTCTAGCTTGTTCTCCCACGAATTTGGCTGCCAAGTGCTCATTAAGACCTTCAATTTTGTCTCCAAGTTGACCAACAAGGCTACACAAAGCACCCATTAGACTTGTTGGCATAATGACTAACCAAATTCACTCTATTAACATAAAAATAATCAAAAACATGCAATAAACAAATGAGAATGGTGGATTAAGTCAAATTAGGAGGTTGAATGAGCCCAAATAATTGTACATTTTTGGGGCTCATCATCACCCCCCTACTGAAAGTGTTGCTCATCCTCTGAGCAACCAAATCTCTCCCCTTGTCTTTGATGGCCTTGGTGACTTTCTTGGCTAGCATCTCGGCCGATTTCTCCTTTGGCTTCCCTCTTTTCAAACTTTCCTGTAGAAACTGTTCTGTCTTCCTGTAGAAACAGTCTGCTAGCTTCCTGTAGAACCAATTTTCTCTGATTTGCTTGGCTGGGGGTGCCGTCTCCTTGAACTGTGTTGTGGCAGCCTTCATCTTCTCCTCCTTTCTGCTCTTCTCCCTCACGGCCTGCTGCTTTTCCTGTTGAATTCTCAGCTTCCTGTAGAACTGTCTTTGAGTCCATCATCTTGATTTTAGGTGAAGGCTTTTAGCTTCCTCATTCACAGATGATGGATCTCTTTGAAGGAGACTCTTTCTTTTGTTTAGCTTGTGTGTCCTCAATGACAATTTGCTTCTTTGAATGGTTTGGGTTTGCCCACTTTTATTTGTGTGCTCCTTTTTTTTACTTTAAAGTACATGAAGGTTTGCCTCTTTCCCTTCCTTTTTGCCCTTGGAGGCGTGCTAATGGTGGTAAGTATGGCTGCTGCCTCATTAGCTAGGATGTCCACCTTCTTCTCTTTGGGTTTTACCTTTTTGGGGCTTCCTGTAGAAGCCTGTTTCTGCAATTTCGGGCTTCCTGTAGAAGCCTGTTTCTGCAATTTTGGGCTTCCTGTAGAAGCCTGTTTCTCAATGATCCTGCAGCTTATCACAAAAAGGCATCCATTGTGCTCTGGGGAAGAGCCCTACCACTGCCGGATTTCTTCTTTAGTGTATTTGAATCAGTGGGCTCTCGCCTGATAACCCCACCAGGCATGATGAACTCAGTGGTTTTGACCAAAGGCGGTAGATACAAAGGAAATTCGGTCTTATAGACAGAGCATGCAATGAATTCACAGACCACAGTCTAATTATACTGCTATCCTGTAGAAGCGATAGTATAGGCACGGCAATCCATATATATATATATATTTTATGACTAGACTGTGAATAATGACCTTGCCACCTTTGAAAGCCAATTGCAGAAGGAGTTTCAGGGTTACCTCTTTTCTGCCACCGTTTCTTACGTGAAAACTTCACCTTCCTGTAGAGCTGCGTTCCTGTGATTTTTCTTCTTGGTTCTTATGACAGAGTTTCATCACTGTGTAGACCTTTCCTTTGACCAATTCTCGGGTCATAATACTGCTGCTACCCCAGAACTCGACTGATCAACAAGAATTAAGCTCTCACAGACATAGTGCAGAGCTGATTTTTACACCAACCATGTAACCGATTGCAAAACAGAGATTGGACATGTGCATAGGTGAGTGTTACAATGGTTTATCGCTTCCAACAAAGGAATTTCTTAATAGGACCCATGGAAGAGAATTTGACGCAGAATCAGTTGAACATTCCGTGCACACACAGGAGAACTACTATTATGGATTCAAATGCAAGTGCAAATTAATCAGCGGATTGAGGGCATTTCACGGTTGCGTTCAATTGGCTGCTTATGGAAGCTTCCACTGATGGAGGGTGAGCTGGCGAAGTGCACGTTGGCCCCATGCAGACTGTCGGTCATCACTGCAGTGTTTAACTATTTGTTCCTTGCCTATAATCACGTCCATCGATCACGCTGAAGGTTAAACTGTTCACCACTGCCCGTTTTCAATTTTCTTCCTGAGTTGGCTGAGCACACGTGGCGTATCCACCCACCGAGCGCTGTTGAACTAGATGAGGGTGTCCAGTTGGCTGGCCACCGATTCTCTTAACCACAACCATCTCATTCGTTCATGCAATGCTTCGAATTACATTCATGCAACAGAGGAACAAGGTTAAGTCACGTACCTGCAAGTCGTGCGTGGTTGCTTTGCGAAGCGTCTTGCTGCATGCATGTGTTGATCTTCATTTGCTGCATGTATGGTAGCTTGATTGGTGATTTATGGCTGTTTTCTCTTGTGCAGGTGCCCTCTGGACGGATGCATGCAACAAAAGTTCATTTCCACGTTCAGATTTGCACATTCAAGCTGCTGTTGCTGCATCTTCACCAAACCAGAACTTCTTTTTGCCATTTCTCCCAAACGGAAAACCGGATTGAGCTGAAACTTGGTGGGCATGTTCCTACCATCATTATGCATCTCCCATAGCAAATTCGTGATCAATGGATTCACGGATTTCGATAAAAATGGAAAATGGCTGAAGAATTCAAAGGTCGATTTCTCGGAAACCGTGCATCGGAATCGGCTGAAACTGCTTGGGTAGGTTACCATCACTCACATGCATATCCCCATGAAACAGGTTTTGAAACGAATGCACGGTTATGGAGAAAATGCAAAAATGGCTGATGGTGATGGAGGCTGATTTCTTGGAAACCGTGCACCGGAATTGCATGAAACTGCTCAGGCATGCTGTCATCGACCTTGTACAATCCCCCATAAAACGGTTTGTCAAAAGGATGCATGGTTTTCAAGTTATGGCAAAAACAAATTTGGTTCTATGGATTTTTGCCTCAAGGCTTTTTTGCATGTGCTTGCATGGGATGACAAAATGAATTTTGTTTGTGATGCAGGTATGGAGATGATGGAGGAGGAGTTGGAAGATGGCATGAGGGCTTCTGAACCCTTGAGGAAGCTACCATGCTCGCCAAACCATATTTTGAAATGCATGCCTAGTTTCCCACAATTTCTACAGGAAGATCCTGTAGAAGCACAATGAGAAGCACAAGGAGGTGGAAAAAGTGATGGATGAAGGCAAGGGATGGACACACAAGTGCTTGTAGGCCTAATCAACAGATTCCCACCATTAGATTCACTTTTGAAATTGTATTTGGCTCGTCCAAAGGTTCTACAGGATGTTTCCTGTAGAAATATAGAGCATCCTGTAGAAAACACAGTTTTGAGGAAAGAAGCATAATGATATGAAAAGAATGATGGAAAAGGGGTGAGGAGTGGAAACATAGATGAGTGTAGGCCTCATGGACATATTCCAAGCCTTCGGGTCCTCTTTGGAGATCAATTTGGCTTTTTTGTAAGCTTCCTGTAGAAGATACGAAACTTCCTGTAGAAGGCACAAAAACTCCTTTGTCTTTGTTTTGAGTGATCCACCTGATCTACAATGTCCTTCTTGCAACCTGCAATGTCACTGCTGCAACATGAAATGGAGATTAGCTTTATTTTTCTTTTTTTTTGAAAAACAACTAGGGCGCCTCATGGAGGTTTTCACCCTAATTGCCTGCCTTGGGCGCCTCCAAGGGAGGTTTTCACCCAAAGATCTTATTCTCTTTTCTCTTTTTTTTTTTTTTCAACCCATTGACCGCCTCATGGAGGTTTTCAATCAATGAGCCAATCTAAGGTGCCTCCAAGGAGGTTTTCACCTTAGATTTCTATTTTCCTTTTTTTTTCATTTTTTTTTTCTTTTTCTTTTTTTTTTCTCTTTTTTTTTTTTTTTTTCTCTCTACCCTACCCTACTTGAAAAAAACAAAATCATTTTCAAGTATAAGAATACTTCCAATGGAGCCATGTGCACATCGAGATTAGAGAAAAAATGATGTGAAGGCTCGAAATGCATGCTTGGACAACTATCCAACTTTCAGAGACAAAATGATCTGACTTTGAGAGTACAAAACATAGCTGAGGAGGAGAGTGCTGCTGCAACTTAGTGACCTTCTGAAACCATGTCTCAATATAGCTTTGATATCCTTGGTTCTTTGGCTGATCTGGATCATTCTTCATGTCACCTTCTAACATGAATTTCTCATCTTCCTCTTTTTGTTGATCTTTCTCTTGAATACATGGAAGATCTGATGGTAACCATGAAGGAACTCTCTCGATCTCTGATTCTGATCTCTTCTCTTCATTAAGTGCAGCCCATGGTTCTTTGATCTCCTCTTTGGAATCTTCTTTTGCTTTTGGTCCTTCAATGCTTTCAAGATGATCTCTTTTTTGCATTACTTTTCCTGAGCTTTGGTGAACATCATTGAGCTCACGAGGAATCATTTGCACATGTTGTGCCTCAGATTTGCAATTGGGTTGAGCTGCTCCATTGCATGGTTTTGGAAATGGAGGTACGGGTAGCTGAGTGGAGGTGTGAAATTGAGATGGATATGGATGGCATTGTGGTTGGGTAGGCATTTGGGGTTGCCTTGGTGGAGGAGGAGGCGATGGTTGTGGATGAGCAGGTGGTGGAGGAAAATGAGCGAGATGAGAGTTGTACTGGGGCCTCCACTCCTGATAAGGTGCATTCCACTAAGGCTGTGGCTGAGCATAAGAGTGAAATGAATGAGCAACTGGTTGGGCATAATATGGATCTGTGAAGGAACAAGGAGGATATGACCAAGGAGGAGGTGTAGACCAGGAAGGATGAGCAGGGGGACCCCAAGAAGGCATGAAGGTGGCTTGGTAAGGGTCATAATAGGTCTCGGGTGTCCCTTGTAGTTCCTGCTGGTAGGGTATGGGTCCATGTGGCCTCCTTTGGTTCATATAACAGAGTGATTCAGTGGCTCTCTTGGCTCTTTGATATGTAGCTTTGATTCTGGGCAAGGAAGGGCACTGATCTGTAGGATGGTATTCCTCACAGATGAAACACACTTCTAGGGAGTGCATTGGACATTCGTTCCTAAGATGCTTTTTAAGGCACCTAGGACAAAAAATGACCAAAACCCTCTTGGCTTCCTCTTGCTTCTTTTGGATCCGCAAGGTATCCAGTTGCATGGCAAGAAACTGCCTCATATCACTCTTGAAATCTTTGATCTGATTTTCAAATTCATCTTTGGACAAGATGTTGCTCCCAACATCTCTACTTGTAGCCATTTGCTTCAGAGGAATGTTTCTTCCTCTTCTCCCCTAGAGGTTCTTCAGATATGTCTTGATGTCCACCCAGGGGTCCTTTCATCACAGCCATCGAAGGAGAACGTTGGCTGTGTGAAGCAGTGGGGGTGTTGTGCAATCATTTTTCTAACTTATCTCTACTCCTACAAAGCATGAAATAGATTGAACTGCAACTAACTATCTTGCGAAATTGAAAGGACTAATCTATTTTGCTCAAATGAAATTGCAAGAATGAAATGCTAGTCTACGCTTGCGGAATTGAAATGCTAATTTACGCTTGCAGAATTGAAATGCGGAATTGAAAGGCTATTCTAGGAAAGCAGGAAATGCTAATCTATGAAAGCAGGAAATGCTAATCTACGAAAGCAAGAAAGGCTAATCTACTTTTGCATAAATGAAATTGCATAATGGAAATGAAATAAACTACTTAGAAGAAGGTTGTAGTAGAAAATAGAAGAATAGCAACAATCACCAATACTCTGCCGCTTCCCCGGCAACGGCGCCAAAAAGATGGTGAGCTCCAGTATTGTAGCAATAATGCTACAACTCCTGGGGCTTCCTGTCTCTTAATTTTATCAACCCGGTAGTTCGTACAAACTTGGAAGCGGCGGTGCTATATGCACAAGTACTAGCTCTTGTCGCAGCTGTCACTTGGTCAGCTGGCACAAGTCCGCTAGGGCTCAAGCCAACTTCTATAGGCTCTCAGAAGAAGCTTGCTAATTGATGGACGAAAGCTAATCTCAAAGGAAAGCTATTGTACTTGACAAAAATGAACTGAAGGCAAATCAAAGCATGTAAACCTAGGAAACCCTAATTTAACTAGTCTGACCTCTACAATGCAAGGAATGTAAATGCAACTTTTACCAATGCTGTCACTACCTCTCATAAATGAAAATGCATGGATCTAAACTACTTGCATCATGAAAGTTATGTTTTTGTATTTTTCCTTTAAGTGTGTGGAATGATGGTGATCTTGTGCTAACTAGGGTTTGGTTGTGCAGATGGGATGGAGAAGGAAGGAAAGCGTGGGATAGGTTGGGGAGGCTAAGAGAGGTCCCTAGGGATGCTTAGCATCCATCCACAGAGGTTCCTCGCATTCAGATGCTCAGCAACCGAGAGAGTGGCCTCCTACAGGATGGCTGTGGAGGATCCTACAGGATACTCTGTTTTCTACAGGATGTCTAAAAATGGCTATAGGATGACCTACCGTGAGTGTTTGGAGTGATGGAGGGATGATGAAATGGTAGAGGGAGATGTGTAAGGTAGGAATGAGGCTGGTGATGGCTTTAGAAGTGAAAGAATGGGATGGGAAGTGAGTGTAGGGAGTAGGGTGGAAGGTAAAGGGCTATGTCAACGAAAGGGGCTAGAGAATGGAAGTACATGAGGAGTGAAAGGCTTTGTGAGATAACAGAGCGGAGCAGGGATCAAAGATGTGTTTGCATGTGTGATCAAGGTGGAGGACGAAGTGATGGAACAAGAGAAAGTAGTGTAGATGAAACAAATGCTTGTGATTGTCACCAAAACGAGAATGCTTCAACCTGAGCTACCTGTGACATAGAATCAATGAACAACAATATAAATTGTGAAGGAAACTCATGCATGGCAGTGGAATGAAGAAGCAATGCTAAATATGAAAGTGCATGAATGGATCTAAGTAATGCCTCAGCCTACTTCCAAACAACTACAGCAGTTCTAACTAATAAAACCAATCTGTTTGACTTCTACAGGAAATCTAAATCAGCAGCTATACTCAAATGCATGTAAAGGAAAATGGAAACGAAATGCTAAAGGAACAATATTGATACAAAGGAAGGAGGCCTGAGCTCTCAGGTTGGGCCCAACCCCGAGAGCTTTAGGCTCCTTTAAAAACTCAAAATCTGATCCAAAACTGCTTGCTTTTATTCATAATCAAAAGTCTAATGTCATGTCCAAAATGGCTTACAAAGAGCAAAAACCAAATTGACTAACTAGCTGCTACGAAATGACTAACTACTAGCTACCAAAAATGACTGCCAACTAGCTAACAAAAATGACCAACCACTAGCTAACCAAAATGAGGGCCCAAGCCTTCTTATTTATACAATTTGAGGACCCAACAGTCCTCCTAAAAGTTAGGGACTTGGCTGCCCAAGACTTGGAGTTAACAGCAGTCCAACTTGACTTGCTTGGCTGCCCTTGAGCTCATTGATTTGGTGGCCTTTGAACTCCGAGCTGATGGTGGAGAATTCGAGGTAAGGGTCCATAAATGAGGGGGACACCTTCCTACAAATCCTCTAGCTTGTTCTCCCACGAATTTGGCTGCCAAGTGCTCATTAAGACCTTCAATTTTGTCTCCAAGTTGACCAACAAGGCTACACAAAGCACCCATTAGACTTGTTGGCATAATGACTAACCAAATTCACTCTATTAACATAAAAATAATCAAAAACATGCAATAAACAAATGAGAATGGTGGATTAAGTCAAATTAGGAGGTTGAATGAGCCCAAATAATTGTACATTTTTGGGGCTCATCAGTAACTCTCAAATAACCAAAGGAAAAGAGAAAAAAACAGGAAGCCACATAATGTAATAATTGAAAGATAAAAACTTGAGGGTTTGAAATAGAAGTTTCCTCTTTGTAACCCTTAAATAAATGGCCTGATTAGTCATTCAACGATGAACAAAGAATAAAAAAATACAATCTTTCTAAGGAATACAAATAGTAAATTGATTGAAACTTACCACTCAAATTTGGGAAACACATAGAGCGACACCATGAAAACTCCAAACGATGGGTGTAATCTAAACATTTGCATCACTAGCAATAAAAGAAGAGCCTTTGGTAAGACTGTTAACAAACCAAAAAAATGTCAATGTCAGATTTAATAGTAAATTGGAGAAGGAAACTACAGAAGAGAATGAAAATTAAAAGTCGCATTGTCGAACAAACAATTTATAGACTTTTACTTGATGAAAAACATTGACATGGATAGTGGTTAAGCTCTCGCACTCGACATATAAAGAGTCATTCATTTTCGAATGCCAAATGGAGAAGGCAATCCCTTGAAAATCTAACGAGAATACACTTGTTGAACCATACTGGAAAAATGGTGGAATGCCATTGAAACATTGGGTGAAACCCTCATCACAGAAGTGGCAAGATCAAAGGATAACATTTAAAAAAAAAGAGTAGGTAAAATGAAAAACCATTAAACTCATTTTAAAACCCAGAGTCTATCTGTTGATTAACCGCCACTAATTCTCAACCATAGATCTAGATAAAGATAGATTGGTGTACGTGGCATGAAGGTGGAGCTTACCACCCATGTATGGAACAATCCAGAACATCATTTGTTTAAAAGTAACTACGGTCACGTATAATCCTAAAATATCCCATATGAAAAGGTAATGTAAATAAGTAAACTATGTATATGGACGCAACCATAGAAATCCTAATCAATTATCTATGAAAAGTTCAAGGGAATTATGATAGTTGTGAGTTGTAAGCCACTCAAACACCATATGCACCACTCAACAATCGTATGTTACATGGAATTAATATTATATGTGAACATATATATATATATATATATATATATATATATATATATATATATATATATATATATATATATCCAAAGGTTTAGAATGGTTAATAAATGTTATATCACCATTTACCACTCTTGGTAGAACTAATACTCTGATTATGGCCTAGGGAAACCCCTCCTTCCAGACTTGGTCCAAAATTTTTAAAAAGGTGTTTTATTCCCTATATGCTACTTTTCCCTATGATAAAAGCATGTACACGCAGGTCAGTAGATACCCAACCCGATTACATATGTTAAAACACTTGAAAAAAAAATCCTTAATTTTGGGCGGAGTTCACAGGTTTTACCTATTACTCCCCTCCTATTGCCCGTGGCCCAACTGTTTCCTAACTGGAAAAACTAATTTGGAGAAGTATAAATAAACCTCCATGGGAAGGCCTTAAGGGAGAAGATATGAGATATTGATACTATAGTGAGATTATCCTTGATCGAGTTTGACGAATCCCTGTGCCTCCTGCACTCCCCAAAGCTTCAGGAAACCTTTTTTTCCTTGTTGTAGATATCCTTCATCTTGCTTGAGATATCATTGTATTCATGATGGAGGAAGATTTCTGAAGGCCGGGAAAGGATAGATTTGGAGGACGATTCTGCTTGGAGCCAGAGAAGGACTCAGGTTGTATTTCTCCACTTTATTTGTAGCTAACTTCAATAAAAGGAATGTTGTTCTATTTCCGATATTAAATGTGTTTATGCATCAAGTTATGTTGTAATTCGTTTATGAATCTTGTATTGATGTATAATTGGTCATTCATTTATATGATTTTGAGGTTAATATCATGAACATGCTTTATGTTTCTACTATTGTATATGTTCCATTTGAATAATTTTCAGATTTCAAGAACATCAGGAGAAGCTGAGGGTTTGCACCCTATGGGATCTACCCAAGCGTAGGACATCCAGGTAAGGACACTCCTGCACATTTCATTAAAATAAGAATTTAGGTTGGTTGCTTGAGCATTTCTTGTTGTGTTGCCCTCTGCTCTATTGGGGATCTCAACGCAAAGACCTAGGGTGGTCTCACCCGCAACACTAAAATCCATATTTTTTTATATAGGTTCACCAAGAACTTTAGATGAAAACTAAATTGATAACTGACATACATAAAACAAATAGGAACTCGACTATAATGTAAGAGTCCACAAATAAACATACATACAATAAGAGTTGAGTTGATAATTGAAATTTGAAATGAAAATATATGTCATATAGTTGGAATAATTGAAGGTTGGAGTTTGTATATATATATATATATATATATATATATATATATATATATATATATATATATAAAGGTTGGAGTTTGTTATATATATATCTAATGAATTTGGAGAAAAGAAATAATATGTATTGCTCAGAGATAATTCGACATCAATTAAATGTAGCACTAACCAGAATAACTCAAAGGGATGAAGGAATAATTTTTGTAGACATTATAGTTAGTGATTTTTAAAAGTGAAATTACATATATAACTCATATAGAGGTTGAATACAAACAATACTTGGTAAAACACTAGAAGAATATAGAGATGAAATTTAATATAAATTAAAAAAAAAAAAAAATTAAGGTATAATAAGGGTCTTTACATAAATGACTTCACTGCAACATACAGACACACACACACACACACACACACACACACATATGAGATAATGAAATCGTCCCTTGATCGTTGAAATTTGTACACAACAACAATCACATCCCCTGTCTTCGCTCATTGATCAAGTTTGTACAAACAAAGCAAGGTCATACCATCAAGGCTATTGGGTTGTGTTATATTCTTTCCATGACTAGCCCACGTAGTTAACCGGGGGGTTAGAAGGGGGGCGGAGCCCTCCCTTTGTTGCGCCGATTGCATAGCAGGGGGATCACAGGGGGTTTGAGGGGTGCAGGTAACCCCCCTCTATGGGCGGACCTACCTATGGTTTTGTGCATGATTTTTGCACATGGTTTTGGACGTGATGGTTTTCGGTCCATGGTTTTGGACACAATGGTATTCGGTCCATGGTATTGGATACTTCGACATGTATAAATATGTATTGTAACATTGAAAGGAACATAATGAAAAATCAAGCTAGTAGTCCCGATTTTGGGATCCAGAGGAAATCTTTGTGTATATGTTTTTTATGTGTTATGCTCTCGCATTATTTATTTTCTGTGTTTTAGAATTCATATTCAGGTAATTTTTGTATGAGGTTAAAACCTACATTTGGTATCAGAGTTGTTTTGGCTTCAAGGGGATGCCTTTGTTGCTGAGGGGTTTCTCTCGGGCCTGTGGTAGACCCTATTTAGTGGGAGATCTGCGAGATCGATTCTGGTGGTGAAAGAAGATGGCAAGCAGTGGAAAGATAAAGATCAAGAAATTTAATGGTCAGAGTTTTGAGTTGTGGAAACTCAAGATGGAGGATCTATTGGTGGATAAAGATCAGTGGATCATGGTAGATCTGGGTACTAAACCAATGGGAGCGTCCAATGAAGAATGGAAGAAGTTGGATCGAAAGGCAAAGAGCACAATACGATTGTGTGTCTCAAATTCAGTGTTGCTGAATGTATGAGGGGAAGCTACGACGAAGGCTTTGTGGGACAAGTTAGGGACTTTGTACCAATCTAAGTCTCTGGTGAATAAACTATTCCTCTGGAAAAAGTTGTATAACCTGAGGATGAAAGATGGAGACTCGATTATAGAGCATCTGAACGCATTTAATAATGTGGTAAGTCAGTTATTATATGTTGATATTAAAATTTTAGATGAAGATAAGTGCATCAGTTTGTTGTGTTCTCTACCAGATTCGTGGGGTAGTCTGGTTATTGCAATAGTTAGCAATACAACTACCTTGCAGTTTGATGAAATAGTCTCATCCTTGTTGACGGAGGAGATGAGACAGAAAAATATGGAGAGCCAGAATGGTGATTCCTTGTCTGTATGAGGACGGTCCCAGAACAGAAACAAAAATAAGTCATCGAGTGGGAGATCTAAATCTAGAGGGAGATCTAAATCTCCAGGAAAACCTATAAAGGTCGTGTGCTGGAAATGCGAAAAGGAAGGGCACTACAAAAGGGACTGTAAATCTAAAGCTCCTGATAAAGGAAAGGGATCTGATGATGCTCCTTCTGCAGAGGCAAAAACCACCTCGAATGAAGGTGGGGATGTGTACTTGGATTCTTCAACTACATATGTAGATTATGAGACATGGTTGATTGACTCAGGTGCATCCTTTCACTTCACTCCCCATAGATAGTGGTTCTGCGAGTATGAGAAATATGATGGTGGTGATGTCTTCTTGGGGGATGACAAGAAGGCTAGAATCATTGGTCGCAGAAAAGTAAAGTTGAAGTTGCAAGGTGGGAGGGTTAGAACACTTCTAGGTGTTCTGAATATTCCTGCTTGAGCCAGAAATTTGATATCTGTAAGCAAGCTAGATGATGCAAGTGTAAAAACAGTGTTCGAGAAGGATACCTACAAGATGGTTTGGGGGGCACTGGTATTGATACAGGGAGTTTGAATTGGAACTTTGTACAATCTGCAAGGTAGCACTATTGTTGATGGGTGCAACAGTGCTATGGTTCCTGAAAGTGGAGCAGAAAATTTAGTGGTCTCTGGAGAGAATACCATGTTGTGGCATCAAAATCTTGGACATATTGGAGGGAAGGACCTTCGAATACTTCATGGTAAAGGTATGGTAGAAGGTATGAGTAATAGCTCTCTGGATTTTGAGTTTTGTGAAAATTTTGTATATGGGAGGTAGAATAAGGTGAGTTTCCCCTTTGATGGTAAGAGGGCGAAACATATATTAGAACTTGTGCACAGTGATGTGTTTGGACCTACGAAGGTTCCATCACTAGGTAAGTCTATGTACTATGTATCATTTATAAATGACTTCTCAAGGAATACATGGATATATTTCCTTAAGAAGAAATCGGTAGTCTTTGACAGGTTTAAAGAATTTAAGGCTCTGGTGGAAAACCAGACAGAGAAGAAGATAAAGGTGTTTAGGACAAATAATGGTGGAGAGTTTTGCAGCAAGGAATTTGAAGAATTCTATAAGAAGTGTGGTATAGCATGGCAGAAGACTACTCCATACACACCTGAGCAAAATGGAGTTACATAAAGAATGAACAAGATGTTGATGGAAAGGGCAAGAAGCATGCTCAGTGGTGCCAGGTTAGGACGAGAATTCTGGGCAGAGCCAGTGGAGACAACATGTTACCTGGTCAACAGATCACCTTCATTAGTGTTGGAGGATAAGACTCCACAAGAGGTATGTACTAGTAATAAACCCTCTCTTTCACATCTGAAGGTATTTGGATGTGATGGATATGTACATGTTCCAAAGGAGAAAAGAACCAAGTTGGATAGTAAATCTGAAAAGTGCATCTTTATTGGGTATAAGGATGGTTTAAAGGGTTATAAGCTTTGGAACCTAGTAACAAGGAAGGTTGTGTACAGCCGATTTATGGTGTTCAGAGAGGTGAAAGATGTTATTAAACATGAAGTCCAACCAAGGGAACCTGAGAAGGTAGAGTTTGAGCTTAAGGGGGAAGAATCAGACTCTACAACAGAGGAGGAATTAGAAGATGAAGAGCCACAAACTCCAAGTGTGAGAAGATCAGTTCGAGAAAAAAGGCAACCAAAAAGGTATAGTCCATCTGATTTCTGTTCAAATTTTGGTTTAGCTATTGCTGATGATGATCCCAGAACTGTGAAGGAAGCAGTAGCTTCAGAGGATGGAAAACTCTGGAAAGAGGCCATGGTTGATGAAATGGTATCTTTGCGCAAAAATGAGGCTTGGGATTTGGTGGAGTTGCCGGCTGGAAGGAAACCCATTGGTAGCAAATGGGTGTTCAAGAAGAAGACAAATTCAGAAGGAAAGGTGGAGAAATACAAAGCTTAGTTGGTAGCAAAAGGTTATTCCCAGGTGCCAGGAATTGATTTTGGTGATATTTTTCTCCTGTTGCCAAGGTAGCTTCTATTAGATTACTTTTATCTGTTGTTGTTGCTTTTGATTTTGAGGTAGAATAGATGGATGTGAAGACAACATTTCTTCATGGGGATCTGGAAGAGGAGATCTACATGAAGCAACCTAAAGGTTTTGCGGTGAAGGGTAAGAAAGAAATGGTATGCAAATTAAAGAAGTATCTGTATGGGTTAAAATAGTCACCAAGGATGTGGTATCAAAAATTTGATACATTTATATGGGGATTTGGCTTCACCAAAAGCAAATCATATCACTGTGTGTATTTTAAATTAATTGGTGACCGTGTTATTTATCTAGTATTGTATATGGATGATATGGTGCTGGTTGGAAATGGCAAAGAAATTATCCAGGATTTGAAGACCCAATTGTCCTCCAAATTCAACATGAAAGATCTTGGCGCTGCAAACTATATTTTGGGCATGGAAATTAAAAGAGACCGAGAAAAGAGGAAGCTTTGGTTAAACCAGAGGAATTATGTCGAGACAATATTGCAGAGGTTTAATATGCAGGATAACAAACCGATGAAGGTTCCTATTCCTATATGTGTGAGGTTATTTGTTGAACAGTGTCCCAAGACACAAGAAGAGGAAGAGGACATGTCCCGTGTTCCATATGCAAGTATAGTCAATAGCCTGATGTATCCAATGGTCTATACTAGACCATACATTGCACATGCAGTGGTAGTATTGAGCAGGTTTATGTCAAAACCAGGGAAGGAGCACTGGACATCAGTGAAGCAGGTTTTCAGGTATTTTCATGGCACTAGTGATAATGGTTTGTGCTACCAAGGGAGACCAGAATTGGACAGAGTGTTGGATATTCATGGCTTTGTTGATGCAGACTGGGCTGGAGATCTGGATCAGAGAAGATCTACAAGTGGGTATATTTTTAACCTATTTGGAGGTGTTATCAGTTGGATGAGTAAGAAACAATCTATAGTGGCACTATCAACTACAGAGGCAGAATACAAGGCAACCACTCACGCAAGTAGGGAAGCAGTTTGGTTGCAGAGATTGTGTTCAAGTATGGGGTTAGTACAAGGAGCTATAAGGATAGACTGTGACAGCCAAAGTGCAATTTTCTTGGCAAAGAACCCTGCATATCATTCAAAGACAAAGCACATTGATGTTCAGTATCACTTTGTGAGGGATATGATAGAAGACAAAAAGGTGTCGCTGGTAAAGGTGGACACTTTGAAGAATACTGTAGACGCATTAACAAAATTTGTGAGCTCTGAGAAGTTCTCTTGGTGTAGAGAAGCAATGGGCATTGAAGGGCTAGATAAATGACTAAGCCCTCTTGTGGCCTCATGTGGAAAGAAAACAACAAGTGGGAGAATGTTGGGTTGTGTTATATTCTTTCCACGACTAGCCCACGTAGTTAACCGGGGGGTTAGAGGGGGGGTGAAGCACCCCCTTTGTTGTGTCGATTGTGTAATGGGGGGGTCACAATGCGTTTGAGGTGTGCAGGTAATCCCCCTCTATGGGGTCTGGGGCAGCGCCCCCGAAAATTTTGTTTTCTAGACCCTATGTTAGGTTGGGAAAACCTACCTATAGTTTTGTGCATGATTTTCGTACATGGTTTTGGACGCGATAGTTTTCGGTCCATGGTTTTGGATGCGATGGTATTTAGTCCATGGTATTGGATGCTTTGGCATGTATAAATATGTATTGTAACATTGAAAGGAACATAATAAAAAATCAAGCTGGTAGTCCCGGTTTTGGGATCCAGGGGAAAATCTCTATGTATATGTGTTTTATGTGTTATGCTCTTGCAATGTTTATTTTCTGTGTTTTAGAATTCGTATGCAGGTAATTTCTGTACGGGGTTAAAACCTACAGAGGCATGGGCTAATAGTTAGCTAAACCACTCCCTTTACATGCCTTTTCCACATTTATAGTGTTATCTTTTAGCAATAGTCTTTTCTAGCCCTACAAATACAAATATATATCACATTCCATCCACTTCATAGTTTCGACACCTCTCTTCGTTTTCAGGTTGTTTGGATAGCATGAAGTATGAAACCTATGAATTCTCGTTGGTCGATTTAGGGTATTCTCCACTCAAAAATAACGATCTCTTCATTTTTCCCCTTTCTCTCCATTCAAGATGCATCCACCAAAAACCAAGTGAGACATTGAAACATACTTAAAATTAAATTAAAATATTACATTATTCTTTATTGATAATAAAGCAAGCATTCATTAAACTCTTGCAAACGGTAGTGTGTACTCAAAATGATGATGCATGTTACAATATCTGGTGGACAATCTAATGATGGTACATCTGAACTAAATCCCTTTTAATGCACTTATTTTTCATCACACTTTTAATTATGATATATTAGTGGGTATGTCAGAGTTCATTGCAAAGAATACATTTTCATAAGAATCTCATTCGTTTTAATCATTTTACTTTGGATCTACAACACATTTCATAGAAATTTTCATGGGAGACTAAGGAAGAAGATTGTATTTGTGCACTGTAGCCATGATAATTATGCAATGAAAAGATCCATTTGAATCCAGAGAATAGTGTCAGGTATTTATGATCTAAATTTATCACCATTAACTTTGTTGCCAAATATCGTCCAACAATAGCCTCCTTGGCATTCAAAACCATCGATAATTCTTTTGTTCCAAAAACACTAATTAAATACACTTGCATTGTCTAACATTTAACACATTAATTTTACTATTTTTTTTACTAAGCGATAGGGACAACATACTATGTAGCACTTGTTTAATTTTTGAAATTCTTAAAGTCAGGTTGCATCTTTAGGGCATATCAAAATTTTCATTCTTTTTACGAACTTTAGTTATAATTTTTTAAGATTTGGGTGATTTCCAATAGAAATGTGTTTAAAGAGTGTTTGTTGAAATAACGCACCTTCATGTAAGTTGCAACACATCAAAATCATTATTAATTTTATTATTGGACAATAGAGATGAGAATATAGTTATGTATGCTATAATTCTTGCAATCACCATGAAATCGTTATCGAGAAATTTGAGATGCTCGCTAGTGGATATGATCTCCAAAATGTCTTTCACCTCTCGCATCTATTTTTATGTTCCTATGAGTCAGAAAGTTTTATATTGAAATACATATAAACTTTGATTGTTTTCTCTTTTCTTTTAAAATATTTGACTATGCATTTCAAAATGCCTTTTGATTGAAAATCTATATTCTTAATATTAGTGTTCTATCTTGTTGTATGCCCGCAACTAAGTTTGGCATTCTTACAATTCAAAGTTGAAGGTCATAAGGGCTTCTTGTGCCCACATAATGAAGAGAGAGAACTGTAATCAATGGTGGAATGCAACAAGTTTATAGTGAATGACAGTCTTTGTAACCTTTGGATTTTTTGACAGCGAAATTTAGATACAAATTTATGTGTTCAACTATTCCTTGATAGTCATATGATTTCTTTATGCAAAATTTATGTACAAGTATATTGCACAACTAAATAAATTATAATGTTCCTAATGAGCTAAGACTGCGCGATATCCAACAACACTTTCAATTTGTGTATGTGTTTTTCCAATTTTAAAAATTAGATGGTATAAATGGCTTAAAAAATTCATAAAACAACATTTAAGATTATTCCATGAAAATATATATATAAGATTTTAAGTTTATTTAGAATTAAACAAAATTTTTGATATATATCATTTTTTTTCATTTTAAAAATTTATAATAAAATTTAAATAAAATTATAAAAACTTTTGTTTACAATAATTTTAATAATATATATTTTTTAATTTAATAATCATATATTTAAAAAAATTATAATAAATATTACAATTTTTCACTAAAATAATATTAAAGTAAGGTATATAATTTTTTTTTTTTTTTTTTTGTGATGGAAGATGGTGCGCGCTCGTGAAGGCCTAAGTTAACCTAGGGTTTCTGCCAGATCTCTGCAGAATACCGTCACGGTCTCACACCCTTCACCGTAGCAATCTACACCCGTTGCTTTCAGATATTGACCTGTGGATAGGATGGACGACAATATGGAGTTTGAGGCAGTTGATTATTCGGAGGAGCCGTTCCCGGACAGAATCATCTTTGATAACCCTAGCTTCTCTACAGCTCCCCCGATTGTTCCGTCTTCACCGCTTGCTGGCCCGGAATCGTCTCATCGACCTCCCGTTGTCCCCCTTCTGCGACACAACTCTACCCCTCCCCTCATCGGGTCGACCCCTATTGAATCCCCAAAATTTGAAGTCCCTCCACTCTCCCTGGGCACTCTCCATATCCTTTCTACTCACACCCCCCCCTCGCCCTCCCTTGATCCGCTTTCCTCTGCCTTTTTTGCTGCTCCTTCTATCAACCCTCCGGTCTCTGCTGCGGCGCATACCTTTTCTGCGAGATCCCGTCCATATGGGTGTTTCGAGACACCTGCTGTCAAGGTTAAACCTACTAAACCCTACCCACAGGAAGGCGTACCTAATCCCCTGGTGGATCACCCATCTGCACCTTGCACCAGCAAAAAGAAGTCGAAGTGCATCAAGGCTACCTCAAAGGATATCACTATCAGGTTTGGAGAGACTTCGGCAATTGGTGAGTTTGCAATCATGGCAAACACTGTGCTGGTAGGACATGTTCGGGGTAGGGCATATTCGGCAAAAAGGCTGACACAATGGGTGAAGGAGATCTGGGGGGGTTTGCTCATTGACCTACCTGAAGTGCATGTCTTGCCAAGAGGCTGGTTCTCTTTACATTTCTCAAAGGAGAGTTACACGAACCTGGTACTGGCCAGGTATTGGCACATTGAGATGGCTCCAGTTCTCCTCAAAAGGTGGAGCCCCCTGTTTGACCCCGAACATGAGCAAATCGGAGCTGGACCGATTTGGGTGCGCTTGTTGGGACTTCCACTACAGTTCTGGGGTGAAAAAGTTTTCATCAGGATTGGTAATGCACTGGGCACCTATCTTGACCATGACCGCACATTTGTGGAATCAAGGAGCAGGACCCTCGCGCGTATTTTGGTTCACTTGGATACTCGTGAAGGGCTGGAGGAAAAGATCACTTTACAGTGGGGGAGATACATCAGAGTCCAGATACTGGACTACGAGGGGGTACCATTCCGATGCAGACGATGCCACAAGGTCAGACATCTCTTCAAAGACTGTCCACTCAACAGAAAAGCTGAGGACTCCCCGAAGATCACACCGGCACCTTCCAGGGCTGCTTCACCGATTTCCTCGTGCCCCAATACTACTGGACAGTCTCCGGCGGCATCCTCACCAGTGGTTGATCCTGGACTCAGGCACGCCTCGCCGCCGATGACCAGGGCTCGCTCAGCAGCTGAAGCTGGTACAGCCTCTGGTACTCCTCTGCACCCTCCTCTCTCTATAATTGATCATATTATTAATGATGCAAGTGCCACATTACAGACATCTATGGCTCATTGTTCTATGTCATCTCCTCCCCTCATTGCCACCACTGGTCCCTCACTGCTCTCCCCCTCCTCTTCTTTGTCTCCCCGGCCATCCTCCGAGGCCTCCCCTCCTCATCCATACTTCCTTCGATCCAGATCTCATTCAAAAGATTTGTCAGCCCACTAGTCTGGTCTTGGTATCTCTGTGCCGGGTGCCAGCCCCCTGCTTACCAGAGGTAGGAAATCTGACCTTTCTAAGGCTATTAAGAAAGTAGGGGCGGAGGTAGTCTCTGGTCGATAGTCCACCATTGATGGGGTCCTTAGAGCAGGACATGCCCCGCGAGGTGTTCCCCCATGAAGTGTTTATCTTATAATTGCAGAGGGCTGGCTAGTTCCTCCAAGAAACTAGCCATGAAACATCTCATTGAGATTGAACCCATCGATATCATTATGCTACAAGAGACTCTTTGCTCGGCCGAACAAATCTCCCACTCCATGCAATCATTGACCCCGGGATGGTCCTATGTTGCCCTCGATGCAGCTGGTCAATCCAGCAGTCTGGCCATTGGAGTTAACCCTCGTACCATAAAGGTTGATGCAACTTGGGGGGGGGGCGGTTATCTGGGCCTGGACATTTTCACTGCAGATCTGGGCATGAATCTCCGGATTGTGAATGTATACGCCCCTTGTTATCAAAGAGAACAATTTTGGCAGAGACTCCTACATCTCACTCTCATGGATGAGGACCGGACTGTAATCGGCGGAGATCTAAATTTTTCTTTAGGCTACAGGGAGTCATGGGGATCGGCGGCACAAATCGACACTATCACAGATTATATGACAAATCTGTTAGAGCAGATAAATTTTGTGGATTTCCCCATGCATAAACTTCTTCCTACCTGGAGGAATAGGAGGGTGGGCGATGCAACATTGGCCCGCAGACTTGACAGATTCATCATGAAGGATGCGATACTTCATCGGTTGCATCATTACAAGTAATGGGTGGGTACGGGAGGCATTTCGGATCACGCGGCTATATATCTGGAAATTCAGGGGCCTTTTAAGAAGCCAAAAACCCCTTTCAAATTCAATCACACCTGACTGAAGGACCCGTCATACATCAAGATGATCTCTGAATATTGGAATACTCGTCCCATTAATGGAGCAGAATCACTTGCAAAAGGGTTCTGCAGAAATCTCTCTGAGATCAAGCACCTCTCCATTAATTGGGCAAAGGATAAGCATGCTTGGGAATCCACACAACTCACCCATATTGAATCAGAGCTGAGCTCACTACTAGATGATCGGGGACTGGGCTTTATCTCCGCAGAGGACAAGGGACGACTGATAGAATTGGAAAACCAGAAGGCTAGCATCCTTAAGGAGCGTGAAGAATCCCTGCGATTGAGGAGTAGAGCTATTTGGTTACAAGCAGGGGATGATAACTCAAAGTTTTTCCATAGCTATGCCAAAGGTCGAAAGGTGTCCAATACCATTTGGAAACTCCCAACTCTTGAGGGAGACATGGCTGACTCCTTCAATAAGCTTGCTCACCTTGGCATCACTCACTTCAGAGATCTCTACAAATGTCCCCGTGTAGCTAATCTACCTGATATTATCAATGTTGCGAGTCACTTTTCGAGATTTGTTGATGAGGATGATGTGGAAGAGCTAAATGCTCTGGTAACATCTAGGGAGTTAGAAGGTATATTAAAATGGTTCAAAAAAGATAAGAGTCCAGGCCCGGATGGTTGGACCATTGAATTCTATTTGGCTTTTTATGAAACCCTGGGGCAGGATCTACTGAATTTTGTGGAAGAGAGCAGAACTTCTGGATCCATCTACCACGCCATCAATTCGACTTTCATTGCTCTCATTCCTAAATCTGACTCCCCATCTTCTTTCGATGATTACAGGCCTATCTCATTGTGCAATTGCCTTTACAAGATCATTTCCAAGACCATTGCCAACCGTCTCAGACCGATTCTTTCCAGACACATTTCCCCTCAACAATTTGCCTTCCTCGAATCCAGACAGATACATGAAGCCATTGGTTCGGCTCAAGAAGCCATACATTTTATCTGGTATAGGCATCTAAAGAGCATCATTCTCAAGATTGACCTTTCCAAAGCATTTGATCGTGTCAACTGGCTATATATCAAAATGCTTCTTATCCATCTGGGATTCCCCCACTCCTACATCACTTGGATAATGGCCCGTATTACTTCCCCTTCCTTCAGTATTCTCATTAATGGCTCGACCTCACCCTTTTTTCACTCTAAAAGGGGACTAAGACAAGGCTTCCCACTGTCTCCCCTGCTCTTTCTGATTGTCATGGAAGGTCTTAGTCGGATCATAGCCTCTGCAAAAAGGAATGGTGATATCAGTGGTCTTCGGATCTCAGATGCCTGCTCTCTCACTCATCTTCTATTTGTGGACGATGTACTCATCCTGCTAGATGGCAGCATACGAGATTCCAGATCCTTTTCAAATATCCTTCTCCTCTTTTCCTCTGCTACAGGTATGCTTGCTAATCATTCTAAATCTACTATCACTTGCACTCGCACATCGGTACAGGAATCACATTTTGCTCAGCATGCTTTTCCCTACAGCATACACCCCTTGGATAGGGGCCTCAAATATTTGGGGTATTGGCCAAAACCTACTTGTCAAAGAATTGCTGATTGGGTTTGGCTGGTTTCAAAGTTGGAGAAGAGACTCACTGTATGGAGCTTTAGATACTTATCTAGGGCAGGCAGACTGGTGCTCATCAAATCTGTCTTGGAGGCCACTCCGGTATTCTGGATGGCCCTTGCATGGATCCCGCGAAACATTCTAGGACGATTAAAACAAATCTGTAACCGATACCTCTGGAATGGCAATCAGGACAAAAGATTGTTCGCCTGGATCAGCTGGCAAAAGATAACCCTTCCTAAGAAATGGGGCAGATGGGGACTAAAGGACCTTCCCCTCTTCGCTCAAGCACTTTCTGCAAAAATGGGCTGGTCACTGATGACAAGTTAGAACCTTTGGGCACAAGTATCCTTCCATAAATACATTTGGCCTCAGAGTTTATTGGATTGGATCAGACTACCAACTTGGCAAACGACGGGATGTTTGTCGATATGGAAGGCTTTGATACATTCCCTCCCCCTCATTCGTGACAATTTGGTCTGGAGAATTAATGATGGATCGTTGGGAAGGATTGGTCAAGATCCGTGGATATGAAGTGGGGGCAGACACATACTCAGCAGAGAACTCATCAGGCTCCTTCATGATCGAGGGATCAGGGTATTTGCTCACATCGTTGATCAACAGCGCACTGATATTTATTCACAGGCATGGAAGTCGGCCCTACAACTCGATCTACCTCCACAATGGCATCAGGAGTGGCTCGATTATACTACAGCTTTATCCGAATCACATATTCGAATCAAACAGGGGCTTGACGAATTAGTTTGGTGTATGGCAGATAATGGTATATACTCATCAAAGTCGGGCTACTGTTCCCTCATACTGCATAAAAAACCTGAGTTGACATTGAATTGGTGGCGAGATATTTGGAAGCTTAATGCTCCTCCACGTACCAGACTTTTCTTCTGGTGTGTCCTTAAAGATATTGTTCCCACGGGAGAGCACCTAACCCATAGAGCGATATACGGGCCATCTTGGTGTATCCTGTGCAAAGAGGCATCGAAATCAACTGTACACCTCTTCCTTCATTGCACAGCAACCCGCGCTCTTTGGCAAAACATTTCGACATCTATAGGTTTCGCTGGGACTTGGACCGGGGATGATTTACAAAGTACATGGGAAGATTGGTACCGCAGACATCCGGGATCAAAACTTCTGAACCTTCCCTTAGTGGTCATTTGGCATTTATGGAAGGTCCGCAACAGGTATATATTTGAGAACATGGCTGTGTGTTGGCCTCGCACGGAAGCCAACATTATTTCCTCATACCTTGAACTGCCCGACCCCACTCCCCCTAGGGTGAGGCGTATTCAACCACCCCCCATTATAGACAAATCAGTCCCTTGGGCCTTTTTCGATGGGGCAGCGAATCAAAATGGCTGTGGGGGGGGCTTTGTTCTACATATAAATGAACACCATAGATTTAAAGTAAAGCTGGGGCTCGATGTGGGCTCGAACAATTTTGCGGAACTCATGACTCTTCGCCACTTATTACATTTCTCTCTGGGACATCAGTGTATAAATCTTAATATATTTGGGGACTCAAAGATTGTTGTAAACTGGTTCAATCAATCTACAATATGTCACATTCACACACTCAGCAACATATTGTATGAAACTCAAACTTTCAAGGCAGCATTTAACCATATTTCTTGTATCCACATATACAGGGAATATAACTGCAGCGCTGATCAATTATCCAAGGAGGCCGCGCTACTACCCAGAGGAGAATGGTTAATATTGGAGCAGCGAGGGACTGAGGAATACCGCTATTACCACAGGCCATACATAGATCAACGATATCAGAGGGACAACAGTCCCTGATCTTAGCAATGATATAAATGATCAAAAACTGATAAAATTTTTTGTCAAACTTTTGATATATATATAAAGAAATTTTGAAAATGGACCCTGCGTGGTCATGTACAGGCGATTAGTAGCAAAGACTGCTAAATAGACTATACAACAGTATTTTTGTTATACAAGACAGATCACCCTGCGTGGTGGATCTTGATGGACAACATCGATCAACATATGCAAACTGCATTTACAATATGTAATTTTCTCCATCATAATGAAAATTACGGATTTTTCCAGTGGAATTTTTTTTTTTTTTTATTGTGATATTTTATTGTTTAAAATACATTTTGAATATATGCATAAATAGATTCAACACTCCAAAAAATATGAAGGCATTTAATTTTTGTACATTAAACAATTTAAACTTATGGTTTTTAAAAATCTCTACTTTGAAAAAAAAAAAAAATCGGAAAAAGACCATTTCATCTATTAATTATGCTTTAAAATAATAATAATAATTATTTAAAAAATATAATATGATGTGATTTTCGCCAAAAACTTCTCTCATAAATATAATATGATATAAAATTTAAGCCCATTCATGTTTATAGGATGATGGTAAAATTGAGCATAGAAGTACTTTGGAAACAATTTAAGGAGAAATCACATTGGTTCATCATCAGGACAAGATGATGAACCACACTGGTTGGTTCGAAACGTGTCGGCCTAAATCTACTAATGTGATTTCTCCTGAAATTGTTTCCAAATTAAATTATGGATCATAGAAACTTGAATTCGATCATAAAAGTACTTATTAGTATGATTTTTTCAATAAACTTGATAAATAAAAAAATATAAAAAAAAAAAAGAAAAAAGAAAAAAACATAAAAATATAACAAATTCTACCAATATCACCAAAAAGAAAATAAATAATAATAATAATAATAATAATAAATTAATTGATTAATTGATTAACATGATATAAAGTTTAAGGAGTTGTCTATAATGCGACTTTTTGGAGATTCCGGTGACGGAATCCGACAGAAGAAATTGAGGTTAAATCTTGATTTGTTGCAGTTAAAATGGTTTTTTAACTGCATATCTGGATTCAGCACCCTGAAAAACCCCTGTGGCGCTTTGATTGTGCAGAAACTAGCTATCAAACTTGCGATTCCAATAAATTGCTGCCGGATTTTGACCAGAAAAACCCACCGAAAAAGCTTCCAAAAAATCACATTATAGAAAACTGCAAAATTTAATCCCAGCCACTTTTATTCAAATCCCATACAAATATGCTATATTATATATATGGAGATTTTGTACATATCATATGCGGCACATAAATCCCAAATCGCTTACACACCTAACCCCAAATAATGAAAAAGTTTTCTAATCATTCACCAAATATACAGAAAATTTGATAAAATTGAGAACAAAAGGTTGAGAGAGTAAGAAAGGAAACCATAGGTCATTGTTTTGATTGAAAGTTAAGACGGCCTCTCCACAAGAAGGAAACCCACCACTGGTAAACGGTAATTGTTTACGTCAGTTGACGTAATAAATATGCTTCCTGCAACGTCGAAATTCTAGCGATGAATGTAAAGTAAGTGATAGCGACGGAAAAAACGTGAAGCATAGAAAGCGATCTTTTACGTCGTCATCTTCTGTCCAGTGTTAGCATCCCGATGGCACGACAGCAGGAATCACAAGAAAGATGCAGCCACCCCACGGGACACAAATCTAGACGGTGCATTTTTGTCAACCGTTATCAATTACCTCCCAATATCTTTGTATAATACCATTTAAAGAAGAAAAAATATTATTGTCCATTTTTACAATATTTATGATCATAATAATAAAAAGTGTGTCTGGTCTTGGGTTTATGAGAAGTGAGGTCCTTTCGTTATTACCATTTCAGAGAAAAGTTATGTACTAAACGTATCAATGTGGACTTCTCTTATTAATTTATTAGGGTTAATTAGTAGTCCATGATAAGGGGATTTTTTTTTTTATACAAAAATTAATCTTAAAGAGTTATAATTAAATTGTGTTTTAAAGAGTTATAATTAAATTGTATGTATTTCAATTGCTAATTAAATGTGCATTTAAAAAATGTTATGTGAAAAAATTTTTTAGAACATGTTATATATATTATTTTGGCTTTTACAAAGGAGACATATACTCCCACCACATTAGTTGGTATAATTTTTTGGTTTTTGGATATGACTTTCACAAAAAGGTTTTTTATTTTTATTAATAAGAGGTGTAGAGTAGTTAAATCATAGTTTTTTAGTTAAGATTAAAAACATACATATTTTACTCAAAAAAATGTAAGATATATGTATATTATAATTTATAGTTAATGTTGAATCAATGGCATGCACCTTGAAATCAATGCATTGATGCATGTATACTAAAATCAATGAATGGATTTCAATTGATGTGATTAGTGCAAGCAAAAATCCCTTGATTTTATCATAAATAAGATAATTTGCATATATATTTGCTTAAAATATCATTACCTAAACACATTAGAAAGTTGATCAAAACAACATAAATGCATGATAGAGATTTCAAATTATAAATGCATGATAGAGACTTCAAAGTAATGAGCAATAAGATGTTGAATTTGATAACCAATCAATTGTTAATCTATATATACATATATATTAAAAATAATAAATTTGGATTTCTAGTGTTGAATTTTGGAAATTTTACAATTTTTTTTAATATGGGTTTGATAAAAAAAACCCATAATAAATCAAATCTAAAATCACTATTAAGTTAGATATCAAATTGGTGTATTATATTTCTTTGTTTATAAGATAAAAGATTTACTAGCTATTACAAAAGTTTACAAAAATATACATATTCTATTTTTCTCTTTTTGAATATCTAATAAACACAAAATTTTGTTTTAATAAATATTTTCTCAAATACACATAAATAATTTTAGGTCATAAAAAGTAAAATGTGAGTTTTTTTTTTTTTAATAATTTTAGGTCATAAAAGATAAAATGTGTCAGTTTTTTTTTGGTAGGTAAGTACTGATGGGGGATTTGAACCAGTGACCTATCGCAAAGAATGCTTTAATAATGCACCCATTCACTGTCAATTGAAAACCCATGGGCTGTAAAATGTGTCAACTTTCAAGATATTATAAATTATTTATTTAATACTAGAATTTTTTTTAAGGCCGTATTATAACTAAATACAATTGTGCAAGTGTTGATGGCGGATTCCACTCTTATCTAAGGGGTTAGAGTAGAAAATTTGGATACAAGGCTTTTCTCGTTACGATGTACTTATACTTAAGTCCTTATAGGTGGAATAAGGAGATTTTACAGAATTAATACTTCTGATTTACATAAGGCATTGGTTCTTTCTACGAATCCTAATCTCCTACCATGGAACCGATGGATCTCCTACCATGGAACCCATTCTTTGAAAGGATGGAAAGAAGTTTAAAATAAGGAGAAAAATAAAATAATGGAAGATTATTTCTTAAAGGGTTTAAAAATAACATGTATATTAATGATGTAATTTTAATTTTATAAGTGAATGTAATTTTAATCTTTTAAGGGCATTTTGCATATGTATTTTTGTAAGTATAATATGTAATTTTTTTGGATCATATATATATATATATATTTTTTTCACTGTAAATCGTGATTTTCATTTTAATAATTATTGAAAATTGTAATGTTCTCTTTTCTCGTAAATATGTGAGAGAAAGAGATACTATTTTAATGAATGGGCAAATTTAAGAGGTGAAATTTCTTTGTTCTACTTATTTTTTTGTAATTCTTACAAGTTGGGTTGTTTTGAATTTTTCTATAACTATTTGTTATATGATTTTATAGTTAAGGTTGTCCATAACCAAGTTCAACTATGAGTTTGAAAAAAATAGGTTTGTCTATTCTCTTGAATGGAGAATACCATAAATGTTGATAGGGTAGTGATCATATCTTTGTGATCTAAATGTTTTTGACGATGGATAGGTGAGGTAGACTTGAACTGTATCCATAATTGTATCTATTATACCATATAAGGAAGATTAATGTGGGACAAATTGGGGTGCAAAGGCCAAGATGATAAGGCATATTTAATGGAAATAGACAAGACTCAAGATCTAATGATGCTTGCATGAACATTGGAAAATGTGACAAAATATTAATGGATTAGGGTGATTTTGAGGGTTCCTGATGCAGTTTCGCAGGAAACTGTGTCAAACACAAATCCTAGAAATTAAATTAATTAAACCCTTGTTTAATTAACTATGAAACATCGATCTCTTGCGTGGACTCCAAATTAAGCTATTTTGTTAAAATAGCAGAACTATTTAAATTTCCCGATATATGGCAAACCTTTACTTTTACCCATGGAACCGAAAGGAAATAAAATGCCATTTCATAACTTTCTCAGGTCCAAATTCTACATTAACCAACGCACATCTTTCGAAGCAATATACGTCAGATCTCGTCCATTCACAATGAATAGTTATGATCGATCCGGAACTCAATGGATTAAACCACAGTTCATAACATATCGCGTCCGAAATCTGGATTAAACTCTGTGCATTTTTTGACATGATTTCCATCCGATCTGAGCTTTTCAAGTGGACGGTCACAATTAACTGAGTTATTAACTCAGTTTTATAAATGATCGCATCCGTTTTTGGAATTAACCTCTGTGCTTATTGGCACACGATGACCGTAGATGTGTTGGATCTATCGATCAGACGATCCTGATCTTCTTCCGGGTTTCTTCATGAATTTATCAATCAACTTGATCTTATAATGTTTCGAGTCCGTTTCTTGTGTTAAGATGTGTGCGCATTTACCAGCAAACACCGTCAATCTTCAAACAAAGACTCCACTAAAGGTTTAATTTCATACACAATTTCCTGGATTTAACAGAGATTCAGCCTACATTTAAACAATCAAATCACATAATAAAAACTACGTAGAAACCACTTTTAAACACAAAACTCCTTTCTTCATTCATAACAGTATTTACATATATGTTCAGAACATCTCGTGCTCAGATCTATTCACTCCACTACTTAGCTCTCTCTAACTCTCTAACACTATAATCTCTGTCCTCCACACTCTCCTCGTAGGCTTACATTTATAGCATAATTACATAATTATGGATTATACTAGATCTATGATATTTTACATAATTCACTCAACTAATTCCTATTCAAGGATCTCGTAATCCCTAAGATCTTTACAAGATTACCCATATCAATTATCCATGATATTCTCACATAGTTGAGAATATTTCACAACTCAAAACCTCACACATAGATTTCTCACTAAATCTATACAAGATTCCTAAAAATAATTAAAAACATCACCCCCTAAATCAACCAAATGAACAATAATATTCTGAGCAAGATGCTCTCACATCAGACTCCTGATGTAGAAAAAAAACCATAGACTCCTGTCTATGAGGTCTACCAATTTTGTGTAGTAATGTGACAGCTACAAGTCTGAATAACTTGCTACCTCTAGGATTCAAAACTCCATTTTGCTGATGGTCCTTCAAAGGAATAAATTCATCATGTAGTCTGACATTAAATTTGCAAAATAATATCTTCAGAGGATTATTGAACATGATTCTCGACTTCCCATACTTCATCATCCTTTGTTCTAGAAATACAGACTCGTGAACTGCATGTGGAAACTTGAATACCCATTTTCCTGGTTTCCAAATTTTGAACGAGTCTCGAACTGGTTCACTGTCTGCACCTATAGCTTTGCCAGGTAACTCTATCATGCTAAGATTAGTAAGAACTAAAACTGAAAGTTCACCATCATCACTCAAACTGTCAACCAAATTCTATATATCTATAAATCAATTTCCTCCACCATGCTCTAGGAGCAATTCCTCTTTGTTAATCACATCAACACAGTTGATGTTCTATATGGTGTCCTTTCCTTCTTTTGTTACAGTTTCACTGGTTTCATCTTCATCAACCTCTGGCTCTTTATCTGTTGCTTCTTTCTCCAATTGAGCTGCAAACTCAACTTCTTGGAACGAAAAACAATCATCCCAATTTCCTTCAGGTTCAAAAAAGACTTCTTGATCACAACAATGGTCATTAGTTGTTTCTATAGCAACAAATTCCTTATTTAGTACCATACCTGCATTCACAGACAAACTATCAGTTTTTAAAATATCAGACCTTTTCTGGGTTTCAACAAATCCTCTTTGTTGTGACTCAATTCCTATGAGTCTCAACTTCCAACAGAGAAATATGTATTTGTTCAAGTTTGTTCATCAACATAGCATTCCATTTCTGTTGCAATATATTCCATTTGACCTGTTTCCTTATTCTCCATCCATGTCTTCGGTCTTCGTTCTCTTTCTCTTGAAACCATTCCTATAGTATATTCAACTCTGCTCTCATCACTGCAATACTCATCCTATGCTCTTCATGACTCATCTAACTTTTATTTGAACCTTTCCTAAGTTTCTCCATGTTGATTTTCACTAATTCTTCCAACTCAAATCAATAAAATAAAATATTTACCTCAATCAAATTCTAAAACTGACTCCTCTGTTTTTCCCTTTGCTTCCGCTGCACCTCTGATTTTCCTTGTCATATGCTTTCTTATCTTTCTAACAGCTTTAACTTGTGAGCTGCAATCAGCCTCTGCAGTAACAAGTCTCCTTGCTACATGATACCTCACTAAGCTTTCCTCCTCTGAGCTCAGTCTTTTGGCATCTCTTTGGTTCTCTCCTCTGGAACCATATGAGCATTCCTTGCTCTAAGCCATTGCAAATCTTCTCACCTTTCTCTGATGTTACTCTGCACAAAAATTTTAAAAATTAACACTGACAAATAATCATACTTCACGCAAAATCTTCTTCTACTCTGATACCACTTTGATGCAGCGAAACTGCATCGAACACAAATCCAGAAATTAAATTAATTAAACCCCTGTTTAATTAACTATCAAACCCCGATCTCTTGCGTGGACTCCAAATTAAGCTATTTTGCTAAAATAGCAGAACTATTTAAATTTCCCGATATATGGCAAACCTTTACTTTTACCCACGGAACCGAAAGGAAATAAAATTCCAGTTCATAACTTTCTCGGGTCCGAATTCTAAATTAACCAGTGCACATCTTCCAGAGTGATATCCGTTAGATCTCGTCCATTCACAATGAACAGTTACGATTGATCTAGAACTCAATGGATTAAACCACAGTTCATAACATATCGTGTCTGAAATCTGGATTAAACTCCGTGCATTTTTCGACGAGATTTCTGTCCAATCTAAGATTTTCATGCTGATGGTCATGATTAACTGAGTCATTAACTTAGTTTTATAAATGATCGTGTCCATTTTTGGAATTAACCTCTGCGCTTATTGGCACGTGATGACCGTAGATCTATTGGACCTGTTGATTAGTCGATCCTGATCTTCTTCCTCATTTCTTCATGAATTTATCAATCAACTCGATCTTGTAATGTTTCGGGTCTGTTTCTTGTGTTAAGATGCGTGCGCATTTATAGCGAACACCGTCGATCTTCAAACAAAGACTCCACTAAAGGTTTAATTTCACACACAATTTCCTGGATTTAACAGAGATTTAGCCTACAATTAAAGAATCAAATCACATAATAAAAACTATGCAGAACCCACTTTTAAACACAAAACTCCTTTCTTCATTCATAACAATATTTACATATATGTTCAGAACATCTCGTTCTCTGATCTATTCACTCCACTACTTAGCTCTCTCTAACTCTCTAACACTATAATCTCTGTCCTCCACACTCTCCTCGCAGGCTTACATTTATAGCATAATTACATAATTATGGATTATACTAAATCCATGATATTTTCCATAATTCAGCGGGTAAGTTCTTCCACTTGATGAGATACTATGAAATTGATCTATTTCATAGCTGTCGATTTCTCGGTTCTGTGACTGCTTTAGGTTCTAATATGATTTTTCCTTCCTTGTCAAGTTCTCGAAATACTGTTTGAACTGGGATCTTCTGCAACTTTTGAATGAGTTACCACTCCTTTGGGCATATGGATATCTATAAGGCCTGATGTTTGGAGGAACACTTCCTGGAATCAGATGAATAGCATGAGCATGATCACAAATAGGTGGGAGGCCTTTGGGAGTCTCAAATACCTTGGAATGATTTTCCAAAATGTTTTGGAGATCTGGAGAAATACATGATTTTTATGTGGGGTCCTCTAGTGAACATAATTGTACAATTACGCCTCGTTTTTCTTCATTTAGAAGCTTTGTCATGCTGCTAGAGTTGATTATCTTTCCAGGTTTCCCTTCGATACCCCTCAATTCAACTTCCTTTCCTTCCCAAAAAAATTTCAAGAAAAGTTCTTGAAAATTAAAAGTTACCATACCCAAAGATTGTAGCCATTGGACGCATAGTAAAACATCAACACCACCCATTGGAATGGAAAGCATTGGGCTATTCAATACATATTCTCCCATGGATAGTTGATATTATGGCACTTTCTAGAGCAATTTATGGTTCCTCCACTTGCAACCATCGCTTGATACTCTGGTGCTGGATATAGGTAGCAATTTAATTCCTTGGCTATCTTACAATGAATAAAATTATGGGTACTGCCTGAATCAATCAACACTATTACCTTTTTATTCTTGATATGTCCTTCTATCTTGATAGTTTGAGAAGTGGTAATTTCTTCCAATGCATTACAAGATATGGTCCGATTCATTTCTTGATTCTCGATGTGATCTTTCAATTCTTGAACATTTTTCTTCTTGATATGTCCTTCTATATTGATAGTTTGAGGAGTAGTAATTCTGGCCAATGCATTACAAGATATGGTCGGATTCATTTCTTCTTTCTCGATGTGATATTTCACTTCTTGAACCTTTTTATTCTTGATATGTCCTTCTATCTTGAGAGTTTGAGGAGTGGTTATTCTTTCCAATGCTTTACAAGATATGGTCGGATTCATTTCTTCTTTCTCTGGGGTGGGTTCCTCGTATACATCCTCTTCTTTTGATGCTTCTTGATCCTTTTCTTCCTCCTCTTCATAATCTATGTAAAATAATTTCTTCTCAGCACACTTATGACCTTTAGTGTATTTGCTATCAAAATTGTAACAAAGCCCTTTTTCTCTTTTTTCTTCCAATTGTTGTGGTGTAAACCTTGTAGGTTGTGGAAGGCTAGGACAAAAAACACTTCCATAATTATAGTCGTGAGTGGTGGGATTCGTTGTTTCCATAATTTCGCTTTCAATTTTTCTTGCCCACCTGAATGTCTTCTCCAATGAATCAAGTTCCCATAGACGAACCTCATATTGAATGTTATCCTTTAAAGTCCCTATGAAGACATCAATCCTTTGCTTCTCTGGAATATATTTTACCTTTATATTCAATTTTTGAAAGTCGTCAATGTGCTCTTCCATTGAACCCTTTTGTTTGAGATTTATCAATTGGCTAAAGAAGGTGTTACTCTTTGTATCTGCATAATGTGCTATCATTCCTTCCATGAAAATTGACCAAGTGACAAGTGCTTTACGAGAACACAGTCCGTTATACCATAAAAATTGCTCCAGTTCTAAATATGAAGATGCAATACGTACCTTTTGTAACAGTTTCACCTCATGTATATTAAAATATTTCTTCATCTGTAGTATCCAATTTACCAGATCCTTACCATCAAACTTCCTCATATTGGCTTTTCTTGATTTTATGATCTCAATCTTGAAATGATTGTAACTCTATAATTTGGGATTTTCCAGTTCTAGAATCATGACCTACAGTAGCCCTCTGTGTCCTCTTTCCAATGCCACCAGTCTAATCAAAATTGGATTCTCCAAGAAAGAGTTATGCACAATCTCCCAAGATGACATGATTATATACCTTTTTAGAAGATCAAACTTGTATGAAGTGCCACGTGTCATTGTTTCAACCTTAGGTTCTAAAAATGGTAACAAAAAAACTACCATCTATTCTATTTCTGTAACTTCTTACGAAAATTAAAACTAATGCTCAGAAAGAAAGTTATGACGATTTTCTCAAGGTGACTTATTTGGAATGTAATTCGGGGGTCTGCAAAAACCCTATTTTCCTAAAATTATATCTCAAAAAATATAGGGAGTCAGGATCTGAAATTCGGAGCAGAGGTTCAAACCAATTTCCTCTCAAATGGGTTTTTTCTTTTTAGCTTTTGAAACTTCGTAGCGAAAGAATTATAGTGAAAATTCCACGATGACCTGTTTTAGATGAAATTCTGGAGCTTGCAAAAACCCTAACTTCCTGAGATCATATCTCCAAAAATATAGTGAGACAAGATATGAAATTCGGACCCAAGGTTCAGCATAATTTTGTCTCAAATGGGTTTGTGTTTTCGCTTCTGAAACGTCACAGAAAAATATTATAGAGAAAATTGCATGATGACCTGTTTGGAGCAGCGAAACCCTAGAATCCAAAGCTCTGATACTAAATGTTATGAAACCAGCTCACAAAAAGATAGAAAAGATAGATCAACACCTTAGAATTTAGCCTCTTTGAGGGGGAAACCTCCTTTACATTACACAAATGAATAATTCTTGAATGATACAAATGACAAGACCTCCTTTCTATATATAGGAGTCTAAGGGGTCATAATATAATCAAAGCTGACATAACAATAATAATGTAAGGGTACAATAATAACAATAGTGGGCTTCTATGGGGCACAATAATAACAATATGGGGACTACGTGTGAACAACAATATAATAAGAGGGTTGTACTAATAACAATAATGGGTTACACTAGTAGTATAGGGACCTAACATGCTTGAGTTTTGGATGTGAATATTTCGTAGTTCTTGCATCCCTTAACTACTTGGACAAAGTCACGAAAATAGATTAGCAAAAAATAACTAGTACAAAGGATAATTTTGGTGATAGTCATTTTAGATAAATGACCACCACAAGCTCCAATATGGAAGTCATTGAGGACCCATTCAACTTCTATGTGAGATAAGCATAAATTCAAAATGTTGTTAATGTCCTATTGATAGAGAAAATCATCTATAAAGAGATGATGAGGTTCTTGTGACATATATGTTAATCGTGATTATGAGGTAGAAGTGGGATTTCTTTCCATACAAAGGTAGACTATGATATTATTGTACAAAGTATCATCTAATGAAAGAATGAATGTATGTTCATCTAGAGAGGCATCACATAGAGGTGGATCAACCAATTTTATGAGTAAGTTAGTGATAATTTGATAAGAATGGAAACCTTCTTGATCTTAGGGATGAAAAAATCATGATCAAACTTGTGAAGAATGACTATCCATTATGGGAACTCACTATTATGAGTCATCAAATTAAGATATGCCTCATAAGGTTCAAGTTTGCCACCACATTGTTGAATTGAAGAAGGATGTATTGTCCCAACTTCCATATCGAATAAACTACAATTAATTCTAACTTATTGTCATGACTGTAATTTGACATGGGGATTGGAGGTTTTTACTAATGTAATAGATGACATGCTTGTATCAATTCATATCCCTATTAGACTAAATCTACGTGTATAATACAATATGATGTAGAAATAGAAAGGATAATATCCTTTTGGAAATCAAAGCGACTATTGAGGGGAGTTGTCATGATATATATATTTTTTAAATTAGTAATTTTTGATCTCGTTCATACAAAAAAAGGGGGATTTTTTTTTGTAAAAATCAGAAAACTGTAGGATTGAGTGGCCTAATCAAGCATAAATCATTGTAAAATTTTGGCTTCACCGTAAAGGCTTTGAAGCTAGCCAAGGTTGCAAGGTTGGGGTAACTCATGAATGGCCTTAATGTTTACAAGATCCATGACAACATAATTTTTTGAGATGATAAACTCAAAAGATACATTTGAGAGGGTTCAACCAAATATTGTATTGGAAATATTTAAGAAAGCTAGCACATAACTAGCTAATGATGTGACTAATTCTTAGATCCAAATATGAGATCAACATCAAGGTATGATAGAATGATGTGCATCATCTTAGGAAAAGCATAAAAAATGGCTTGTTGGAAAGTGGATCCAACATATTCAATAACAAATGGAATGACCTTATATGAAAGGGTTCCGCAAGGTCTAGTGAAGGCAATTTTATGTTGATCCTCTAGGTGGATTTTAATATGATTATACCCTAAGAAAGTATCCATAAACAATAAAAATTCATGGCTAGCACACTTATCAATCACTTGGTTGATGAATGAAGTAGGGAATTTATCTTTAGTGTCAAGGTAAAATTGACTTGGTGAAAGATTCAAAGTTGTTAGGTCCACAATGGTTATTTTGGGCACATGGTTTTGTTGGCCAGTCGTATTAGAACCCATAGATTATATGTCATAAAGCCTCTAAAAAGCATGGGTATTCTTCATTGTTATGTTTCTGGGTTGAGTAGAAGGTTGACTTGTCTAAGCTAGGATGTTGGCCTACTTGGCTACTTTAAGTCAAGGCATGGTTTTGTTTAAGCCATAAGATGATAATAAATATATGTCTGGTTGGTTTTTCCCAATTTTTGGTTTCTGAGGATAAAATTCATGTGTTTTATGTGTTTTTGTTTCTGTGATTATTTTCTCTTGCATTGGCTTTGTTTTTTATAGTGGTGTCACAACTAAGGGATTGTTGCATATAGAAGGAGATGATGGTTGCATGCATTAAGATTGCTTGAGAAGAAATATAGGTCTAACAGGTTGAGATGTAATTACATAAGAAATATCTCATGAGGATAGCACCTAGTGTGAGGAGGTGTGCTAATGCAAGAGAATGGTATCATAAGTGCTAGCCAATAATAACCAAAATAAAAAAAATTACTTTGAAGATGAAAATTGCAAATGGGCATAGGACTGTAAGATCTAGTTTGGCATGTGCATACCTATCATTAAAGTCTTGGAGTATACCTAAGTGATAGGATATGAGAGAATGCATATTTCCCCAATCAATTTTAAAGGGAGGTAATGTTAGGGTAAAATTGACTCAGTGAAAGAGTAAAAGTTGTAAAGTTCATAGTCGCGGTTTTAGGCACATGGTTTTAGTGCCCTGTGGTATTAGAGCCCATGGATTATATGTGATGAAGCCTTTAAAAGGCTTGGGGATTCTTCATTGTTATGTGCCTAAGTTGAGAAAAGGGTTCACTTGGTCGGGCCACAAGGGCCAACTTGGTTACTTTAAATTTAAGGCATGGTTACATTTAATCCATAAGATGATAATAGATTTATTGTTAGTTGGGTTTTCCGGGATAAAATTTGTGTGTTTTATGTGTTGTTTTTGCTATGGTTACTTTATTTCACATTGAATTTATTTTTTACATTTAGGAGATGCAAGATTAAGGTTGTGAAAACAAATGCATACTCATATGGTATTGTGGTTATTATTGATGGGAATAGGGCTGAATACTTGTGGTGCATAAGTAATAGGGTAACATATTATGAATAATTCCTCTGTAAAAGCTTAGATGGTAGGGGCATTTCTAGGTTTTATAGGTCATTGCTTTGTCAAACTAGTGATGAGTAAAATCATGCATTAATATGGTTCAACAATGAAAGAGTCAATGTACGGAATTTGTACATAAAGGCATTCAAAAGTCATGAAATTTATAAAGAGGTATTTGCAATCTTCCCCCTCTTTTAGGGTATGTTATGTGTTGATAATAATCTTTTTAATGACACCAAGAGTGATGGAGATGTTGATGGTGTTTGTCTTAGATAAGTTGGCCAAATTTCCTTCCTTAAAAACATTTAGAATTGGTATTGGGTGCTTGAACACATATGGCATTGGTATTGAGTGCTTGAATGTTTTCCATTGGAAATTATTCCTCTATCCCCATAATGATATTTCCACATACATCTGGATGGCATTTTTACTCATAGGATTGATAATGTATTAACTAAGCCATACTTGGAACCCATGTGAATCAATTAAACATATTTAATAGAGTACAATGATTAAGTTCATTTATTTCACTGTATAAGAGCATTTGGATAGATCCTATCCATTAAAATTGGGTGTATATCTAATAAGTGTAGTAATAAGGAGTCTCATGACCAAGACACCCTTTGGTTCTAAATATTTGATGTGGAAAAGGATTTAAAATAGGGATAGCATAATACGTACTCTAACATTTTCTTTTTTTTAGGTAGGTAAGCACCCACGAGGGATTTGAGCCAGTGACCTATCGCAAGGAGTGCCTTAACAGTGCACCCATTCACCGTCAATCTAAAGCCCCGTGGGCATGTACTCTAACATTTTCATCTACATGAGTATATCTATATTTATTAGCTATTTTATATATAGCTCGCAATTATAATGTTTTACTTTTCACATATTTGTTATTTTGTGCAAGGTCACTTATATTAAACACACCCTCAAATAGATAATTAGTGTGCTTGAGATTTATTGGCTAAATAAGAGCCTAATTTCCCCACAAAAGTAATGTGGCCTATAAGTTAGGGAATTAGTGCATCTTTTGTATGATTAAATGTTTCCCTCCTCTCTTATGTTCAATCAATAAATCAAATCATATAGTTCTTTGAGTAAATTAAGGAGAAGTCCTTTGTTATCTAAATTTTTAGTTGCAATTCACTCTTGTGTGATCAGTTCTTTAATGTTCTTTATATGTTGGTTGTTTTCTCATTTGATATTTACTCCTATCATATTTCTAATTGTTATTTTAGTTTAGACTTGTATGTGCAATAATAGTGTGGCTATATTGATCCAAAACCATCATTGACACAATGAATCTTGAATACACCATCCACTCTTTTAATACACACTTCTTCAAGTTAATGCACAAGTCCTCCATCCTCAAGTACCAACTTTAAATCTTCTAGGTGATTTCTCTAGTCTTACTAAAAATCAAGACGTCATTCAGATAAACAATCACACAATTACTAATGCATGGCCTCAAAATTTATGTCATGAATATCATGAAGGCATTGGGTGCATTGGTCAGCCAAAATGAAATAATAATCATTTTCACAAGCTGCCATTTTTCTTTGACAAATTATTTCACTCATATTTTTCTTTGATTTTTAATAGGTGATCATTGTTCAATTCTATCTTACAAAGGTATTTAGCAACACTCAAACTATCCATAAAGTTTTCCATCCTTAACAACAAAAACCTATATCTCATCATGACATGTTTATTGTTTTGTAGTCTATAACCAATAACTGTATTTCATCATTCTTTGGTGTACTCAAGGCTAGTATTTCACATAGAATCATACTCTTTTAGTTCAAACCTTTTGATAACAACTCACAAACTTGGCTATTTAATTATGTTTTCTACATCAAAGTCATTAGTTATTGAGGAAAGCGATACTATTGGTGTTTCAGGATCTCCAATATTTTTAAGTGTATGTTATTTAATATATAGTTGGGATGATTGAAAAATTGATGTAGCTTGGCATGACCATTATATTAGATTATAAAGATGCCATTATCAACATGATAGCACATTTTAGTTTTAGGGACTGATTGTTGAGGGCCTTTTTCCTCAAAATTATTTGTATAAGGTAGCAAGAAATAACTTATCTTAGAATAACCCTTTGAAATAATGGGCACCTTGATTCCAAAATATATAGAGCCATCCACAAGGATAGCTATCCTAGAACTGTTCCTTTGTCTATGATGTTACCAAATTCTACCTAAACCTAACTTGCCTTTCATGGGGTTATGAATAAAATCACAAAAATTATCAACAAAAAGAAGATCAAAGTGATCTTAAAATCACATAAAACATTCTAGAGCCTCTTTAATAATTTGAATACAAATCTAATCTCCTACAACACTAAGGTGTTTATGAAAATGTTGTTCCATATGGTCATCTATATTGTTCAAACATGAAATTCCACAAAAAAAAAAAAATAAGTAAAAGAGCACATCATTTCACTAACTGCAACCAATCCTCCAAATCTACCACCACTAACCATTTCAATCACACTAAAAACCATAATTGATTTTAAAAACAAAAATCTTGAACAACTCCACCAAACTCATTAGAAAAACAATTAAAACTAAAATGATCCCTAACAACATCAATTTTGAAAATGAAAATAAACTTAACCAAACATGAAAATTAAAATTATAATACATGCACTTATTTAAAGAATTACCATAAATCATGTTTTGGTGTGACACCTTTCCATGTGTTCCTTTAACATTCCATTTCGAATCCTCACATGTTGTATCCTCCTTCCTCATATGCATATCCTTTCCCTTTCATCTTTTTCTACATAAATATTTTTAATTCCACTCAGCTTTTTTTCATATTTTACTTCTATTCTTTCCATTCCTATTTTTTTTGTATAAAAATATTTCCTCATACTATCGTTAATATTAAATCAAATTTCTTATTTCATCCTTCTCACTATTTTACTTTTCCAATTTTCCCTAATCTCCCTTACCCCACATACCCAACCCAACATTTTCGCACCTTTCATTTCCCTCCCTTGATTTTCTCTCTCACCTTTCCCATACTTTGACTCTCACACCTTTTGCAATAAACATTCTCCTCTCCCCCTCTCCATTTTAATTATTTTTACTTTGTTGATCCGTTTTTACCTTCTCACTTCACCCTATTTCTTATTCTTTATATCGTTAAGGTTATTCTCGCATGTTAGGTATGTCCCTATATAGATATATATATCACTCACCCTTTCATTATTCACTTTTATGCAACATATTTTTCCCTTATACATTATTTTTTTTAATTACTTAAAATAGCATAAATAAGTTTAAATATGATATAAATATTAAAGGTAATTTTGTGTTTAATTTTATTTATAATTATAATTTAGTAAAAAAATAAATAATTACATTTTAATAATTTTATGCAACATATTTTTCCCTTATACATTATTTTTTTAATTACTTAAAATAGCATAAATAAGTTTAAATATGATATAAATATTAAAGGTAATTTTGTGTTTAATTTTATTTATAATTATAATTTAGTAAAAAAATAAATAATTAATTTTAATAATAATAAATTAAAAAAAATATATAAAAATATTTAATTTTTTTCTATATAATTTTTTTAAGTTTAAGAATATATTAAAATAACAATAAATAAAATATCTAATAGTTATATATATATATATATATATATATAAATTTAGTTGTTAAATTAATATTAGGGATAATCATTACTAATTGCTATTTGCAAATATAGGTTGACTTATCACTCTTATTCAAGTAAAACCATACCATATAGAATAACTTGTGAATGGCCCCTAAAAAGATAAGCTTTCACTCTTACTAGTTATTACTTCATTCCTTTCTATATATATATAATTATCTTAATTTAGTTGTCAAATTAATATTAGGGAAAATCATTACTAATTGCTATTTGCAAATACAGGTTGACTCATCACCCTTATTCAAGTAAAACCATACCATATGGAATAACTTGTGAGTGGTCCCTAAAGAGGTAGACTTTCACTCTTACCAAATACCTCTAAATCTTAAGCTCTTAACATGTTTCTTTACATCTAAGAAAAAAAGTAATTTTAAATCATACTCCAAACCTAATAAACTATTTGTTTTTATAAAACACATCTCGCTTTATTTATTTTCATAATAAAGTTTTTAATAATAGATTTTTTATAAACAAATAATTAACCTAAATCATATTTAAAAATGCATTTTTTATTTCACCTTATTTTGAAAATAAAATGTTTAATCGACATACAGTGAAAAAATTCCACACATTAATAATTAAAAAAATGTGAAAAAAAAATTAAATGTGAAGATTTGTATTATAAATCAATTTAGGTTCCTCTTAAATTTGAATCTACTAAATGCTTGCTAGGGAATTCTAGAGTTAAGATGAATCTAAGTTAATACTCTTGCATTCCATAATGGATTTCCTCAAGCCTTTAAATAAGCTTCACCATGAACAAATACCCTGAGCAAAGCCATGGTTTATTAATTTAATTTAATTTATTTTATTTTTATCTAACCTAGTCAAAGTGTTTATGTTTACATTACAACATCTCTTCCATACCCTCTCAATGCAATAAAAACTATAACTCTTATAAATGAATTATAAAATATAAATATTTAAGATAAATAACAATCATAAATTAATATTTATTTAAAAAATTATATTATTAGAAAATTTTCAAAGAACCATTATATTATATTATTGGTGTTGCTTAAATTTTTAATAAACTAGATTGATGTAAAATTTTAATAATTTACACTGATTTAAAATTATAGCATTTTTTAATTAAATTTGTAATAGATAAAATTAAACTTATACATAATTAATTTATCCAAGTTTAATTGCATTGAGATGTTGCAATGTCTTGCCCTGTCTTGTAAACATTTGACTAGGTTAAATTTCATAAAATTGAAATTAAAAATAAAAATAAAATAAAAATAAAAAATTAATAATTAATAATTAAACTAAAATTGAGGTAAAATAATGAATGGTTTGATTTACTTATAGTTTTTCCAATGGCATTCTGATGTAAGAAGTGTGTGTGTGTGTGTATCAGTGTAGATCCTGTTGGCATTGTGGCACTGATTTAGAGCTATGGCACAGGTGTTGTCCTTGATGGCAACTCACTTTGGTGACAGATCTCAGTACAGGCTCTCAGAATAAAGGAAAAAGATATATACGCAAGTTCACCTAGACGAAGGCGCGTATACACGCGGGTTAGACGTTACAAAGGCGCGTGTGCGTGTACATGCACTTTCACGCAAAGAAAAGCGCATATATGTTGGAGAACTTACTTTTGGTCTGTGGTAGTTAGTCCTTGGTATTTGAACCTATGGTTTTGGACCATGGTATCTAGTCAGAAGTGTTGATCCCAAGTATTGTGTCCATGGTATTGTTTTATTATGGTTTTGGACCGTGGTATTGTGAAAGGCCTAAGACTATAAAAGAGGAAGGAGATCATTTGGCAAAGGATCATCTGAATCAATTGAATATCTAATAAGTGCTAGATCTGAAATATTGGTGATTGAGGTTATGGTGCAGATCTGGATCTGAATGAAGGAGGAACCTTAGCGCAAAGAGAAGGATAAGTTCTATTGATGGGTCATAATCTTTAGGCTTGAATGATAATATCTTTGCATGATTTTGATTTGTTATATGTGGCGCATACTTGATCTATAAATCTGATAATCTGGGTTAATTAGTGTCTGAATATTTGAAAGAGTGAATTATCTTTTATAGATTGTACGCAGGTTTAGTGAAGTGAAGGCGCGTATACATGCTGGTTCAGTGAATAAAAATAGCGTATACGCAGGTTTCTCCAAACACAGAAGCGTATGCACGCAGGTTTCAGGTTATTGAAGTAGCATATATCTTTTGAGTTGTGATCTAGCTGCTTCTGTTTATTGCTGCAGTGTTCTGGGTTCAGAATTTGGTGTGTGGTTAATGTTACTGTGTTTTGGGTACAACCGTCAGAGAAGTATCTACTTGATTCAGTTCTAATTGGTGAAAAGAAGATTGTTTGATGCATAAATTTTTGATGATTGATTGATGTTCATGGATCCAGTCTGAAAATTTATGAAACGTGGTCCCTGGAAGAAAGAGAAGGTTGTAGCCTTCTGTAGGCCAGCACCTACGTACTAGTATCTTGGCTAGTGCAAGAGCTAAGGGGGTTGTAGCTCCCTTCCAGGAGAAGCTGGAGAACGAGAGAGGGTTGTAGCTCTCTACAGGTTGCAGCCTGTGTACTGGTAAAGGATTGCACCAGTACATTGTAAAAAGAAGTTTCTAATTGAAAGAAGATAGAGACGAATTGCAGCAGGTGGTTTTCACCCACATTGGGTTTCCACCTTATATCTTGTGTTTTTGTGTGTGTGATTGTCTTCAGATCTGTTTTACTGTTTTTGGTTACTGTTTGTTTGATCCTAATACACAAATTAATGATCAACATCAGTAAGATAAATTAAATTATAAGTCTGCATTGCATACGCGGGTTTCCTTCTCTGTAGTTGCGTGTATACGCGGTTTTATCTAATTGAAGTAGCGTATATGATTTGGGTTTGAAAAATAAAATAAGTGACTTGATAATACTGATTCACCCCCCCTCTCAGTATTATTTCCAACAGATCCATCTTAACTTTCAATCTACCAAGAGTTGACAGGGATCAAACCTCTTGAGGTGCAAACTTGTTTTAGAGTGAAAAGAGATTTGATCTCTCTCATGACTTTGTAGATGTGGAGCTAAGATGGATCTAGGCTAGTAATAATTGAAAAACATATTCCCATCACATTAATTATTCAAAACAAATTCCTATTACATTACTTAAAAAAATTTGAATCAAATTAAAGGAAATAAAAGGAGAAATTGGATCTATGTGGTATTGTATTAACTTATCCCATTTTAATAGTACAATAGAAACAAATTCCTATCACGTCAATTGAAAAAATTGAAACCGAATTTAAAGGAAAGATCTGTTATTTTATTTTGTTCAAAAACAATTTACAAAGTATAATATATTTTCTAGTAATTAATTAAATATCTAGAAAATTGATAGAATTGAATAATTTGCAGAGATTTGGAGTTAGAGTCCATATGCCATTGTTTCCCATTTAAGTTAATAATGTATTTAAGAGAAGGAAACCCATGATAAATACATATATTACTAGACCATATTCACGAAATAATCATTTACATATGTTAATGTGATGATATTATGCACCAAACACCCAAATAACATAAACATAGAAAGATAAGGAACTCTACAATATGAGAATGAGAGAGAAAAATGAATGAGAAACATCTTGAGGGGGAAACTTTCTTTTACAATATAAAAAATGCATGACATGAGCCATTCTCTAAAATTAGGTCTCATTGATAAATATAAAAGAGAAATTCTACAATTACAACTAAAGGGTCTAGTTGGCCAGTGAGTACAACACTAATATAACGATATAAATGTGATAACTCCAAATATGAAGCTTAACATGCCACTCCCCTTCAAACAATTGTTTCCCTCCACATTTAATCAACTATGCATGTGTTTATGCATGAAAAAGGAATCTTCGTATATCACTTCTTATCCTGGTAGATTCTTTCACTTGATGAAGTACTCACTAATTTTTCAATTTCACAATTACTTTCTCCATGTTTCAAGGATTGTTTCTAGTTGTAGTATGATTTTTCTGTTCTTCAAGTCCTTGATAACACCTTATAGAGACCATAGTACTTGGGTGCTAATTTATTGTCCTTATTTTTCTGTTTGGGGGGCATCTCTTTGTATGTTTGTAGCTTTAGAAATACCCAATCCCACACTTCAAATTCCATTTTACTGCAATGTTGATCTACTGGTTGTTCCATCCTATTTTGTGTTATAGGAAAGTTTTTCTTCATATTTGGAGAATATTTTCTTGGTGCTCTATGTGATTCACACTACTTGAACCTTCACTTTTCCTTTCAATCATAGAAAATTTTAGGGGCGAATGTTCGACCTTTGCGAAATTAAGGGGTTTTAAATTTTTAGTGGGCGAATATTTTGTATCATAGTACATTTTTACAAATCACCTCAAATAGCCCACATAATTTTAAGGGAGAGGGTAAAAAAGGGAAATCTAGCCCTTAAAATTAGGAGTTACAACCTTCCATTTGCCCGTTTTCAAGAATAGATTTTATTTAAGTGAATCCATTCGCCCATTTTCAAGAATAGGTTTTATTTAAGTGAATCCTATGGGCCAAATACCATATTTATAAAAGAGGTATGGTAAATAAATAAAACATTTTTTATATTTACTCCATAAGTCACCTTATATACTTGCAAGGGTGTAAACAAATAAAAATATAAGTAAAGTGGAGGTATGGTAAATAAATAAAACGTCTTTTTATATTACTCAAAAGGTATGGTAAATAAATAAAAATATAAATAAACTAGACGTATGGTAAATAAATAAAACCTCTTTTTATATTTAGTCCATAACCCTCATTCTATTTATCAAGGCTCAAGAAAGAGGTTTTATTTAAGTGAATCCTATGGGCCAAATACCATATTTGTAAAAGAGGTATGGTAAATTAATAAAAATATAAATAAACGACAGGTATGGTAAACAAATAAAACATTTTTTTTTTATATTTACGAACGCTTAAAAAATGCATTATATTTAGGTGAAACCTATGGGCAAAATACCATGGACTAGATTGTTATTAATACCATGAAAAAAACATTATTAACCCTAATATTAGTACTAATAAAAATAAAAATGGCACATGGTATTGACCCATGGTATTCACTAAAATGGCACATGGTATTGACCCATGGTATTCACCTGGAATGTAGCCTATTTAAATGGGGGAATTAAACCAGCATAGATCCATCTTTACTCTGGATCTACTAACCCCGAGAGGTATCAAATATCGTGATATGCAAACTAGAATAGAGTGAAAAAATATTTGATCCTCGATCAAGAGTAAAAATGGACATTGTAATTTAATGTATGTTAAACATTTTAGCTTGGTTAAGATAAAAAATAAAATAAAAATCAGCTATTAATTTTATTAATTTTTATAAATTACTAATAGTAATTTTTAAGCTCCAGGTTTATGATAACGCATGGTATTGACCCATGGTAATACCAAGATCTTACAAGATTTTATAATTGAGTAAAATATTCGCCATGCCTGGTGAGAGATTCGCCAAAAAATTATATATACATATTATATTATTGATAAAATCGCCTTCCATTTTTCCTATATACCATGGAGATTTGCCCATTTATTATACATATAAATTTAGGGGGGGTTCTTAAAATTTTCCCTGCTTTCAATGGCGATGTGGTGGATGAAGGATGATGGACATGAAGTGCCATAAATGGGGGTGTTTTGATAGAGTATGGAATGACGCATTATACCACCATTCTACCAATGATAGCCACTTTATATATTTTTAAATATATCCTTGAAGGAATTTACTCAATAGCTTAGTCTTCCCATTAGATTGAGGGTAGTAAGAGGAGATACAATCCAATTGAGTCGTCAAATAGAAAAATAATTTAGTCCAAAACTTATTACTGAAAATTGGATATCTATTGCTTCCATAATATTTGGTTTTCCATGTAGCTTTTGAATTATTTCCATGGATGTTGCAACTATTGTATTTTCTTAAAGGAAGAGAAAGATAGAAAAAATGGGAATAATTGAGTTGATCCACCACTAGCATGATTAAACTCTTTCCTTTAAACCTAGGTAGACCTATAATAAAATATCTTGTAACCTGGAATTTTCGCAATCCATTTTGTTTCATTTTTGAAGATAATCATTGTTCCACGATGAACTTTAGACTATCATGTTCTATTTCTACCTGAAGTGAGCATGGATATGATTTCGTTTTCAAAAATGGGCTTGAGTAATTTATTTTATTTGTGGGTTTATTTCAAAGGAAATGGGTCTTCTTTCTTGCATTAAAACCAAAGGAATGACGTGCCCTAAAGCATCACACTCCATAATAATAAAAAAATTGTGAAATTACGTATTGTTAAGGAAAGAGTCATAGACATAGCCTCCTTTTTCAATATTTTTATGAGAGGTGTTATTATTTAACCATAATTATTGACAAACGTGTGGTAATATCCTATCAATCCTAAGAATGCTCTAAGATTATTCAAGGTTTTGATAGCTCATTATTTCATCATAACCATATTTTTTTTACTCTCAACTTTACTTTCCACACTAATAACATGCTCCAAGGATTTAGGTTCCAGGAGATGCACCTCATGTTGAAATATCTCTTTTAAAGTTCCCATAAAGAGATCTAACAAAATATCCTTTAGAATTTCTTTACTTTAATACTTGGCTTTTAAAAACACTTTCTTTGTAATTGGATCTCCTTGTTAAATATTTATTAGTTGAATACATAATATGTTGTTCTTAATATCCCCATAATGTGATATCCTTTCATTTGTAAAAATGGACCAAGAGACAAGATAATCATTTTTTCATTCATGAATCCATTGGCTAATTGATCAAGATGCAAGAGTTACCTTTTGTAAAACAAGTACTTAGTGTAGATCAAAGAATTACTCCATCTGGAATGTCTATGTTATAATATTTTTACCAGCAACATTTTTCATATTAATTTTGTGAATTAAATAGCTCCTTGGTCCTAAATTCAACCCCTAATGTTGTAGATTTTGAAGTGATGAATGATCATGATTACGAGTCTCAATCTTCATGTTTTGTAATTGTGCTGAGATGTTCCTCATATGTGACTGAGGTTCAACAATTATTCTCCCCCTATTTTCATGATTTCCTTGGGTCACAATATCACTTTGAGGGTATATCTCATTCAAGGTATGTAAGAGCATAGTTCCGTGGAATTTTTTAATCACTCCATGTTTTGATCCATCAACTTTTCCAATTTAACTTCAGTTTCCATCTTTTGATTCATCCACTTTTCCACTTTATTTTCAAGGTTTTCTTGTGAATATGCCAAATCAACGTTTTCATCACATTATCATCCATGTCATTAACTTTGGTTCTTGAATTGGGATACATGGTTCTCTAAGTCTTCACATTCTTAAGAAGTCATCCAACACTAGTTCTCTAGAGGTTTAGTAGGTGTGGAATTTTTCCACCAACTCTTTCCATGTGAGTTAAAAATAATACCTACTAAGAGTTATCATCTATATCTATTTACCACACCTTCTGAATCACTTCAAATAGATCTTCTAATAATACAAAAATGTGAGTTCCAATTTAACATACCTTTTTAAAACTCTGATTTGGACATTGTTCTATAGGCCAGCCCTGCACTTGATACAAGTATGGAATTTCCATACATTTTGACTCTAAAATTTCCTTTTATGTTATCGTTATGTGTGTGTGTGAAGAATGCAAAAATGACTTGTTTGAATGTGCCAACCTCAATGATTAGATGGTTTGGAAAATGTTTGCATGAAACACCCAAACAACATAAAAATAGAAAGATAAGTAACTTTATGCCTTGAGAATGAAGGAGAAGAATAAATGCAAATCCTTTTTGAAGTAGCAACCATATTTCATAGTATAATAAATGAACAAGATCAATTTTTTTCTAAAACTATGTCTCCTTGTTTATATAAAACTATGAGACCTAGTTATATAGGAAAAAAGGTACAATCACAAGTAAAGGGTCTAGTTGAATATTAAAGGGCCTAGCCAACAGGTGAAAATAAAACTAATATAATAATAAAAATATAATAATTCCATATGTATAGTTGAACATATGAATACACTTCTTACAACATCGAAATTTAGAAATTTTGATAATGAATGCAAAATTAGTGAAAGTGATTAAAAACACCAAACATAGAAATAAATATTTTTTGTTTCTGATTGTTTCTCTAGTGTTAGCATCCCTAATTAGAAGATAGCAATAATCACAAGACATATACCCATTTTACATAGTGATGAAAATCTAGATCATGCATTTTTTTCAACAACTGTTAGTGACTCATTTATTAAGTAAATAACAAGTATCTCTAGGACAATTTATCTCTATATATATGTTGTTTTTTTTTAATTGTTTAGGGTCGCAGTGATGTTGATTATTAGAAAACATTTGAGAAGGGTCCTTGGCTTTGGGGAAGTGTGGAAGTTTATGACCTCTTGGTGTTAATCAAGGTTGTCATTGATGTCAATAGGGTATTGACCGAGATGGTAAATATTCATGAGATGCCTAATGAATATCATGAAACCCTAGAATGAGATGATAAGGTTGAAGACAATGGATGCCTAGTTCTAGATGATGATGTAATAACTCTTGTTTGATAAGCATGTCATCAATTAATATGTCAAGCCACCAATGAATAAGTCTTAAGAAGTGGCACATGCCAAGTGTCAATCATATGCCTTGATTGATGATCTAGAATCCCTTGATGACATATGGAGGACTACACTTCATGATGTCATACACTTTATGAATGACCACACTTGATGATGGTACTTGATGAGGTCTTGATAACATGGTTAGATATCATTTGATGGTTGGAAGACTGTTTTGGAGTTCGCCTAATGACGTTGCACTATGACATATCATTGCAACATTATATGATGACACAAGATGATACAATCATGATGACATAAATGCATCACTCCTACATGATGACACTCTCATACATTGATAAAAATGAAGAAGCCACGATGTCCCAAAAATTGCTCATGTTGTCCTCACCTTTTCTATGCATAAAATTTAAGGACAATGACAAAGAAAAATAATTTTTCCACCTTAGAGGCATCTTTTCTCAATGGGACCTAGACCATATTAAAGAGGATTTTTTTCCTCTTTCTAATGAGCCTTTACTTGCCCCAAAAATTCGAATGGTTGATGAGAAAATGAATTTTTAAGTTGAGAAATATATATTTTATTGCAATACGACCTACATTTAGTCATACAAGTCGGCCTCACTTCAAATAGACGCGTACCTTCAGTTATAAACAAAATTTCTATAAATAGATGTCTAAACACTTCATTTTGATCAACAATTTGGGAAAGAATTCATAGATATGAAGTATAGAAGAAGACAGAAGGCCGAGGAGAACAAGGAGATTGTTGTTTAGGATGAAAAAAAAGATAATTATGTTTGGGCATAAAATCTTGGTCGAAGTTGTTGTAGTTGTTGTGGTCGAAGCTTCCGTAGTTTTTGTTAGTGTCAGAGCCTTCACACTGCCATCAACGATCAAAATTCCCTCTTTTGCATTCATATTAGGAGTCTCATTCTCAATGAGTTGCATTCCATTAGGTCATGGATCAGCTGGTGGTAAGATACATTCTAGTTTTTCCCTCATGACACATATCTGCTGACTTCTTTTCATGTGTGATTCAGTCAATGGTTCAGGTTCAGGTTCATTTTTAGTTTATTTCATTAAATAGGTCTTCGGTCTTAGGGTTATAGTCTCATTAGGTATTATGGTTTCTCCATGTCAAATTTTTAGTAACCATTGATTAATAATGGTCAGTAGACACATGAGGAAGACAATAATCATAAGGAAACTTTTAATTTCATAATTTGTAAATTTAATAAGTTTTTCACCTCAAAACTAGTTTGAGGTGAAAACAAAGCATTGGTTTTTTATTTGTAATTTCATGTAATTTTATCATTTCTCATATGTAATTAATGGTCTCATGCTGCTCCTGGTCACTTGTTGATATTTCCAAATACATGCCACTGCAAAAGCAAAAGATCACCAAGCATCAGTTTACCTATTTCCAACAAAAAGTCAAGCATCCAAAAAACAAAGTATTTAAAAAAGCCAAGAGACATTATAAAGTGGGTTTTGAAAAATGAAAAAGCAAAAGTGCCAAGCAATATGAAGGTCATTTCTTTCTCAAGTTAATTCATTATTTGAGTTGAAGTTTATAAGAAAAATCGCCATTTTAAGGGTTTATTGAGTAAAGGGAGGAAATTGTTGTGTTTTTGGAGGAAACTGCCCGGCGCTACACACCAAAACTTGGCGCTATGCATAGGAGTGGCGCTACGCACTTGGGCTTTTTCTCCTATGTTATTTTGAACTGGTGCTACGAACTTGGAAAGTGCACTACGCACCTGACATTTGAGCTACAAATTGCTGCAAATTGCATCAAATGGCATCAAAACTCCCAAATTTCTCCATTTGCAAGTAAGTAACATCACTTTTCTTGCAGACAAGAATTTTTGCATAAGTTTTTGGGTTGTGTTGTCTCTCAAAACATCAAACCCTAATTGTCACTAAATTATCTCATATGTTGTAAAAATACACTCATTGCTGTTGTCCCATATCATATTTATTGTTTCCCTAAATCCCATCCTCCCATCCATAATTCCCTAGACATCATTCCCTAAAAACATCTCCCTAATTCCCAAACCCTATACCCATACATCCCAAACCCTACAACACTCCCAAACCCTACTTACTCCCTACATCCATTTCCCATTCTTGTTCACCCTCACCTGCTTTCCTATTTAAAATCTCTTCATACTCATCTTACCGTCATTCACCAATCCACCACTCTTCAGTCACCACAAAGAGAAACAACAGTACAACAATGGAGATGGACAGTGACTATGAAATGGAGGAAGAAACCCATAGTGACAGTTCGAGGGAGAGAGACACTCAGGGCAGAAGGCCTCATAAGGGAGGAAAACATATCACAGAGGATCCCACCAGTTTGAGGGAGCTGCAAGCCTACCCATTTTCCCTTTCCTGTTTTAGACATTAGTCATGTTTCAGTTTTTGTGAAATGGTGGAAAGGGTAAAATCTCATCATGAATTAGCAAGGTTGTTTGTGACACACTTGGACAACAATGAGGTAAATCTTGCTGGGGTTACATTCACTTTGTCACCAGCTGTCATTTCAGAGGCTACAGGTATTCCAAACGTGGGTGAAAAGTGGAACAAAGATTAGTACAATGACAGGGAGTACTATGAGCCTTACATTAAGGATAAATATCATAACAAACTCAGCAGAGTATTCCCCTTTAAATTCTTGGAGGACAGGTTTGCTCCATTGATGAAGATCATCATCAAGTACTTTACTTATGAAGGTAGGTTCTCCAGACTGTATACCTACCACATTAGATTTTTGATGCATTTCACTAGGGTGAGAATGATGAATATCCCCTACTTCATATTCAGAAACATTGAGAAGATGGAATTCATTGTAAAGAAGAAATCATACCCCCAGTAGCTAACTAGCATCTACCACTTCTTTGTGATTAAAATCATTGTTTTACATTAGCTAAACCTACATAACATACCATGGGAGACCTTCATTTCTCATGAAATTTTCAAGAGCCCTCAAGTCTTATCATCAGTGCCTCAAGAAGAAGGTGGACCTTTAGGACAGCAAAGGGTCCAAGAGACTGAAACTGTGGTAGTGCCAGTGTTTGTGACATATGAGAGGGGCACTAGGAAACTTTTTTCAACTTCCAGGCGAGTATTATCTCCACAAGGTGTGGAAGGGGTCTCGCCTTCATCTTCAGGCCAAAGGAAAATGCTATCTCCATAAAGAGTGGAAGGGGCTTTGCCTTCTTCTTCAGCTAAACAGGTACAGGTTGGGCAAAAATAGCAAGGGCAAAGGTAAAGGCAAGAAAATGATGCATGAGAAGGATCTTAGTGATGGGAAAGAGAGAGATTTTCACCTTGTTGATCATGAGGAGACACCAGGAGTTGATGTCATTGATTTGGAAACTCAAGGTACAAAGATTACTAAAGACGTGATCATCAAGGAGAAAGAGGGTCAGATACAAGCCTTGTCAGTCAATTTAGAGTGGGCAAAGTAGATAGTCAATTATCTAGAGCAAGAAAACAAATGATTGATCGATAAGCAAGTCCTCATGGAGTTACAAATGATAAAGGAAGGTAGGCAAAAGATCGAGGAGGCCAATGTTCCATTAACCCCTATTGAACAAGAAATTAAGAATGATAGGGAAACATGGCTTGAGAGGGTCAATATACACCTTGAGGGGCTGCTTGAGAAGGCCAATGGAGACAAGAAGATGCTTCGCCACATGGCCTATCACTATATGACCCGGAACAAAATATGCAATATAAGGATAAGGAAACTTAAGGCAAGGTTGAGGAAGGCCTTGAGGAGAAAAAAGGAGCATGACAAGCTAAAAATCTTGGCTGAGGCCTCACTAGCCCATCAAAGCAGTTAATGGGAGTGCCTTGTGTCAAATCTGGGTAAGTTTTGGTGAGTTTTTGTCATTTTGAAAATTTGAAATTTTCCAACACAAAAAATTGCATTAGGTGTGTAGCGCCATCGACACTACGCTTTTGACTGGAGGAATTTTTGGAGAAATGGTTTGCATATTTGGATTTATCATGATGAGAATATCAATCCCTAGAAGTTTCAGCAATTTTGAAGCAAATATTGGTCACCTAAAGGTCAAAAAACCATAAAAAAAATGCCCTCTCTGCCTCTTTTTGGACACACAGGAAACAACCTTGGGAGATTCCACTTTTGAGGGGGGAAATGACCTCCAAATGCAAAAATTCAAGATGTTCTAGAAACTAGATAGGAATACCTTTCCAATGAGCTATCTTGGGCTCAATTTGGCTAAGGGGAAGGCCTCCACAATCAGTTGAGAAGTGGCGCTACGCATAGAACGAGTTTGCTAAAAAATCCAAATTTCACCTAGTTTTTCTAAAAGTCGACTTTTTCTCTCGTCTTGGATGAATTTATGATTGTAAATGATGCTATTCTATGTAAATGTAATTTTAAAATTACCTTAAAGGGTAGATTCATCATTTTGATGTGGTTTGGGGGTGAATGAATCAGTTTCCATGGTGTTAGAGGCAAGTTGTTCCACTGCCTATATTCCTGTTCCTAGTTTAGATATGGTTGAAACAGTCCCTTATCTCTTGGATTCGATCCCTAATGGCTAGCATAGGTGGTTTTCATGTCTATATTATGTATTTTATTCCTCATTTGTAAAGGTTGGACTCTTGTGGATGCTTTGAGCTACATTGTACATCTCTACAGCTGTTTGGCAAGGAAATAAACTAGGATTTGCAGCTATTTTTGTGGGATTCTTGTGGTAATGTGTTTTTGCAATTGTTTCTCCTTCTACCATTAGTTTTTATCATGTGTTATATGTGCCAAAATCTATTTCATTCTTCTTAACTAAATGAAATCAAGATAGATAGGTAGAATACATTGGTAACAATGCTCTGCCTTGGGAATACATTTAGTTTTTGATGTTTTCAGCTGTCTGAAGAGGACTCATGACCCTTGCATGCCCTCCTCAGCTCCTCACCGGTCTTAGACCTACCATCTCACTCAATTCCAAGTGCCAAAACACCTACTTACCTCACCCCACAGAACACCCCGCAATTCTGACTTGATTTCTCAGACCCAAAGCTGCCTGCTCCATTTGATCCACATCAAAACCTTCAAAATCAACCAAAAGCCCTAGAGCTACTATACCTAGCCTAAAATCCATATTTGATTCAGTCATCGCAACTTAGATTGGCAAAGAGAGAGCCCTCTTCCAACCTATAGGGCTAGCTACTAGGTTAAGCTTGGTTTGTGGTTATCCTAAGATTTCCTCCCTTTAGCTTGAGGTCGATCTAGGCTCTAACATAGTGGAGACCATACTAGGGAAGAAAGACAAATCACCTTAGTACAATTGAGAAGTTCTGAAATTTTGGATGATAAAGTTTAGAATTTAGTAGGCTGAAAAGTGGAAAGTTGTAAAGAAATATCAAACTTTTGAGAACTTTGAACACACTAGCTTCAAGAAGATACACCAGGTCCAATCCTGATCCTGATCCTCCTCCCGTATTTGAAAATCCTAATCTTATCCCTCGGATACTCAGACAAGAAAGTGTATCAAGTCCTAGACCAGTTTTCAGATCTCATTCATGCCCGATAGAGTGGTTGTTCCTTGAAGATATTCCTTTTGACGAATACTTTGGTCTCTCCCTGTTTAGAACCACATCTGATAGTGAATTGCTGGACATAGTCACAGACCTAGAATTCACCAGAGAGATTGAAATCCAACGAGCCAACTTGATAAGTAACTGAAATCTTCAAAACTCTCCTCAGTCATCCATCACCATTGATTGAATTCCTAAGCTTTCTGATTCGGCTTCAACATCTTTTGCTTCATCATCAATTCCCCATATTCTGGTGAATCATTCGACATCTTCATTTATACCTTCCCTCCCTCATCAGCCTATCATTGCCCCTCAAATTCCCATTACTTCTGCTACATCAACAACTCTTGTTGTCATAAATCCTCCTCTTTGTCCAAGACCAATTTCAAAGCCGCCTTGATTGATGGCTACCAGATATGAACCTCTCGTTCTGCCTCAAAATTTGGATGATATGCCCACTGATTACCAAATTAAAATACCTTTGTTTGATGCCACTCAAAGTATCACAGCGCAACAGCATGGTGATAGGATGAATGACTTCTTTGATCTTCATGAGGTAGATTCCGAAAATGTGTCCATGAGGTTATTTGTGCAGAGTTTTGGAGGTGAGGTCTAAAAGTGGTTCAGAGAATTACCAGCGGGATCTATCAATACTTTGCCAATTCTTCATAGACAATTCCTGGACCGATGGGAGGTAAAGAAAAATCCTCTCCAAATTCTATGTGAGTATGAAAACATTAAAATAAATGTAGGTGAAAGTGTCCAAGATTACTGCGTAAGGTTCAATACAGTTTATAATGTTATTCTAGCTGACATTAAGCCACTGATGCTGTTAGCATTGATCAAATTTCTCCACGGATTCGATGTTGATATGGCATATCAGTTGAGAGAATGAGATCCTACCACACTTGAGGATATGCAGAAGAACGCAGTGAGTGTAGAGGAAAATTTACTAGCCAAAAGAGCAAGGATGGAAACTAAAAAGAAAGTGACTATAAAGGAAGAAGCATCTTCCTCCGATGTTAAGGCAGATCATATACTCCAGAAAATTGAGAAGATGTTCGATCGGTTAACAATTGCAGACAAGCCTGAAACCACAATCATAAATCCAAACTTTAGAGGATAGCAACAACCTCAACTCAGGATTAAACAAAGGGAGCAGAAGGCACAAGATCAATCATCACAGCAGCAAGTCAAAACTCCTTTGCAACAAAACTGTGTACATGGAATGGAGAGTAAAGATGATGATGATCTGGTGGTTGAGGCAAACCATTTCTTTATTGCTGATTGTTTTCCTATCTATCTCACAGAGGATGAAGAATATTCAGATATCCCTGATGTGCAAAAGGATGAAGATTATATATTGGAAAATGAAGCAGTTTTGGAGGATGAGTCAGATGATTATCAGCGTGGATATATGAATGCATTGACAGCATAGAAGAAAAAATATTCATTGAGAAGCAGAGATGTACCAATCAGCCTGGTTCAAAAGAGAAAGGAAGCGCAACCTAAGAATGACTCCTTGAACATCCAGAAGAAGGGGAAGGAGCCTGCTGATCCAACTTCTAACAAAGTATCATTTTCAAATGAGAAGACCAATCAGCAAAGTGTAGCAAAGGAAAAGCTCGAAAAGAAGGACCCTCCTGTCAAAGAGGTAGATAAAGTTTTAGCTTTTAGTTTAGAGAATGAGATTGCTAAGTTAAAAGTTTCAATTCCTTTGACCGAATTGATGAAGAACAACAGTTATAAACATCAAGTGTCCAAAATTTTGAACTTAGATCCTTTACCTGATATGGTCAATGTAGAAGATGATCACCCTGAGCTCATATTTGACCCTGATTTAGAAGGTCAGTCCGAGGATAGTGAAGTTCCTCCATTCTATATAAGCCTTAGATTGCATGAGTATGTCCTCCACAATGCCATGTTCGATTCCGGAGCTTCCCATAATTTGATGCCAAAAGCCATTATGGAGAAACTGGGCCTTAACATTACTCGAAAGTATCATGACCTGTATTCTTTTGATTCTGGTAGAGTTCGTTGTATTGGTCTTATCAAAGACTTGGTGGTGTCTCTAGATCAAATTCTGGCAAAGAATGTTCTCATGGATGTGGTTGTTACAGACATTCCGCCACGGTTTGGTATGCTTTTGTCCAGATTGTGGGGTGCAAAGCTTAAAGGGACTTTACAACTAGATTTCTCCTATGCTACTATTCTCGTGTTTGGCCAATTGAGAAAATTTTATAGGGAGAAGAATATGAAGTACATGATCACAAGCAAGGAGAAACCACTTAATCATCCAATTAATGTTGTACATACAGATTTAGAGTCATTTGTATTATATTATGATAGTGGTTTGAATGATATTGATAGTTAGTTAGTTGAAGTAGAAGATGTGCCAGAGATTTCAGAAAATTTCAGAGCAGTCCTTGATCAAGAAAGACAAAAAATTGCAAGTACCTCTAAGCAGTCCACATTCCGTCAGCAACAGAAAGGTAATGAACAACAGCAAAGTGAAGAGATCAGTCAAAGTAAGAAAGAGGATGAAATAGAATTTTAGCTCTTAGAAGAAGAAGCAGGCCTATGAAGCATGGATTTTGACAGAGCCGTGGGTAACGATGGTGCCGGCATAGGGATTTGGATTCGCAACCCTGTTTTCCAACCAAATAAATTCCCTAGTAATGTTAGAATTTGTTCGTATAAATTGGCCTTTGAATGTTCTAACAATGAAGCTGAATATGAAGCGCTGATTGTAGGTTTGAAAATTCTCAAAAGTTGAATGCAAAAAGGATATCAGTCTATGGAGATTCGGGGCTGATAATCAAGAAAGTTAAGGGTGAATATCAAGCCAAACATTCGCAAATGAGGGCTTAGCGTAATGAAGTTTTAGATATCTTAAGGATGTTTCCAGATTATACTTTGACAGTCGTACCTCGTGCTCAAAATGTTATTGTAGATTCACTTGCTACTGCTGCAAGTAATTTGAAATCCCGATGAATTCCAATAACAAATTTGAGATCCATGTCAAGCACCGCCAAACTGTTCTGGACAATTTAAGGTATTAGAAAGTGTTTTGGGATGATAAGGAGATTAATGATTTCTTATAGAATGAAGGGAATTACAAGGATGCTTCCATAGATTGTGATCATGATGATGATGAACTAGAAATTGAGGTGAATTAGATGGAAATATTGCAGCTGAAGGACAATATCATTCCTAAAGGTCTCATACCTTTAGAAGAACTTTTTGATCAAGATGATGTGGCTAGGAAGCTGAGGTTGGTGCCTACAGACAAAGGTGTTGAGGATGTGAATCTTGGAACAGCCGAGAAGCCCAATTTTGTGAAATTATCAAAGACATTGTCTCTTGAGGTAAAGTCTAAATATGTTAGATTGTTATTTGAATTCGCTGATGTGTTTGCTTGGGATTATTCAGATCTAAAGGTGTATAACAAAGATATAATTCAGCACACTATTCCCATCAATCCAAATCAGAAGCCGTTCCGACAGAAGCTGAGAAGAATCAATCCCAAGTTGCTACCGTCCATTGAAAAAGAGGTAAATAGATTATAGAAGGCTGGTATAATTGTCCCAATCAGATTTTCTAATTGGATTTCTAATCTTGTTCCTATGAGAAGGAAGACCAGAGAGATCAAATTGTGTATTGATTTCCAGAATTTGAATAAAGTGTCATTGAAGGATAATTACCCGCTGCTGAAGAGGGATCATATCCTCCAGAGAGTGGTTTGAGCATTGCGCATGTCACTGCTCGATGGATATTCCAGGTATAATAAAATTTTAGTGCATGAAGATGACAGAGATAAGACTACATTCACCACCCCTTGGGGAACATTTCATTATGCTAAAATGCCATTTGGTTTGAAAAATGTTGGAGCCACATTTCAGCATGCAATGGATATCGCTTTTGCCAATGAAATGGATGTATTTTTGGTTGTGTATTTAGATGATTTGACAATGTTTTCAAATTCAAATGATGACCATCTTCACCATTTGAGAATTGTGTTTCAGCGATGTAAGAAATTTGGGATATCTATCAATCCAAAGAAAAGTCTCTTTTCCATGGATGAGGGGAAGCTTCTTGGCCATATAATCTCAAAGGAAGGAATATGCATTGATCCTTCAAGGGTAGAATCAATTCAGCAGATAGATTTTCCCAGGAACAAGAAAGAGATAAAAGCTTTTAACGGTAAGATGAATTTCCTACGAAGATTTGTACCCAATCTAGTAGAGCATTTGAGAGAAATTACTAATATGTTAAAGAAGGAAAACGTGGTAAAATGGATGGAGGATGCTATGAAATCATTTAATTTGGTAAATTATGCTTTATCTACAGCCCCGGTTTTGAGTGGTCCCGATTATACACAAGATTTCATTTTATTCTCCTTTGCATCTGAGCATACCATGGCAGCAATTTTAATGCAAAAGAGAGATCAGCTAGAAAATCCCATTGCATTCTTCAGCAGAACCATTAGAGATGCAGCTTTGAGGTACAACATAATTGAGAAACAAGCTCTTGCTCTTGTCAAAGCTTTGAAGGATTTTCGAGTGTATATTCTGCACTCCCACATCATAGCATACGTTCCTAACGCAGTAGTTAAAGATGTGCTGGTACAAACTGATCTGGAAGGAAGGTGGGGAAAATGGATTGCAGCAATGTTAGAGTACGATTTGGAGATCAAGCCTACAAAGCTAATCAAAGGACAAGGCTTGGCGAGGTTGATGGCGGAATCAAATTTGCATGCTTTAGATATAAATCTAATTGCAGTTATGTCTGAAGATGAAGAAGAAAGCTCCCTGATTCAAGTGTCTGAAATGTTCCTTTAGTCACCGTGGTATTCAAATATTGTGTATGTACTTCAGCACCTCTCACCACCTCCGGAAATGTCAAAAAATAAAGGTATAACTCTCAAACTTAAAGCTGCTAAATTATGCATTTTGAATAATGCCCTTTATTGGAAGGATCCAGGAGGTGTTTTGCTGAACTGTTTAATTGAAGATGAAGCCCAACAGGTGATGAGTGACTTTCACAAGGGTGATTGTGGTGGTCACTTGTTCTGGAAGACAAAAACAAACAAAATATTGAGAGCAGGTTATTACTAGCCAACCTTATTTTCAGATGTCTATAAAATAGTCATGAGCTGTCATAAATGTCAGGTCTTTTAGGGGAAAAGAAATTTGTTGCCTCTTCCTCTAAAACCGGTTGAAGTCAATGCAACATTTCAGCAGTGGGGACTCAATTTTATTGGGGAGATCCATCCAACATCATCGGCTTAGCACAAATGGATCCTAACAGCAACCGACTATTTTACCAAGTGGATTGAAGCAATCCTGACCAGACATGCAACAAATGCAGTAATCATTCAATTTTTGGAATCAAACATTTTATCTCATTTTGGTTGTCCTAGTAAAATCATCACAGATAACGCAGTTGCATTCAAATCCAAGAAGATGATCAACTTTTGCAGCAAGTATAAGATTACCTTGGGTCACTCCACAACATATTATCCGCAAGGTAATGGTTTGGCCGAATCCTCCAATAAGTCATTGGTGAACATCATCAAGAAACTGCTGGAAACAAATAAGAAAGGTTGGCATAAAAAGTTAGTTAATGCTTTGTGGGCAGACAGGGTGAGCCAAAAGAAGTCTATAGGTATATCTCCATTTGAAATAGTATATGGCATTGTGTTGTTCTATACAACAACCCCACATTTCATAAAATTTTCTTTTAAAATCATAATATGAAATGGGTCCCTTTTAAACATAGATGTGTGAATAAATTGGTATTAAATTATTATTAGAAAAAAACCCTCATCAAAAGGTCCGACTAGAATATGACATCCCTTTTAAACAATGATAAAATAGGTCTTTTAAACAAATCATAAAGCTTTTTATTATTACGATAAAGCGATCGCAAGACCGCATATCGCAATAATAAGAGAAACATAAATAAAGGCCCATTGAATTACTTCGATCCGAAAAGGGAAATCGCTATTGGATATTGGGAAAAGGCAAAGCGCATCGTATATAAGGCACCCCCCCATTCCTCCGATGCGATAAAAGGTATCGCTATCGGCAATCAGCTGTGGCAATCAATTCATTAATTGTGACACCTTCAAATCCCCCGATGCGATAAGGTGTATCGCCATCAGCGATCGGCGATTTCGCAATAGCGTAAGTAAAGTGACCCGAGCCTTGTCCCGATTGCGATACATTAAATCAAGGTGCATGTTTCTAAGCATATCAAAGGTTGGCATGCATTATACCACCTTTGGTGATTGAACGATATTTTGGACTATCATTAAAACCCTCCCTTTCATGTCACCAATCATCGAATGTGATTAGCCGCCAAAAATCTAAGCCACGCTTGAATCAATTATTCACCATATAGACATTATGATGGATATTTAAAAGCTCCCTTATCATGATTGACAGGTGAAGCGGCTAATTAATGAAGCGGTTATGCCGAGATTTGCACTTAGATTCTATTTGCGGCAATTTCACTATGATCTTTGTTTACTCGCTAATAGATATAACTCTTTCATATTGGCTCATGTTATCTATTTCTCTGTACCACGCTGGTTTTCTTCCTTGTGCAGAATTCCGTCGAAGTATCAAGTTTTAAACAAATGGGAAAGAAATCCAAGAGATCCGCTGCAGCAACGGCCCCTGCAGTAACAATCCAGCCCACCAGTGACCTAGGACCAAGCAAAAAGGGACTAATTTCAGACACTACATGTCTCAGCCTTGGAAATACAAGCTGGAAAAGCATCTATAATTTAATTGAGGCAGAAGAACCGGAGGAAGTGTCGAAAGAAGCTACTACAGGCTCAACCAATAAATCAGACGCCTCCCTGAAAGATTTGGCCGACTCATTTTTACACAGGATAACAGCTCGGGAGAAAATTCTTCCTTACACTGATGTGGTCAGATGGGTGGTCGAACAAATTCCTATTTCTAATAGGACGTTTTGCACAGTTGATGGAAGAGTTTTCGATTCATTTCAGCCTGACGACTTGAAGAAAATGTATCATTTGCCCGAACCTAAAAAGAAATATAACAAAGCCTTTCTGGAGAAATTCGCAGAGGAGAATGAGACGGAATCAACCCCGATTAGACAATGGAGATAGAATCCTGCAAAGCACAAACATGAATCATCGGGTAAGTACTCCATGGATTCCTTAGCATCTCCTTACTATTACGCTGGGGCAATGATGTGTAGGATATGGGGAATGCATGATTCAGAAAAATTTACTATCGAAATGGTTCCTTTAATGGAAGCAATTGTTAGTAGTTATGTCATGGATTTGGCGAATATATTGTCTGATAAATTAGCCTCTGCAATTCTTGATTTTAGATTCAATTCATGCAAAACCACCAGGACTATTCCCCCCTTCTATTACAGTGCTTATGTTATGGATATGCTTTACTTTAATTCTGAATACCCAATCCTTGGGTTGAGGTGGACACCACAGGACCCTAAGCCAATCCACATCTATCCTCAGATGTTAAGGAAGTCACATTATAAAGACCACTTGTATGAAATCTGTAATGGTTTCATGTTGCCTATCTATTATGCCATTTTTGATAAGCCTGCTCCAAGGATTTCCGAGGAGGTAGAAGTTGACTTGACTGCTGTGGGAAATTGGTTTGGGGAAGATAATTTCACATATATAAGGGTGTTTGGTAGCGCCACAAGACCCCATGTCCTCCCATTTGTATGTACCTGATAAACTATTGGCACGAGAGTTAGCTTACCAAATCACAACCGCTGGAACATCCAAAACTCTTAGGACTATTCCCCCCTTCTATTGCAGCAGCGGCCACTGCAGTAATAGTCCAGCCCACCAGTGACCCAGGACCAAGCAAAAAGGACCTAATTTCAGGCACTACATGTCTCGGCCTTGGAAATACAAGCTGGCAAAGCATCTATAATTTAATTGAGGCAGAAGAACCGGAGGAAGTTTCGGAAGAAGCTATTGCAGGCTCAACCAATAAATCAGATGCCTCCCTGAAAGATTTGGCCAACTCATTTTTACACAAGATAGCAGCTCGGGAGAAAATTCTTCCTTACACCGATGTGGTCAGATGGGTGGTAGAACAAATTCCTATTTCTAATAGGATGTTTTGCACAGTTGATGGAAGATTTTTCGGTTCATTTCAGCCTGACGACTTGAGGAAAATGTATCATTTGCCTGAACCTGAAAAGAAATATAACAAAGCCTTTCTGGAGAAATTCGCAGAGGAGAATGAGACGGAATCAGCCCCGATTAGACAATGGAGATAGAATCCCGCAAAGCACAAACATGAATCATCGGGTAAGTACTCCATGGATTCCTTAGCATCTCCTTACTGTTAAGCTGGGGCAACGATGTGTAGGATATGGGGAATGCATGATTCAGCAAAATTTACTATCGAAATGGTTCCTTTAATGGAAGAAACTGTTAGTAGTTATGTCATGGATTGGGCGAATATATTGTTTGATAAATTAGCCTCTGAAATTCTTGATTTTAGATTCAATTCATGCAAAACCACCAGGACTATTCCCCCCTTCTATTACAGTGCTTATGTTATGGATATGCTTTACTTTAATTCTGAATACCCAATCCTTGGGTTGAGGTGGACACCACAGGACCCTAAGCCAATCCACATCTATCCTCAGATGTTATGGAAGTCACATTATAAAGACCACTTGTATGAAATCTGTAATGGTTTCATGTTGCCTATCTATTATGCCATTTTTGATAAGCCTGCTCCAAGGATTTCCGAGGAGGTAGAAGTTGACTTGACTGCTGTGGGAAATTGGTTTGGGGAAGATAATTTCACATATATAAGGGTGTTTGGTAGCGCCACAAGACCCCATGTCCTCCCATTTGTATGTACCTGATAAACTATTGGCACGAGAGTTAGCTTACCAAATCACAACCGCTGGAACATCCAAAACTCTTAGGACTTCCAAAAAGCAGTTATGGCCCATATTCCCTTTGAGATGTGGTGTTTATACCATACTTGATTACAAACATACTGAGAAGGAGACAGGAAAAATAAATATGCTCAATCTTGCGACCATCCCTAACAGGCAATTCGATCCCCGGAAGGTTGCATATAATGTGCTTGAACAGGCCAAACTTACTAAGTTCGATCATGAAAAAGATGAATCTGATGATCTATTTTCTTCAGCAGAAACATTGTCTCAGGTTAAAACATTGGCCAAGAAGAAATATAATGATGAAGGACTGGTAGAATTCAATAGGCTCAGAGAACAGAGGTTGCAAACTCTGCCTCTGGATTTATTGGCTACTACACCAAAAACTAAGTCAAGCAAGCCTGAACAGAAGAGTATTGATGAGCCTCCTGCTACAGAGAAAATTCCCGAAAAGGGAAAAGAATCAGAAAAAGGAAAAGAGAAGGAAATAGAGCAGGAGAAAGAAAAGAAGTAGGACAGTGAAGTTATTGATTTAGAGACTCAAATTGATCCCCAACTCATCAAAGAGTGGCAGCAATTTGACTCTATTATAAACAATCCCGAGACTTCACAAGGATTCGGCACACCCCAAGTGACAGTCAGTCAAGAAACAACCACGACTACGGTTCCAAGTGAAGGGACCAGCGGCCTACCCAGTAGCAGAGATGCGGAAATAATTTCCAAAGATCCATCCGATCAAATTGTTTTACAGATAGAAGACATACCACCATTATATGTCTTTTACAGTCCTAAACATAGGGATGTAGTGAAAAGACAGAGGAAAAGGAGGAGATTTGATCAATCTTCCCTTTTGCCAGATCAAACAGAGATGGCTAATGTGGTGTGGAAGGAGGAATTGAACCCTTCCAATGACCTTACGAAACTCTCCCAGTATGCCGAAGCATATTTGTCAGCCACCATGGATAAAGCCTCAGAAGTAAGCAGTCTCCTTAAGGAAAAAGATCAAATGATTGGTTCATTGCAGTCGCAAGTGTCTGAAGCACAGCGGAAAATAGAACAATTGGAACAACAACTATCAACACAGCGGCAGACAAACAACCAATTAAATGAGCAATTTCTCAAAGAGAAACAGAGGATAGATTCGAGTGCAGTACAGAAACAGAAAGAATTGTCCAAAGCATTGGCCAGATTAAAGGCAATGAATGAACAAATGAGCAAGACTAAGGATGAGCAAATCGCTCAACTGTCACAAGAAGTAGAAAAGTTCAGGAGCCTTCCTCAAGTAGCAGAGTTCAGAACAGAAGCTCTACAAATCAATAAGGCATTGATTACACAGCGAAAACTGTTATGCCATAACATTTCTCTGGCTGAACCTCTTTGTGAGATTACTACATCAATAGTTGATAAATCAGTTGAAGCTAGGCAGGATTTAGAACAGGCCGATGAGACCTTAACCAGCTTTCTTGCTTGGCAAGACTCCAGTGAAGGACAGGCTTCGGATCTGCCCAAAATTCTAGAGTCACACAAAGACATCCTGTTCCTAGAATGGCAGTCGCAACTAATGAAGGCAGAAAGAGAAACCTCAAGATGTCGGTTATCTACTAGCAATTTAATTGAATTTGTCAATGACACTCTTTATCTGTCTAATATGATTTCACAGTGTAATCCAGGTAAATTGACATCGGCCAAAGCCTTGGAACAAACATGCAAGTAGGAATTGGAAAAGAATGGAAGACTAATCGCTGGCGTCCAAAGTTTAACTTGGGATGCCTTTTGGTTTTTCTTAATCAAGCCATACAGTCATAGGTCCGCACTCAAATGTTTAACTGATGCCATCAGTTGCATGATCCTCGAGATCCAAGATGCCACATATTCAGCTTAACTGAATTCTCTCCTAAGTCGCCCTCCAGAGTTGCAACCGATGCTAGATATGTGCCAGCTCAAGCCGAAGGGAAATCATCTGAAACAATGAATCATGCTGTCGACTGAGGACAAGCCGATTTTGAGGAGATATTCATAACATAGTTGTACCAATTAAATAGCACTTTTATTTTGTAATTAGTTAGCTTAATTAGTATTTATAGGCCCTTTCATGCATTTGGAAAGGGTCCTCAGTTTTTGTATAAACTCAAATCAGTAAGTCACACTATTGTGCTTCTGATCTATTTTTTTATGAAGACTGGGCCAATATTCTGAATTTTGATGAAGAAAACTTTGATGACATGTGCACTATTGCCTTTTGTGGAAGTGTTTCTAAGTTAAAAGAAGGAATTTGAATGCGGTTGATATCGGGAGTGACTCAAATAACATATGGTACTATTATCTATGCTCTTTTGTCATTTTTATGTGAATCGACATTCGTTTAAATTTTGGTATCGTTGAATATATGTATGTTTTTTAACAGCAATCATTGTACTTTTCACTATTGAATGTCTAAGGACTATTATTCTTTCAATCATATCTATGTCTATGATATATATGAGGAATAGTGTAATAATGTTTGCTTGATTGCTTTGGTCAACTATTTGGGCTTAGTAATTATCATATGAATAAATATCTTTGTTTACCAACAAGAGTCATCTATATGCCTGTTTGTGGATGAAGACCATCAAAAGTTACGCTAAAAGCAGCAATTTCCCGGGATAGGATAGTTGTTTATAATTTTATTTTTAGATTAAATCATTCATCCATTATCATTAGATGTTAGAGAATCAATCATTTATCTATCTTATTTACCAATCATTGGGAAACTGGTCCCATTATATCCAGTCGGAGCCACCACAGCAAACGGAAAAGGAGTTGCCTTTAAGGTCCGGACCGGGTGGTTATCCCCGATGTCGATGCAGCGATTTTCAAGACATCAACATTTTTGGTGCTAGAAGGAGGGCATGAACTGTGAATGGCGAGCAAACCTGAACCTATAACCCATTATGAGAGTAAATCTCCCTCCACCTCACCTCGTACCTCCCGTTTTCATGCTGGAACTCCAGTATTCAAGCGAGAAGAAGAGGAATCAACTACCACTGCTCAAACCCACCATACTTTAGAACGATTAAGTCTTGAGTCCCCTGAAGTTCAGTCTCTCATCCATAAACTTCAAGGCTTTTCAATATCACCACAGAAATCTGAGGTATCTCAAGGCAGTGAGGCTTCGTAATTCAATCTACCTCACCCTCTCACTAGACTTCACAGCGGAAAGCTCGGTATCAAACCTACTGAGTTGCCTTTACCTAAAAGTAAAAGGGAAAAAAAGAATACTGAAGGATCTGATAGTGAAACTTTCTCATCATCATCTTCCATCTCATCTTCCCCAACGCGAAGTCAGCCATCCACTCCTCCATTACATATTGTTGTTCAACAAGGATCAGGAACTTCAACATCCCAACCTATTCAATCCTCAATATCAACTCCTTCCCAAACATCTGGAATATCATCGGCAATATCATCCACTATTGGTTTTTCAATGGCTCAGAATCCATGGAATAGTCCTGGTGCGGTCACCATGCCTGCACCATTACACCCATTGCCTGATTTTCCTGAAAAATGGTTACCCAAGTTTAATCCAGATGCTGGAACACAAGCCGAAGAACATATTAATAATTTCATGTTATTAGTTAACTTGAAAGGAGTGACAGAGGAAGATGTTGTTGTTAGGATTTTCCCTTATACTTTGCAAGGATCAGCTGGGTCTTGGTATTTTTCCCAGCCCTCTGGATCCATTACTAGTTGGAACATTTTCCAAGAACAATTTCTTACTAAGTATGGCGATGATTGATATTTAGCCACATTAATCAATGATCTCTCCAATCTTAGGATAGAGCCCAAAGAACCTATTAAGGAATTCAACTCACGATTTAATAAACTCTTGAATAAGATTCCAACCGCCTCTAAACCAAGTGAGCAAATGAGAAGCGAATGGTATATAACTGCCCTACCCTCAAATATAGCTATTTTTGTAGACAGGGCTGCAAAACCAACTTTAGCTGAAAATATGAAAGAGGCGCTTGTGGTAGAGAAAAGTATTATTGCTTTAGAAAAGAAAGTTTCTCTTGAAGATAGAAAATCCAAAAAAGTTTCTCTCAAGGATGATTCAAAGAAGAAAACCCCTAAATATCCATATGATATAGAAGGTTTACAAAAAGTCCTCAAGACTATGTCAAATGAAATGGTCGAAATCAAGAAGCAAGTAGCTGAAACCTCAACAAAAAGGCCATTTAGAAATTTTAAGAAACCTGAATCAAAACCACCAAATGTTATATCCAACGCAGATTCAGATCCTGAAGAAGAAGAAGAAGATGAAACAGTCTTTCCATCCAAGGAACCCGAAGAAGAGGAGACTGTCGAATGTCATGAGATGTGGGATTTTATTTTACCCACCTCCGATACAGAAAATGAACAAAAAGCTTTCCTTGTGACTACCAGGAGTAAAGGTACTCCTGAACCTGTCCAGACAACTTCGAAGAAAAGGAATGCAAGTTCCACTACTACCAAAGAAAAGATTCCTACAAAGAAAGCTTCAACGATACCATCCCAAAATCAACCATCATCTTCAAATCTACCTTCAACATCCAAGACATTGGTAGTATCAGATTCTATGGACTACAATATTATCGAAGATATGAAGAAGACTAAGGCGAATATTACTATGTTTGAACTTAGCAAACTCAAACATCAGCAGAAATTACTCCTTAAAGAGTTAAATGTTGTTCCTTCTTCACCTCTTCCTAATGCTGTATTGTCCAAAACTGCTAATGATTCAGGCCAACCACCTTCTGGTAGAGTGGAAGCTACTAATGCGGTCTTAATTGGGGATATATCAAATTCTCAGACTCCTCCTTTCCTATTAACCTATGAGATCTATAATAGAAATCTACACAACTGTTTGATTGACTCAGGGGCTTCCTCTAACATAATGCCAGCTTTAGTTTGTTCGAAAATGAACATCGAACCCCAAAAATCTGCAATTCATATTGTACAGTTGGATATAACTAAGGTCCAGGTTTTAGGGGAAATCAACTCAGTAACTATCAGGTTATCAGCTGATCCGAGAGTGGTTCAAAGAATTGATATTTTGATCGCCGATATACCTGAATTCTATGGGTTGATTTTAAGTAGAGATTGGTCTGAAAAACTCCATGGTTATATTTCCACCGATTGGTCTCATATGTGGTTACCTTATAAAGGAAAACCAAATCATATCAAGATTGATTGGGAGAAACACATGACCCATACAGTTACCGAGTTTGAACAAGAAAACCAACCAATAGAATTCAATAACAATATTTTGGGGAATTATTCATCTGAATCATTCTTTGGAAATTTCACTGCCCAACCATCTCCTTTCCCAGTTAATAATTTCACATCTCAGATCGAAAACTTTTCACAAATGGATAGCTCAAGATGTGTTAATGTTGCTGAGGAAACTGTAAATAAAATTGTTGATAATTTTTTATTTTGGTCACTATATTTTGACGGGTCTAAGTCTAGTGAAGGTTCAGGAGCAGGATGTATTTTAGTTAGTCCTCAGGGAGAAAAAACTATGTTATCATGCAGATTGGAATTTGAATGCACAAACAACACAGCTGAATATGAGGCCTTAGTTCAAGGACTCTACAAAGCAATTGGCCTCAAGGTTCAATATCTGAAAGTGTTTGGTGATTCAAAAATTGTTATTAAACAGGTTAGAAATTCAATTCATTTCCTTTCTGGTCATCTCAAACACTATCAGTCTCTGGTACAGGAACTCATCTCTCAATTTTTAGCATTCAATATTTCTCCCATCCCTAGGTCCCAGAATGCAACATCAGACCTGCTAGCTAATGTTGCTTCCAGACTCCTACCATCTGAAGATTACAGCCCGGATAGATTTTCAGTAGAGTTAATTGTTAGACCATTAATTCCCGATAATGCCACCAATTGGAGAGTGTTCAATCATGATGAAGACATTTTAAACTTCTTGACTTCTGACAAGTCCTACGATGACCAAATCATTGATGAAAGTGATCATGACCTTCAGATGAAAGAAAAGCAAGAAGAAAACTCAATACCAAAACCAGTGGTCAAGCTTGAAGATCTTTATGATATTAAAGATAGGTTTAAACGGGTGACCAATTCAAAACTCCAGAGTTCCACTTTAAGATTTGAATTGATAAACCTAGGTACTGAGGAGAACCCTCAAAAAATCAATTTGGGACTAGGACTTTCTTTAGAAGAAAGAACAACATTCATTAGGCTGTTAACAAAAAACAAATATGTCTTCACTTGGAAATATGATGATTTGAAAACATACGATGCATCAGTCATTCAACATACTATTCCAATGCTTTTTGAACAAAAACCAGCGCAATAGAAGTTAATAAAGATTCATCCTAACCTAGAGAGTCAAATTAAGGCTGAATTAAATAAACTCTTGAAGGCTAAGATAATTTTTCCTGTGAGACATTCAAACTGGGTTTCCAACATGGTGCATGTTAGAAAGAAAAATGGCAATATCAGGATTTGCATTGATTTCAGAAATCTTAATAAGGCAAGCCAAAAGGATAACTTCCCTTTACCTACTATGGAGTAGACATTACATTCGGTAGCTGGTTCAGAACTAATGTCCTTTTTAGACAGTTTTTCAGGATATAACCAAATTCTGGTTCATCCTGATGACAGGCTTAAAACTACCTTCAGAACTAAGTGGGGAACTTATGCCTACCAAAAAATGCCTTTTGGACTCTGTTAGCCTCCTGCTGCAGCAGGTTAATCATCTTTCATGATCAACATTTTTACATGCCAAATATGTCATACTTTGCTTGCTGAAATGCTCCATATTTGCTACAGATGGCCAGAGAAGTATCCATGAGAGTGTGCTAGTCTAAATGCCACTGTTGTGTATCATTTTTGATGAGTTGATCCATTTTGATGAGTTTTCAGCTAAGGGAGGTCCAAACAGCTTAATCTTGGTCTCCCTAGGTTTCAATTTCCTGTTGTAGAATATAGAGAATGAACATCTGTCCAAACAGCTTAATCTTGGCAGATCTATAAATAGGTAGAGAAACAAGGGTGCTCAACAGCCTAATCTGAGCCCCTGGATGCAATAGGTGTAGATTTAGATAGGAGGACAACAAGAAGAAAAGAACAAAAAGCTGGGTATGCTAGTTCAAGTGCACCCAAACCAAAAAGAAGAGAAAATGCTAGGTGAATAGGCCGGGTAGGTAGCTTTGTGGTTGCCGAATCATGTCTTGTGATCCATTTCATATTGTCAAGTGTTATGTCTATCATATCACAAGTTGAAGGTGATTTTTCAGTTGGAGGACTTCAAGAAATGCATGTCTAACTTCCCCCTTCTCCCTCTTTCCCAAATCACTCACTAACTTCCCCTAAAGAGGTCAAGATCTGCTTGATACCTCTTAGATTCATCATTCTCCATATCATCTGCCTTGGTGAAGATATGCTTCACTAAAGGAATGTTCACACTTCTTCTATTAGTCATTTTCCCCCATTGATAGCCTAAGACTTCATTCTTAGCGCTTTTTCTCATCATTATCATATTAACTACTAACTTTATTATGTAACTCCCTATCTCTTTTCCCTTCCCCTACTAAAACTATCTCTATAACTCCCCTATATACTTATCCCCTCCCCTTGGTTGAAAAATAACCATATACATCCTTGGGAATTGCTAAGTTTATCTGAAACTCAACAAGAACCCTCATTGACCCCTCTGATCATCTTCCAAATGCATAAGGACTCATTCCTTTGCATAGTTTCCCTTCATATGTATAAAAATCATCTCTTTGGCCTTGGTTTGCCTTTATAAGGCATGAAATCCTCTTTGGTCACTAAACCCCTCTCAAAACCATATCACTTTCCCCCTAAATGCCTTTGGACTCCTTCCGAGGCATAAGAATACAAAAACCATGCAAAAACCATGAAAAACCTTCAAAAAAGGATAAAATCCTCCTTTTTTTGGCTATCGGACCCCTTCCGATGCCTTAGAATCCATGCCAAACTATAAAGGAACCCTTCCGATTTCCCAAAAGGCTTGGCAGTTCACAAAAACATGGGTTCGATATAATAAAGTTTCATTTGGACCCCCTCCGATGCGATATCGCTATCGGGAGGGGGCAGTGGAATATATAAGCGAAAATGGCTAAGTCTCAAGGCATGGGGCATAGCGCCGATGGGCCGGACCTGAAAACATATAAAGTGGACCGGTAATAGTATATCGGGTCCGCGCAGTTCGATGATCACATATATGTCAACCCTCTGCCCCGCCGATTGCCGAAGTCCCGATATAATCGCAGCCATCCATTTTTGGGCCCCAGATCTGACGGTCCAGATCTTGTCGCGCGGCCCCCCACTTCGCATCGCCCCATATACTGCTCCGATTTGGCAGAGCTGATGAGTTATCAAATGCAGTGTTAAGGGTTTTCGGGTCTGCGGACCCATTCCACTGTTAAAACCGTTGATTTGGGTCCCGCCGATGGGTCGGACCCGAAATAAAATAAAGAGGGCCTGTATAACATATCGGGTCCGATGGGTTTCGGCGTTTTTATGTGGCAACCCTCTACCCCGCCGATAGCGAATTTCCGAGTTAATCTCAGCCGCCCATTCAGGCCCAGAGATCAACGGCCCATATTTAATCGCATCACTCCTATATGGCTCCGATCAGCGGAGTCGAAAAGTAATAAAGCGCGGCATAAAGGCATATTGGGTCCGAAAGGGTCCGCACTGTGTGCTCCTATATCCCAGAGCCGAAAAATATTAAAGGGCAGTTTTAAAGGATTTCGGGTCCGCATATTGATTTTGTTAAAAACCACCGATATGAAATCGCCGATGGGCCGGACCCGATCTCCATAAAGAAAGGGCATATAAGCATTTCGGGTCCGCGGCATTTCGGAGGTTTTATGTGTTGGGGCCAATGGTCCGCCCCGATGCGAGTTAGCGCCAGCCGTTGGATCTGCCTTCGCGCGATCCCACGGCCAGGATTTAATCTCTGCTACAGTGCCGCTCCCGCCTATGTTTTTCATGAATTTTACATAGAAATTGGTCTTTTTCTGTGTAAAAGAAAAGGCGGCATTTGTTCATATTTTCACATATATGCCCACGCCCGACTCCCGATAAAGGAATTCATGCATCCCTAAGCTTTCTGAGATTGCTCCAAGGCCCATTTTTTCTTCAGATAACCAGTTTCGGCCTCGGCACAGTCAGCAACACTTTTTCCTCCTGTTTGCACCATTTTTCAAAGTTTAAAGCTAGTTTTGATCGGCCAGAGCGCCGATAGCATTCCAATGGCCACGGAGGACATTAGCAGCAGTTATTTTTGCATTAAAAGGCAGAAGGGGGTGATGGGACAGTTTAAAGAGTATTAGCGGTGAGAAAAGGCCCAGATTCAGTGCCAAAATGTATCAGGATGCGGCAAAGAGTATCAGTCCAGTTTTTCAAAGCAGATGAAAGCAAAGCAAGCCCAGCAAAGTCAACAAAGCATCATTCAGCCATTAAGGCTCACCAACACTTCTTTTGTTGCCTTAAAACCACCTAAAGGCATAGATGAAGGCTTTCAAGGCAGAGTTATTGCAGAGACATTGTTCCCAGTCATATTTTTGGAGCAGCGCTGCTTCCTTAATTGCGCAGTTATCACACAGAGGACAGCACGTGGCTCAAGGAACTCTTTTCAGTCCATTTTTGAAGCTGCAAGACCCTGTGCAGCCCTAAAGAGCCATTTTGATGAGGCTGCTCCCTCATGTACAATTGTTTTAGATATTTTATTGCATTTATTTCCAGCACAACTTAGCATTAGAAGCAATTATTGCACAGATCTCTTTTGAATCTGTTTTGATAGATATTTTGAGATATTTTCTCCCTTGACACCTGTTCAAGGGATGTTTGTAAATATTTTCTATTTAAACCACCCTCTGCACTGTTTTAAGGGTTGGTTGGTCGATAACTTCCTCTCTAGACTTGCACTGTATTTTCTGAGAGTCTCTATAATCAAATATCGCTGGAATGTTTGGGAGATGAACTGGCTGTTGTGTTTTAATGACTAAAGAGTGACTATGGAATCCTAACGCTTCTACATAGCCCAGTAAGTGTTTCTTATCTCTGTTTACAGTTTTTATGTTTTATGCCATCATTGTTTCACTATCTAAATAGCAGAAAGAAAGAATAGTTCAGAGCTCACTTAGTTGTATTCTATTCTCAATTTCTGTGATTTATCTATGTTTTCCTCTGAATTAGTCCTGAATATGAATACTGATTGGCTCATATTTACACTAGTTCCTTCATATATGAATGTTGTTTAGGAATCCTTGATTGCTCCTATATAAATGTTCATTCACCTTCCCTCTGTTAGCATAATGAGAGCTACTTAGTTGCCTTTCATTCACTGACCTTCATTCCATCCTTATTCCAGCTTGATATTGTTTTATGTGTAGCTATCCTGCTCTGTATTCCTCTTGTGACCAAGAAAACGCAACAACAAGCCTAATCCATGACTCCATGCCCAATGGTTTGAACTTCTCACACTATGCATCCCAACTCTGTTTGAAAGAATCCCCCATCCCACCAAACATAAACAAAACCCCCTTGAACTCATTAGCTAGCCTAATATCATCTTCAACAAAGCTAAATTATAAAGAGAGAGCCCTCTCTGATTGCAGGTAGGCTAGGACCTGCAGTCCAAAGATTGGTTTGTGGTTACCTCGGTCGTATCCTTTAAGGAGCTTTAAGGACAACCTGAGTGATAACATAATGGCGACTCCACTAGGGAACATCCTCAGATAATTTCACAAATCAAGGTTGAAAGCTCCACTGGGAAGGAACCAGACCTTCAAAAGTTTCTTTCTAACCCTTATATTCTTAGAAAAATCCCCAAAAAACAAGCTAGAAGCTGGCTCCCAAAAAGAATTCACGTTATACAAGGTCAAATCCAGACCCAAATCCCCCAGCAGCTTTTGAAAATCCCAATATAATCCCAAGGAACCTCGGGAAGCTAGAGCGAAGAGAGGATTTTGCTGATAATAGTCCTGAAGCAGTTCACCCACGCTGTGGCCCAACCCCTGTCAAAGTTTTATTTCTTTCAACCCCTAGTTCCCCTTGTTCTTCATCCACCTCTCAAAGCACTCCTTCCACACCTCCATTCACTGCACATACTACCACTACTACTCCTATTATCCCAGTTGTTCCTATTGTCCCTCTTATCCCTGCGAATATGGCTAACAGATATGCACCTTTGAAATTGCCTGCAAATCTCGGGGCTATGCCTCAGGATTACCAGACCAAAATAACTTATTTTGATGGCACAAGTGCTTGCACAGCCCTTCAGCATACAAAGAAAATGCAGGATTACTTTGAAAGCTATGAGATTGACGATGATGGTGTGAGAATGAAGATTTTTGTCCAAAGCTTGTCAGGTGATGTCAGGACTTGGTTTAGAGCACTTCCAGCCAATTCCATAGCAGACCCAGAAGCCTTATACCAGTCATTTATCAACAGATGGGAGAAAAAGAAAGACCCTTTGCACATACTAGCTGAATATGATACAATCAAAAGAGGTCCACAAGAAACAGTCTTGGACTATTGTGCAAGGTTCAATAGCGTTTATAATGCTATCCCACAAAACTTAAGGCCCCCACCTGACCTTGCCTTATATAAATTCCCTGATGGATTCGACCCAGATATGGCCTACCAATTAAAAGAAAGAGCCCCTAACAGCCTTGCAGACATGCAAAATGTGGCTGTCACTGTGGAGGCAAATTTAAGTACCAAAAGGAATAGAGCTTGAACTGAGAGAAGAACCACCTTCAAGGAAGAGCCCTCAGCCTTGGATCAAAAGCTAGATGCTATTATCAATGGCATGCACAGGCTGGGAGACAGAGTAGAGAGTGTTGAGAGGAAATCATCATGGGAAGGACAACAACCCAATACCATAAGGAACCCAAATTTCAGGAACACTCAGAACTCAAACGCTGGTAGATCTAGCCCAGACCGTGATATAAGGCCTCCTTTCCAAGAAAATTATACAGAAGCATCCACATCTAGTGATGCCATAGAGGACACTCACATGAACTTGGTGGATTTGAAGGGTGAGCAACAAATTTTCCTAACCCAAGAAGACCAAGATGAGCATGAGCTAAATCAATTTCAAACTAAGTCTGGTGAGTCTTTTGACTTTAAACAAGGTTATGATTCAGCTGTTTATGAAGTCCACAAACAGTATAAGCTGAGGACTAGAACAATTGATGTAACTGAGCCCATTAAACAGAAGGAAACAAAACAGCCCAACCAGATTAAAGGCAAGGCCATTATAACAAAAACAGCTGATATAACTGTCCCAAACCCGCACCAAGTAACTGTAGAGGATATAATAGACATACAACCTTCTGTTGATCAGCCTCTGCCACCTTCTCCCTCGAAAGAGAACTTGAACAACACTCCTAAAAGCCTTCCCAAAATAGAAATACCGCAAGGTATCACTCACCATAACACTGATAATCAAGAGGAAAACGCAGAAAATACACTTAAAAAGGGGAAATCTGTTATTGCCAACACAAAGACTCCATTGGAGAAACCATTCAACTTAGAAGCAGAAATAAGCAAACTTAAGATTTCCATCCCCTTATCTGAACTTGCAAAGCATGATGTGTATAGGCAACAAATCCAAAGATCACTGCAAATGCCAGAGAATAGGGATGATGTGAATGTTTTAGATGATACACCTGAATTGCTTTTTGGTCCAGAAGTTGATGGCAAATCAGCACATGGAGTTGTTCTCCCCTTTTATGTCAGTCTGCACATACATGATAAAGTTTTACATAATGCAATGTTTGACTCAGGTGCCTCACACAATCTTATGCCCAAAGCTGTAATGGAGAAACTAAACCTTGATGTCACAAGAACCTACAAAGATCTATTCTCCTTTGACTCAAGTCAAGTCAAATGTTTAGGCCTCATCAAAGACTTGTGTGTCTCCTTAGTCCAATACCCAAACAAGACAATCCTCATGGATGTGGTGGTTGCTGACATACCACCAAAGTATGGCATGTTGTTGTCAAGATCTTGGGGGGCAAAACTCCAAGGGTCTCTCCAATTAGACCTCTCCTATGCCACTATTTCAGTCTTTGGGCAACCAAAGAGACTGTATAGAGAAACACTGATGAAGTATGTGGTAAGTAGTGAGGAAAAGCCCCAGAATTTCCCTATCTATTCAATCCATTCCGATATGGATTCTTTTATTTTGTTTAATGATGAAACAAGTCCTTCAACTGATGATAAGCCTATGGATTTAGTACAACAACCACACATCGATGAAGAATCGGTTGCACATACCCATGAGACTGTCACAACAGCCAATGTAACCAGTACACAAGAAAAACCTCCCAAAACACAAGACTCGGGTCTGCCCAATCCTAAAATGACTGAAACTCTTAATACTAACCACAAGCAAGAAATCACATGGTATTTAGAGTTTGATGGCTCTGTTAACAAGTTAGGAGCAGGGGCAGGAATATGGATTCACAATACACATAACAACCATGCAGAGGGTCATGCTTATAGACTGAATTTCAGATGCACCAACAACATGGCAGAGTATGAAGCTCTCCTTTTAGGCCTTAAGCTGCTCAAAGCTTTAGGAGCTGCCAAAGTTTCCATTCTAGGTGACTCAGACCTAGTAATCCAACAAATGAAAGGCAACTTTGTTACCAATGATAGAAGGCTAAGAGCTTATAGGACTACTGCCACTGCAATACTTGATACCTTCAATGAATCCAAGCTTGCCAAGATTTCAAGAAATCATAACATTCATGCTCACAGCCTAGCCACTTTCGCTAGTACATGCAAGCTTCCTTTTGAGCCCAATCACCACTTTACTGCTGAGATAAAGCATAGGCTTGCTGTCCCTAACAATGTTAAAGATTGGCAAGTGTTTGAGGATGATGCTCAAATCAACAATTTTCTTACCTTACAGCATGAGTTTTCAGGCCTAAACATTGATATGGATGCCATGGATGATCCACTGCAAGCAATAAACCAAATCCAGCAAACTGTAACAGCTGAAACAGCTAGAAAATTGCTACAACCAACCATCTTTGATGAAGAAAACATAGAAGAGCTGAAACAGATGCATTTGGAGGAAATAGCCAAAACAGAGGCCGAAATCATTGATTTAAAGGATAACTTTCTGCCTGCTGGCCTCACTCCACTAGAAGACATGTTTGATGCAAATGATGTGCCCAAAAAGCCAAAAATGCAGCCTATAAACACTGCCATAGAAGAATACAACATTGGAACAGCAGAGAAGCCCAAAATGATCAAACTGTCTAAATCTTTTCCTCCTGATCAAAAGCCCAAATATGTTGATTTGTTCAAAGAATTCCAAGATGTATTTGCTTGGAGTTATGAGGACTTGAAGTCCTATGACACCTCAATTATTCAACATACCATTCCCTTAAAGCCAAATCAAAAGCCCTTCAAAAGGAAACTGAGGAGAATCAATCTTGTGCTTCTCCCTTTGATTGAGACAGAAGTGCAAAGAATGTTTGAAGCAGGTATCATAGCACCCATTAGATTTTCTGAATGGGTATCCAATCTTGTTCCCACAAGAAAGAAAACAGGTGAGATTAGGCTTTGTGTAGATTTGAGAAACCTAAACCAAGTCTCCCTTAAAGACCACTACCCATTGCCCAAAATGGACCACATCCTACAAAGAGTAGTAGGGTCATCTAGAATCTCTTTGCTAGATGGCTTTTCAGGTTTTAATCAAATACTGGTTCACCCAGATGATCAAGATAAGACAACCTTTACAACACCGTGGGGAACATTTAAATATGTGAAAATGCCTTTCTTCCTAAAGAACGCAGGTGCCACCTTTCAAAGGGCCATGGACATTGCATTTGCCAAGGAAATCCATGATTTCTTGGTTGTCTATCTTGATGATCTTACCCCTTTCTCTAAATCTGATCAAGAGCACCTAAGACATTTGAGACAAGTGTTCCTGACATGTAGGAAATATGGCATTTCCTTGAACCCCAAGAAGTCTTTATTTGGCCTTGAAGAAGGCAAATTACTTGGACATATCATTTCAAAAGACGGGATTAGAATTGATCCGGAAAGGATCCAAGCCATATTGCAAATCCCATATCCAAGAAACATAAAAGAGCTGCAAGCATTCCTAGGAAAGATCAATTTCCTAAGGAGATTTATCCCAAATCTAGCTGAGCTGATAAGACTGTTGAGCAACATGTTAAAGAAGGATGCCAAGGTAAAATGGTCTCTTGAAACCAAGCAAGCATTTGAGAGTATCAAAGTTTCCTTAACTCAAGCCCCAGTCCTCACAAGTCCTCAATTTGATAGGGACTTTATCATATTTTCATTTGCATCTGATAATACCATAGCTGCTGTCCTATTGCAAAAGGATGACCAAGGAAATGAAAAGCCAATTGCTTTTTTTAGCCGAGCCTTAAGAGATGCACCCCTGAAGTACCAAATCATGGAGAAGCAGGCCTATGCCCTTGTTAAAGCAATCAAAGACTTCAGAATTTAGATTTTATATTCACACGTGATTGCCTATGTCCCAAATGCTGTTGTAAAAGACATATTAACTCAAGAAGGGTTAGAAGGCAAAAGAGGCAAGTGGATTGCTAACATTCTTGAGTATGACATAGAAATAAAACCAACCAAGCTAATAAAGGGACAAGGTTTAGCCAAACTGATGTCCGAAACAAACTTCCAAGCCTTAGACATCAACCAACTGGACAATGAACAGGAGCTGGCGACTCCACAGATCAGTGACACCTTTCTGCAATCCCCATGGTATGCTGATATGTGCTTTATATTGTTAAACCTGTTTGCTCCCCCAGGATTGTCCAGGACCAAGAAGAGATTTTTAAGAATGAAGGCTTTGAAATTTTGTGTCTTAGATGGTGCTTTATTTTGGAAGAATCATGAAGGCATATTGCTTAATTGTTTGACCATGAATGAAACTAATAATGTCATGAAAGAATTCCATGCAGGGGACTGTGGAGGACATCTATATTGGAAGTCCACTGCTGATAAAATTTTAAGGGCTGGTTTCTATTGGCCCTCTTTGTTTGCAGATGTAAAGAAGTTTGCTATTTCATGTCACAAATGCCAAATCTTTGAGGGCAAAAGAAAGCTGTTGCCCTTGCCTCTTAAGCCCATCTCAACCGAAAAGCCTTTTCAACAATGGGGTCTTGACTTCATTGGAGAAATCCATCCCTCTTCCTCAGGCCAGCATAAGTGGATTCTAGCTGCCACTGACTATTTCACCAAGTGGATTGAAGCCATTCCATGCAGGCAAGCTAATGACACCACCATTATCCAATTCCTTGAGTGCAATATCCTGTCTAGATTTGGCTGCCCTGAGAAGATCATCACTGACAATGCCGCTGCTTTCAAATCCAAAAAGATGATCAATTTTTGCCATAAATTCCATATCACTTTAGGCCATTCCACAGCCTATTACCCTCAAGGTAATGGCTTAGCCGAGTCATCTAATAAGAGCCTGATCAGTATCATTAAGAAGACCTTGGAAGAAAGCAAGAAGAACTGGCATAGAAAGCTCACAAATGCCCTATGGGCAGACAGATTATCAACCAAGAAATCCATTGGGATGAGCCCTTATGAGCTAGTATATGGCATGGAGGCCAGATTTCCTTCATCATTGGGCATTTCCATTATCAAGCTGCTGCAAGAGATTCAAGCTGAGCCAAATGATATACAAAGGAGGATAAACCAAACAATTCATTTGCAGCAGACAAGAGAGCAGGTCTATGACAGAGCTCAAATTATGCAAGAGAAGCTCAAAAGGATATTTGATAAGAGGACTAAGGCTGAGAATTTCTGTGTTGGCAACAAAGTTCTAAGGTGGGACTCACGAAGAGAAGACAAGGGAAAACATGCAAAATTTGATTTCCTTTGGAGAGGGCCATTTGTTATTTCTGCTGTTCAGGGAAATAAGACATATTTCCTCAAATCTGTAGAGGGAAGCATTGCTGAAGAAGGCCCTATAAATGGCCGTATGCTGAAGCATTATCATGATCCCTTTTGTTGAACATAACCCAGCTTTGTATATATCTCTTTGTACATTGATATTTGTATATATCAGCACTTTTGTTTTTATTTTTATAAACAGTCTGATTGTTAGGGGAGCAGCAACAAAGTTTGTGAAGACACAACCAATGCAAGTCCTCTATTTTTAAGCTCTGTCTCTGCAGCAATCTCAGCAAAACAACAAGAGCAGCGCTGTCATATCACAGTGATTTATGTTAAAGAGAAACCGTTTGCAGCTTGTAGTCTTCAAGTCAACAATATCAAAAAGAAAGGAGGATTTTCAGTCTACTTCAGCACCCTTTCAAAGACAAGAAAAGAAGAGCTCCAGTTTTATTCCCTTTTTGTGTTTATTTCACAAGGCAGTGCTCAAGCAAAAGTGTATGCAATATCAAGCATGCAGAAGAAAGCAGGCGATGCTTTATTTTTCACAGTGTTTCAGTTAAGGAGGAGTGCTGCATTCAGAAGTTAAAGTTCTAGTCATTCAGCAATTAGCACAGAAGAAATTTTCAATTAACAGCAACTACAGAGGATCAAGGCATTCTGACCTGCTTTTCTTGGCTTGTCACAAGGAAAAGCCATCCCCAAGTGGAGCCACTGTTAACCTCCTGCTGCAGCAGGTTAATCATCTTTCATGATCGACATTTTTACATGCCAAATATGTCATACTTTGCTTGCTGCAATGCTCCATATTTGCTACAGATGGCCAGAGAAGTATCCATGAGAGTGTGCTAGTCTAAATACCACTGTTGTGTATCATTTTTGATGAGTTGATCCATTTTGATGAGTTTTCAGCTAAGGGAGGTCCAAACAGCTTAATCTTGGTCTCCCTAGGTTTCAATTTCCTGTTGTAGAATATAGAGAATGAACATCTGTCCAAACAGCTTAATCTTGGCAGATCTGTAAATAGGTAGAGAAACAAGGGTGCTCAACAACTTAATCTGAGCCCCTGGATGCAATAGGTGTAGATTTAGATACGAGGACAGCAAGAAGAAAAGAACAAAAAGCTGGGTATGCTAGTTCAAGTGCACCCAAACCAAAAAGAAGAGAAAATGCTAGGTGAATAGGCCGGGTAGGTAGCTTTGTGGTTGCAGAATCATGTCTTGTGATCCATTTCATATTGTCAAGTGTTATATCTATCATATCACAAGTTGAAGGTGATTTTTCAGTTGGAGGACTTCAAGAAATGCATGTCTAACTTCCCCCTTCTCCCTCTTTCCCAAATCACTCACTAACTTCCCCTAAAGAGGTCAAGATCTGCTTGATACCTCTTAGATTCATCATTCTCCATATCATCTGCCTTGGTGAAGATCTGCTTCACTAAAGGAATGTTCACACTTCTTCTATCAGTCATTTTCCCCCATTGATAGCCTAAGACTTCATTCTTAGCGCTTTTTCTCATCATTATCATATTAACTACTAACTTTATTATGTAACTCCCTATCTCTTTTCCCTTCCCCTACTAAAACTATCTCTATAACTCCCCTATATACTTATCCCCTCCCCTTGGTTGAAAAATAACCATATACATCCTTGGGAATTGCTAAGTTTATCTGAAACTCAGCAAGAACCCTCATTGACCCCTCTGACCATCTTCCAAATGCATAAGGACTCATTCCTTTGCATAGTTTCCCTTCATATGTATAAAAATCTTCTCTTTGGCCTTGGTTTGCCTTTATAAGGCATGAAACCCTCTTTGGTCACTAAACCCCTCTCAAAACCATATCACTTTCCACCTAAATGCCTTTGGACTCCTTCCAAGGCATAAGAATACAAAAACCATGCAAAAACCATGAAAAACCTTCAAAAAAGGATAAAATCCTCCTTTTTTTGGCTATCGGACCCCTTCCGATGCCTTAGAATCCATGCCAAACTATAAAGGAACCCTTCCGATTTCCCAAAAGGCTTGGCAGTTCACAAAAACATGGGTCCGATATAATAAAGTTTCATTTGGACCCCCTCCGATGCGATATCGCTATCGGGAGGGGGCAGTGGCATATATAAGCGAAAATGGCTAAGTCTCAAGGCATGGGGCATAGCGCCGATGGGCCGGACCTGAAAACATATAAAGTGGACCGGTAATAGTATATCGGGTCCGCGCAGTTCGGCGATCACATATATGTCAACCCTCTGCCTCGCCGATTGCCGAAGTCCCGATATAATCGCAGCCATCCATTTTTGGGCCCCAGATCTGACGGTCCAGATCTTGTCGCGCGACCCCCCACTTCGCATTGCCCCATATACTGCTCCGATTTGGCGGAGCCGATGAGTTATCAAATGCAGTGTTAAGGGTTTTCGGGTCCGCGGACCCATTCCATTGTTAAAACCGCCGATTTGGGTCTCGCCGATGGGTCGGACCCAAAATAAAATAAAGAGGGCCTGTATAACTTATCGAGTTCGATGGGTTTCGGCATTTTTATGTGGCAACCCTCTGCCCCACCGATAGCGAATTTCCGAGTTAATCTCAGCCGCCCATTCAGGCCCAGAGATCAACAACCCATATTTAATGGCATCACTCCTATATGGCTCCGACCAGCGGAGCCGAAAAGTAATAAAGCGCGGCATAAAGGCATATCGGGTCTGAAAGGGTCTGCTCTGTGTGCTCCTATATCCCAGAGCCGAAAAATATTAAAGGGCAGTTTTAAAGGATTTCGGGTCCGCATATTGATTTTGTTAAAAACCACCGATATGAAATCGCCGATGGGCCGGACCCGATCTCCATAAAGAAAGGGCATATAAGCATTTCGGGTCTGCGACATTTCGGAGGTTTTATGTGTTGGGGCCAATGGTCCGCCTTGATGCGAGTTAGCGCCAGCCGTTGGATCTGCCTTCGCGCGATCCCACAACCAGGATTTAATCTCTGCTACAGTGCCGCTCCCGCCTATGTTTTTCACGAATTTTACATAGAAATTGGTCTTTTTCTGTGTAAAAGAAAAGGTGGCATTTGTTCATATTTTCACATATATGCCCGCGCCCGGCTCCCGATAAGGGAATTCATGCATCCGTAAGCTTTCTGAGATCGCTCCAAGGCCCAGTTTTGCTTCAGATAGCCAGTTTCGGCCTCGGCACAGTCGGCAACACTTTTTCCTCCTGTTTGCACCATTTTTTAAAGTTTAAAGCTAGTTTTGATCGGCTAGAGCGCCGATAGCATTCCAATGGCCACGGAGGACATTAGAAACAATTATTTTTGCATTAAAAGGCAGAAGGGGGTGATGGGACAGTTTAAAGAGTATCAGCGGTGAGAAAAGGCCCAGATTCAGTGCCAAAATGTATCAGGATGCTGCAAAGAGTATCAATCCAGTTTTTCAAAGCAGATGAAAGCAAAGCAAGCCCAGCAAAGTCAACAAAGCATCATTCAGCCATTAAGGCTCACCAACACTTCTTTTGTTGCCTTAAAGCCACCTAAAGGCATAGATGAAGGCTTTCAAGGCAGAGTTATTGCAGAGACATTGTTCCCAGTCATATTTTTGGAGCAGCGCTGCTTCCTTAATTGCGCAGTTATCACACAGAGGACAGCGCGTGGCTCAAGGAACTCTTTTCAGTCCATTTTTGAAACTGCAGGACCCTGTGTAGCCCTAAAGAGCCATTTTGATGAGGTTGCTCCCTCATGTACAATGTTTTAGATATTTTATTGCATTTATTTCCAGCACAACTTAGCATTAGAAGCAATTATTGCACAGATCTCTTTTGAATCTATTTTGATAGATATTTTGAGATGTTTTCTCCCTTGACACCTGTTCAAGGGATGTTTGTAAATATTTTCTATTTAAACCACCCTCTGCACTGTTTTAAGGGTTGGTTGGTTGATAACTTCCTCTCTAGACTTGCACTGTATTTTCTGAGAGTCTCTATAATCAAAGATCACTGGAATGTTTGGGAGATGAACTGGCTGTTGTGTTTTAATGACTAAAGAGTGACTATGGAATCCTAACGCTTCTACATAGCCCAATAAGTGTTTCTTATCTCTGTTTACAGTTTATATGTTTTATGCCATCATTTTTTCACTATCTAAATAGCAGAAAGAAAGAATAGTTCAGAGCTCACTTAGTTGTATTCTGTTCTCAATTTCTGTGATTTATCTATGTTTTCCTCTGAATTAGTCCTGAATATGAATACTGATTGGCTCATATTTACACTAGTTCCTTCATATATGAATGTTGTTTAGGAATCCTTGATTGCTCCTATATAAATGTTCATTCCCTTCCCTCTGTTAGCATAATGAGAGCTACTTAGTTGCCTTTCATTCACTGACCTTCATTCCATCCTTATTCCAACTTGATATTGTTTTATGTGTAGCTATCCTGCTCTGTATTCCTCTTGTGACCAAGAAAACGCAACAACAAGCCTAATCCACGACTCCATGCCCAATGGTTTGAACTTCTCACACTATGCATCCAAACTCTGTTTGAAAGAATCCCCCATCCCACCAAACATAAACAAAACCCCCTTGAACTCATTAGCTAGCCTAATATCATCTTCAACAAAGCTAAATTATAAAGAGAGAGCCCTCTCTGATTGCAGGTAGGCTAGGAGCTGCAGTCCAAAGATTGGTTTGTGGTTACCTCGGCCGTATCCTTTAAGGAGCTTTAAGGACAACCTGAGTGATAAGAGACTCATCAATGCAGGAGCTACATTTCAGAGAGCCATGGACATAGCGTTCAAAGGATTGCTCAATAAATCAGTAGTTGTCTATCTAGATGATATTACTATATTTTTCAAGAAAAGGTCTAATCATTTACATGATTTAAAACAAATCTTTGAACGTTGTAGAAAGTATGGTATCTCTCTTAATCCAAAGAAGTCATGTTTTTCCCTTAACCAAGGAAAAATTTTATACTTCATTTTTTCAAAAGATGGTATCTATATTGATCCAGACAGAATTAAAGAGATTTTTGAAATTCCATTCCCTCATAATGAAAAATCCATGCAGTCATTTTTGGGTCAAATTAACTTTTTTAAAAGGTTCGTTCCAGATTTTTCCCAGATTATTTTACCATTGCAAATGTTGATTAAGAAAAATTCGGTGTTTAAATGGGGATCTGCAGAAAAGGAGGCATTTGATTCCATTAAATAATCAATAATTAATGCCCTTGCTTTAAGCACTCCCAAATTTTCTAATCATTTCGTACTATATACCCTCACATCCGCTTCGTCATATGCAGCAGTATTGACTCAAATTAATGATCAAAACTTGGAAGCACCAATTTCGTTTTACAGCTCAAATCTTCAAGGTGTTGAACTAAATTATTCAGAAGTTGAAAAACAAGCCTTTGCTGTGTACAAAGCCATAAAACACTACAAGCCCTTCCTCTTAAAATCTCACACAAAAGTTATAGTTCCTTTTTCAGCAGTAAGACAATTACTAGTTCAAAGAGAATTAGGAGAAAAGAGAGCGAATTGGGTCACAGCATTACAAGAATATGACTTGGAAATAAAGCCAGCAAAGATTGTCAAAGGCCAAGGTTTTTGCAGGTTGTTAGCAGGAGCATCCAACATTCAAGAACCTGAAAGTACAGAGGATACTCAAGAAATCAATCAGATAAGTACCACAGGTCCTGATTCACAATATACAGATCTGATTTTCTATTTAAAAAAATGGGTACGCTCCTTCCAATCTCTCCTATAAAAACAAGCGTGCCATTAGATTGAAAGCAAAAAACTTCACAATTATAGATGATGTATTGTTTAGGCAAAATTATGATTCAATTTTATTAAGATGCTTAGAAAAACCTGAAGCACAAAAAGTTTTGCAAGAACTTTATGATGGACTAGCAGTAGGACATTTTGGAGCTGACACCACAGCTCACAAAATCATTCATGCTAGATATTATTGGCCCACCTTGTTCAGAGATACTCATGAATATGTAAGGAAATGTGAAAGTTGTCAAACATCCAGTGGAAGACAAAGAAAGCTAGCTTTCCCTTTGCAACCAGTCAACATTGAGCAACCGTTTGAGCAATGGGGGTTGGACATCATTGGAGAAATCACTCCACATTCACCCAAACAACATAAGTATATCCTTACTACCACTGATTACTTTACTAAGTGGGTTGAAGCAATTCCTTTAAAGACAACAAACTTTGAGGCAATTACGGAATTCATAGACCAATTCATTATTACCAGGTTTGGTGTCCCAAACACTCTTGTTTTCGATAATGCATCTTATTTCTCTGGAAATTCTATGTTTGAGTTTGCTATCAAAAGGGGATTTAAATTGAGGTATTCTACAAATTACTACCCTCAGGGCAATGGTTTGGCAGAATCCACCAATAAAAACCTTATTAGAATTTTAAGCGAACTATTGAACAGAATCACAAAAACTGGCATAAATCTTTGATATTTGCACTATGGGCTGATAGAATAACTCAAAAAGCCTCTATAGGCACTTCTCCATTCAATCTAGTGTATGGAAAGGAAGCTGTAGTGCTTCCATCCTTAGCTTTCGTGCAGTTTATTGAAGAAAGTCCCTCATCTTTTATTCAGTTAAGACACGATCAAATTTTGAAACTAGAAGAAGAAAGGGAAAAAGCCAGAATTATACATGCAAAACATCATCAAATTATCAAGTCATCTTTTGATACAACTTCAACCAGTTCAAAACAATTACAAGTTGGTGATCTAGTTTTGAAATGGGACAAAGCCCATGAGGATAAAGGAAAACATACAATGTTCCAGAAAATGTGGCTCGGACCAATTCAAATCAATGAGAACATAGGCCCTTCTACTTTCATACTGCAAGATCTATCAGGAAAGAGAGACTCTCTTCCTGTTAACGGCCTTATCTTGAAAAAATTCTTCAATTGAGGAGGTAACCCCTTCTCCCTTTGTAAATATTCAATTTTCAGCTAAATTTTTGTACATAGTTTAGATTTTTAGGATTGTAGAAAAATAAAGTTAGCCTTCCATTGGTCTTTACTATATTGAAAAAGTTCCTCAAAAGAAACAGTTATGATATTTGCTTTTAAAATGGAAGCCTTAATTGAAAGGAATATTTCTAGGAAATTAGGTATATTTAGATTCTGAAACCCCATTTTATTTTTGTGAACTCTTCTCAAGGATTAGAAGTACTGTAAACCATTTTAATGTTTTTAAGAAGCCTAAAAACGGTTATCAATACAAAACAGATACTGATTCAATCTTAGCATCTTCAACTCTTATCCTGTCATCCATCTTCTCTTAAGGAGAAAATTGTTCATCCCATTCATCAAGGGTTATAATTACTCAGAGTGTAATTCTAAAATATATTTGAGGTAAAAGATAAGAGGTCTTATTACAAGCCTGCTTACCATGATCATAGGGAAATAGTTCAACTGACATTACCAATACTGCATATCAAAACAGGGTAATGGCTTATAATTATAAGACAAGGGGTCTCATCACGAGCCAGCTTGTTCAGTTAAATTATCACCAGTGAATGGCATTGTCAAATAGCTGGCTACCAAACCAGGACAATGGCTTTTTATCTTACAAAATAAAGAAAAAAAATGATACAAAAATATGAAAACATATTTCTGGATTCATTCTTTTTAATTATACTCTGAAATGGATGGGATAATGAATGATCAAATGGTTAAAAGGTATCCCTGTCGAGACTATAGACGTTTGCTGGCAGCAGAGGCTCTACCTATGACAAAGGAGTCATTATAAAGCTAAGTTGGAAATGTTTTTGTTTTATCATTAGCAACCAAGTAAGGCTAATTTGAAACAGAGAATATATTTAATTGTAACATGAGAAGAGGATAGCAGAAATAATTATCATTACATTCATAATTTATGCTTGCCTAGTTATATTAGAATTTTATGCTCGGATAAGATTTTCAGATTAAAAAGTTTAATTATTTTAACTTTTCCCAGAGATAACTGTTTCTCCCAGTGAATCGCCAATTGTTGTGCTATATAACAACCCCCCATTTCATAAAATTTTTCTTTTAAAATCATAATATGAAATGGGTCCCTTTTAAACATAGATGTGTGAATAAATTGGTATTAACTTATTATTAGAAAAAACCCTCATCAAAAGGTCCGAATGAAATATGACATCCCTTTTAAACAATGATAAAATAGGTCTTTTAAACAAATCATAAAGCTTTTTATTATTACGATAAAGCGATCGCAAGATCGCATATCGCAATAATAAGAGAAACATAAATAAAGGCCCATTGAATTACTCTGATCCGAAAAGGGAAATCGCTATCGGATATTGGGAAAAGGCAAAGCGCATCGTATATAAGGCACCCTCCCATTCCTCTGATGCGATAAAAGGTATCGCTATCGGCAATCGGCTGTGGCAATCAATTCATTAACTGTGACACCTTCAAATCCCCGATGTGATAAGGCGTATCACCATCGACGATCTGTGATTTCACAATAGCATAAGTAAAGTGACCCGAGCCCTGTCCCGATTGCGATACATTAAATCAAGGCGCGTGTTTCTAAGCATATCAAATATCAGCATGCATTATACCACCTTTGGTGATTGAACAATATTTTTGACTATCATTAAAACCCTCCCTTTCACGTCACCAATCATCAAATGCGATTAACTGCCAAAAATTTAAGCCACACTTGAATCAATTATTCACCATATAGACGTTATGATGGATATTTAAAAGCTCCCTTATCATTATTGACAGGTGAAGCAACCAATTAATGAAGTAGTTATGCCGAGATTTTCACTTAGATTCTATCTGCGGCAATTTCACTATGATCTTTGTTTACTCGCTAATAGATATAACTCTTTCATATTGGCTCATGTTATCTATTTCTTTGTATCACGCTGGTTTCCTTCCTTGTGAATAAATCCGTCGAAGTATCAAGTTTTAAACAAATGGGAAAGAAATCCAAGAGATCCGCTGCAGCAACGGCCCCTGCAGTAACAATCCAGCCCACCAATGACCTAGGACCAAGCAAAAAGGGACTAATTTCAGACACTACATGTCTCAGCCTTGGAAATACAAGCTGGAAAAGCATCTATAATTTAATTGAGGCAGAAGAACCGGAGGAAGTGTCGAAAGAAGCTACTACAAGCTCAACCAATAAATCAGACGCCTCCCTGAAAGATTTGGCCGACTCATTTTTACACAGGATAACAACTCGGGAGAAAATTCTTCCTTACACTGATGTGGTCAGATGGGTGGTCGAACAAATTCCTATTTCTAATAGGACGTTTTGCATAGTTGATGGAAGAGTTTTCGATTCATTTCAGCCCGACGACTTGAAGAAAATGTATCATTTGCCCGAACCTGAAAAGAAATATAACAAAGCCTTTCTGGAGAAATTCGCAGAGGAGAATGAGACAGAATCAGCCCCGATTAGACAATGGAGATAGAATCCTGCAAAGCACAAACATGAATCATCGGGTAAGTACTCCGTGGATTCCTTAGCATCTCCTTACTGTTACGCTGGGGCAATGATGTGTAGGATATGGGGAATGCATGATTCAGAAAAATTTACTATCGAAATGGTTCCTTTAATGGAAGCAACTGTTAGTAGTTATGTCATGGATTTGGCGAATATATTGTCTGATAAATTAGCCTCTGCAATTCTTGATTTTAGATTCAATTCATGCAAAACCACCAGGACTATTCCCCCCTTCTATTACAGTGCTTATGTTATGGATATGCTTTGCTTTAATTCCGAATACCCAATACTTGGGTGGAGGTGGACACCACAAGACCCTAAGCCAATCCACATCTATCATCAGATGTTATGGAAGGCACATTATAAACACCACTTGTATCAAATCTGTAATGGTTTCATGTTGCCTATCTATTATGCCATTTTTGATAAGCATGCTCCAAGGATTTCCGAGGAGGCAGAAGTTGACTTGACTGCTGTGGGAAATTGGTTCGGGGAAGATAAGTTCACATATATAAGGGTGTTTGGTAGCGCCACAAGACTCCATGTCCTCCCATTGTATGTACCTGATAAACTGTTGGCACGAGAGTTAGCTTACCAAATCACAACCGCTGGAACATCCAAAACTCTTAGGACTTCCAAAAAGCAGTTATGGCCCATATTCCCTTTGAGATACGGTGTTTATACCATACTTGATTACAAACATGCTGAGAAGGAGACAGGAAAAATAAATATGCTCAATCTTGCGACCATCCCTAACAGGCAATTCGATCCCCGGAAGGTTGCATATAATGTGCTTGAACAGGCCAAACTTACTAAGTTCGACCATGCAAAAGATGAGTTTGATGATCTATTTTCTTCAGAAGAATCATTGTCTCAGGTTAAAACATTGGCCAAGATGAAATATAATGATGAAGGACTGCTAGAATTCAATAGGCTCAGAGAACAAAGGTTGCAAACTCTGCCTCTGGATTTATTGGCTACTACACCAACAACTAAGTCAAGCGAGCCTGAACAGAAGAGTATTGAAGAGCCTCCTGCTACAGAGAAAATTCCTGAAAAGGGAAAAGAATTAGCAAAAGGAAGAGAGAAAGAAATAGAGCAGGAGAAAGAAAAGAAGCAGGACATTGAAGTTATTGATTTAGAGACTCAAATTGATCCCAAACTCCTAAAGAGTGGCAACAATTTGACTCTATTATAAACAATCCCGAGACTTCACAAGGATTCGGCACACCCCAAGTGACAGTCAGTTAAGAAACAACCACGACTACGGTTCCAAGTGAAGGGACCAGCGGCCTACCCAGTAGCAGAGATGCGGAAATAATTCCCAAATATCCATCCGATCAAATTGTTTTACAGATAGAATACATACCACCATTATATGTCTTTTACAGTCCTAAACATAGGAATGTGGTGAAAAGACAGAGGAAAAGGAGGAGACTTGATCAATCTTCCCTTTTGCCAGATCAAACAGAGATGGCTAATGTGGTGTGGAAGGAGGAATTGAACCCTTCCGATGACCTTACGAAACTCTCCTAGTATGCTGGAGCATATTCGGTAGCCACCATGGAAAAAGCCTCGGAAGTAAGCAGTCTCCTTAAGGAAAAAGATCAAATGATTGGTTCATTGCAGTTGCAAGTGTCTGAAGCACAGCGGAAAATAGAACAATTGGAACAACAACTATCAACACTGCGGTAGACAAACATCCAATTAAATGGGCAATTGCTCAAAGAGAAACATAGGATAGATTCGAGTGCAGTACATAAACAAAAGGAATTGTCCGAAGCATTGGCCAGATTAAAGTCAATGAATGAACAAATGAGCAAGACTAAGGATGAGCAAATCGCTCAACTGTCACAAGAAGTAGAAAAGTTCAGGAGCCTTCCTCAAGTAGCAGAGTTCAAAACAGAAGCTCTACAAATCAATAAGGCATTGATTACACAGCTAAAACTGCTATGCCATAACATTTCTCTGGCTGAACCTCTTTGTGAGATTACTACATCAATAGTTGATAAATCAGTTGAAGCTAGGAAGGATTTAGAACAGGTCGATGAGACCTTAACAAGCTTTCTTGATTGGCAAGACTGCAGTGAAGGACAGGCTTCGGATCTGCCCAAAATTCTAGAGTCACACAAAGACATCCTGTTCCTAGAATGGCAGTCGCAACTAATGAAGGCAGAAAGAGAAACCTCAAGATGTCAGTTATCTACTAGCAATTTAATTAAATTTGTCAATGACACTCTTTATCTGTCTAATATTATTTCACAGTGTAATCCAGGTAAATGGACATCGGCCAAAGCCTTGGAACAAACATGCAAGCAGGAATTGGAAAAGAATGGAAGACTAATCGCTAGCGTCCAAAGTTTAACTTGGGATGCCTTTTGGTTTTTCTTAATCAAGCCATATAGTCAGAGGGTCAAACTCAAATGTTTAACTGATGCCATCAGTTGCATGATCCTCGAGATCCAAGATGCCACATATTCAGCTCAACTGAATTCTTGCCTAAGTCGCCCTCCAGAGTTGCAACCGATGCTAGATATCTGCCAGCTCAAGCCGAAGGGAGATCATCCGAAACAATGAATCACGCTGCCGACTGAGGACAAGCTGATTTTGAGGAGATATTCATAACATAGCTTTACCAATTAAATAACACTTTTATTTTGTAATTAGTTAGCTTAATTAGTATTTATAGGCCCTTTCATGCATTTGGAAAGGGTCCTCAGTTTTTGTATAAACTCAAATCCGTAAGTCACACTATTGTGCTTCTGATCTATATTTTTATGAACACTGGGCCAGTATTCTAAATTTTGATGAAGAAAGCTTTGATGACATGTGCACTAGTGCCTTTTGTGGAAGTGTTTCTAAGTTAAAAGAAGGAATTTGAATGCGGTTGATATCGGGAGTGACTCAAATAACATATGGTACTATTATATATGCTCTTGTGTCATTTTTATGTGAATCGACATTTGTTTAAATTTTGCTATCATTGAATATATGTATGTGTTTTAACATCAATCCTTGTACTTTTCACTATTGAATGTCTAAGGATTGTTATTCTTTCAATCATATATATGTCTATGATATATATGAGGAATAGTGTAATAATGTTTGCTTGATTGCTTTGTTCAACTATTTGGGCTTAGTAATTATCATATGAATAAATATCTTTGTTTACCAACAAGTGTCATCTATATGCTTGTTTGTGGATGAAGACCATCAAAAGTTACGCTAAAAGCAGCAATTTCCCGGGATAGGATAGTTGTTTATAATTTTATTTTTAGATTAAATCATTCATCCATTATCATTAGATGTTAGAGAATCAATCATTTATCCATCTTATTTACCAATCATTGGGAAACTGGTCCTATTATATCCAGTCGGAGCCACCACACCAAACGGAAAAGGAGCTTCCTTTAAGGTCCGGATCAGGTGGTTATCCCCGATGTCGATGCAGCAATTTTCGAGGCATCAACACATTGACACAGTCTTTCTGACATTCCTTGCAGTTTTGGTTGTTAAACTTTTACAGGAGGCTGGCAGTGAGGAAGATGATTTTCAATGAAGAATCAATCAGATGATCCATTTACAACAGACAAGGGAGGAAGTCTTCCAAAATACTTTCAGATTGTAGGAGAAGATAAAAAATATCTATGATAAAAAAACTAAAGCAGATAAATTCTAGCTTGAAGATGTGGTGTTACGGTGGGATGCTAGGAATGAAGATAAAGGCAAGCATGGAAAGTTTGAAAACTTATGGAAGGGACCTTATAAGATTGCTGCATACAAAGGACAAAATGCATTCCTGCTCAAAGAGATGGATGGACAAGATTGTTCAGGAGGACTAGTCAATGGTAGGCTCCTGAAGCGCTACTTCTTCTAAGGTGATTTATGAAATCATGAAGTGATCATTGTATATACCGTTTTCCTTTCATTGCAAGTGTTCAAAAGTTATAATTCATTTCAGCTTGGGGCCCGAGGTGAAGGCTATAAAGTTGAGTGATTTGTATCAGTCTTTGAGTCTTGAGTCAGTCTTTGAGTCTTGAGTCAGTTTGAGTCTTGAGTCCATTTTCATAGTGTCAGTTTCAGTCTTTGAAGTAAATTGACCGTATTGCCCAAAGGATGAGGCACTAGTCTACTTATCCCAGAGATCTATGGTTCTTGGCACCTTCAAGGAGCTATCATCCCCATTGGACCCAATGTTAGTGTCAGTGCCTTCACACTGCCATCAGTGATCAAAATTCCCTCTTTTGCATTCATATTAGTAGTCCAATTCTCAATGAGTTGCATTCCTTTAGGTCATGGATCAGTTGATGGTAAGATACATTCCAGTTTTTTCCCTCATGACACATATCTGTTGACTTCTTTTCATGTGTGATTCAATCAATGGTTCAGGTTCAGGTTCATTTTTAGTTTATTTCATTAAATAGGTCTTCGGTCTTAGGGTTATAGTCTCATTAGGTATTAGGGTTTCACCATGTCAAATTTTCAGTAACCATTGATTAATAATGGTCAACAGACACATGAGGAAGACAATAATCATCAGGAAACTTTTAATTTCATAATTTGTAAATTTAATAAGTTTTTCACCTCAAAACCAGTTTGAGGTGAAAACAAAGCATTGGTTTTTTATTTGTAATTTCATGTAATTTTATCATTTCTCATATGTAATTAATGGTCTCATGCTGCTCCTGGTCACCTGCTGATATTTCCAAATACATGCCACTGCAAAAGCAAAAGATCATCAAGCATCAATTTACCTATTTCCAACAAAAAGTCAAGCATCCAAAAAACAGAGTATTTGAAAAAGCCAAGAGACATTATAAAGTGGGTTTTGAAAAATGAAAAATCAAAAGTGCCCAAGCCATATAAAGGTCATTTCTTTCTCAAGTTAATTCATTATTTGAGTTGAAGTTTATGAGAAAAATCGTGATTTTAAGGGGTTATTGAGCAAAGGGAGGAAATTGTTGTGTTTTTGGAGGAAACTGCCCGGCGCTACGCACCAAAACTTGGCGTTACGCATAGGATCAGCGCTACACACCTTGGCTTTTTCTCCTGTGTTATTTTGAACTGGCGCTACGCACAGGAGTTGTGATACACACCTAACATTTGAGCTACAAATTGCTACAAATTACATCAAATCGCATCAAAACTCCCAAATTTCTCCATTTGCAAGTAAGTAACATCACTTTTCTTGCAGACAAGAATTGTTGCATAAGTTTTTGGGTTGTGTTGTCTCTCAAAACATCAAACCCTAATTGTCACTAAATTATCTCATATGTTGTAAAATACACTCATTGCTGCTGTCCCATATCATTTTTACTGTTTCCCTAGATCCCATCCTCCCATCCATAATTCCGTAGACATCATTCCCTAAAAACCTCTCCCTAATTCCCAAACCCTACAATACTCCCAAACCCTACATCATTCACTAACCCTACTTACTCCCTACATCCCTTTCCCATTCTTGTTCACCCTCACCTACTTTCCTATTTAAAATCTCTTCATACTCATCTTACCTTCATTCACCAATCCACCACTCTTCAGTCACCACAAAGAGAAACAACAGTACAACAATGGAGATGGACAATGAGTATTAAATGGAGGAAGAAACCCATAGTGACAGTTCGAGGGAGAGAGACACTCAGGGCAGAAGGCCTCATAAGGGAGGAAAACATATCAGAGAGGAGCCCACCAGTTTGAGGGAGCTGCAAGCCTACCCATTTTGCCCTTTCCTGTTTCAGACATCAGTGATGTTTCAGTTTTTGTGAAATGGTGGAAAGGGTAAAATCTCATCATGAATTAGCAAGGTTGTTTGTGACACATTTGGACAACAATGAGGTAAACCTTGTTGGGGTTACATTCACTTTGTCACCAGTTGTCATTTCAGAGGCTACAAGTATTCCAAATGTGGGTGAAAAGTGGAACAAAGGTCAATACATTGATAGGGAGTACTATGAGCCTTACATTAAGGATAAATATCATAAAAAACTCAACAGAGTATTCCCCTTTAGATTCTTGGAGGACAGGTTTACTCCATTGATGAAGATCATCATCAAGTACTTTACTTGTGAAGGTAGGTTCTCCAGACTGTATACCTACCACATTAGATTGTTGATGCATTTCACTAGGGTGAGAATGATGAATATCCCCTACTTCATATTCATAAACATTGAGAAGATGGCATTCATTGTAAAGAAGAAATCATACCCCCAGCAGCTAACCAGCATCTACCACTTCTCTGTGATTAAAATCATTGTTTTACATCAGCTGAACCTACTTAACATACCATGGGAGACCTTCATTTATCATGAAATGTTCAAAAGCCCTCAAGTCTTATCATCAGTTCCTCAAGAAGAAGGTGGACCTTCACGACAGCAAAATGTCCAAGAGACTGAAACTATGGGAGTGCCAGTGTTTGTGACATATGAGAGGGGCACTAGGTAACTTTTTGCAACTGCCAGGCGAGTATTATCTCAACAAGGTATGGAAGGGGCTTTGCCTTCTTCTTAAGCTAAACAGGTAGTTTGGGCAGCAACACCAAGGGCAAAGGTAAAGGCAAGAAAAATATGCATGAGAAGGATCTTAGTGATGGGCAAGAGAGAGATTTTCACCTTGTTGATCATGAGGAGACACAAGGAGTTGATGTCATTGATTTGGAAACTCAAGGTACAAAGATTACTAAAGACATGATCATCAAGGAGAAAGAGGGTCAGATACAAGCCTTGTCAGTCAATTTAGAGAGGGCAAAGTGGATCATCAATTATCTAGAGCAAGAAAACAAGCAATTGATCGACAAGCAAGTCCTCATGGAGTTACAAATGATAAAGGAAGGCAGGCAAAAGATCAAGGAGGCCAATGTTCCATTAACCCCTATTGAACAAGAAATTGAGAATGATAGGGAAACATGGCTTGAGAGGGTCAATATACACCTTGAGGGGCTGCTTGAGAAGGCCAATAGAGACAAGAATATGCTTCGCCACATGGCCTATCACTATATGACCCGGAACAAAATATGCAATATAAGGATAAGGAAACTTAAGGCAAGGCTGAGGAAAGCCTTGAGGAGAAAAAATGAGAATGACAAGCTAAAAATCTTGGCTGAGGCCTCACTAGCCCATCAAAGAAATTAATGAGAGTGCCTTGTGCCAAATCTGGGCAAGTTTTGGTGAGTTTTTGTCATTTTGAAATTTTGAAATTTTCCAACATAGAAAATTGCATTAGGTGCGTAGCGCCACCGGTGCTACGCTTTTGACTGGAGGACTTTTTGGAGAAATGGTTTGCATATTTAGATTCATCATGATGAGAATATCAATCCCTGAAAGTTTCAGCAATTTTGGAGCAAATCTTGGTCACCTAAAGGTCAAAAAACCATATAAAAATGCCCCCTCTGCCTCTTTTTGGACACACAGGAAGCAGCCTTGGGAGATTCCACTTTTGAGAGTGCAAATGACCTCCAAATGCAACAATTCAAGATGTTCTAAAAACTAGACAGGAAGACCTTTCCAATGAGATATCTTGGGCGCAATTTGGATAAGGGTAAGGCCTCCAAAATCAGCTTAGAAGTGGCACTACGCCCCTGGCAGGTGGCGCTACGCATAGAACCGGTTTGCTAAAAAATCCAAATTTCACCTAGTTATTCTACAAGTTGACTTTTTCTCTCATCTTGGATGAATTTATGATTTTAAATGATGCTATGCTATGAAAATGTAATTGTGAAATGACCTTAAAGGGTAGATTCATCATTTTGAGGTGGTTTGGGGGCAAGGATAATTTTAGGGGTGAATGTTCGCCCTTTGGCGAAATTAAGGGGTTTTAAATTTTTAGTGGGCGAATATTTTGTATCATAGTACATTTTTACAAATCACCTCAAATAGCCCACCTTATTTTAAGGGAGAGGGTAAAAAAGGTAAATTTAGCCCTTGAAATTAGGACTTACAACCTTCCATTCGCCCATTTTCAAGAATAGGTTTTATTTAAGTGAATCCATTCGCCCATTTTCAAGAATAGGTTTTATTTAAGTGAATCCTATGTGCCAAATGCCATATTTATAAAAAAGGTATGGTAAATTAATAAATAAATAAATAAATGAGAGGTATGGTAAATAAATAAAAAAAAATTATATTTACTCCATAAGTCACCTTATATACATGTAAGGGTGTAAACAAATAAAAATATAAGTAAAGTGGAGGTATGGTAAATAAATAAAACGTATTTTTATAGTTACTCAAAAAGTATGGTAAATAAATAAAAATATAAATAAATTAGACGTATCGTAAATAAATAAAACCTCTTTTTATATTTAGTCCATAACCCTCGTTCTATTTATGAAGGCTCAAGAAAGAGGTTTTATTTAAGTGAATCCTATGGGCCAAATACCATATTTGTAAAAGAGGTATGGTAAATTAATAAAAAATATAAATAAACGAGAGGTATGGTAAACAAATAAAACATTTTTTTATATTTACTCCATAAGTCACCTTATATTTACAAACACTCAAAAAATGGGTTATATTTAGGTGAAACCTATGGCCAAAATACTATGGGACAAATACTATGGACTAGATTGTTATTAATACCATGCAAAAAACCATTATTAACCCTAATATTAGAATTAATAAAAATAAAAATGGCACATGGTATTGACCCATGGTATTCACCAAAATGGAACATGGTTTGACCCATGGTATTCACCTGGAATGTAGCCTATTTAAATGGGGGAATTAAACCAACATGTAGCCTATGCTAAGATTCACTAGGACTTTACAAAGTTTTATTATTTAGTGAAAGACTCGCCAAGATCTTACAAGATTTTATAATTGAGTAAAATATTCTAATAAAAATAAAAATGGCACATGGTATTGACCCATGGTATTCACCAGAATGGCTCATGGTATTGACCCATGGTATTCACCTGGAATGTAACCTATTTAAATGGGGGAATTAAACCAGCATGTAGCCTATGCTAAGATTCACTAGGACTTTACAAAGTTTTATTATTTAGTGAAAGACTCGCCAAGATCTTACAAGATTTTATAATTGAGTAAAATATTCGCCATGCTTGGTGAGAGATTCGCCAAAAAATTATATATACATATTATATTATTGATAAAATCGCCTTCCATTTTTCCTATATACCATGGAGATTCGCCCATTTATTATATTTATAAATTTAGGGGGGGTTCTTAAAATTTTCCCTGTTTGGGGGTGAATGAATAAGTTTCCATGGTTTTAGAGGCAAGCTGTTCCACTGCCTATATTCTTGTTCCTAGTTTAGATATGGTTGAAACAATCCCTTATCTCTTGGATTCGACCCCTAATGGCTAGCATAGGTGGTTTTCATGTCTATATTATGTATTTTCTTCCTCATTTGTAAAGGTTGGACTCTTGTGGATGCTTTGAGCTACATTGTACATCTCTACAACAATTTGGCAAGGAAATAAACTAGGATTTGTAGCTCTTTTTGTGGGATTCTTGTGGTAATGTGTTTTTTCATTGTTTCTACTTCTGTCATTAGTTTTTCTCATGTGTTATATGTGCCAAAATCTATTTCATTCTTCTTAACTAAATGAAATCAAGATAGATAGATAGAATACATTGTTAACAGTGCTCTGCCTTGGGAATACATTTAGTTTTTGATGTGTTCAGCTGTCTGAAGAGGACTCATGACCCTTGCATGCCCTCCTCAGCTCCTCACCAATATTATACCTACCATCTCACTCAATTCCAAGTGTCAAACACCTACCTACCTCGCCCCACAGAACACCCTGCAATTCTGACTTGATTTCCCAAACACAAAGTTGCCTACTCCATTTGATCCAGCATCAAAACCTTCAAAATCAACCAAAAACCCTAGAGCTACTATACCTAACCTAAAATCCTTATTTGATTCAGTCGTCTCAACTAAGATTAGCGAGGAGAGAGCCCTCTCCCGACCTAGTATGGCTAGCTACCAAGTTAAGCTTGGTTTTTGGTTATCTTAAGATTGCCTCCCTTTAGCCTGAGGTCGATCTAGGCTCTAACAATTTCCGTGGTTGAAGTTGTCATAGTTGTCATGGTGGAAGTTACCATAGTTTTCGTGGTCGAAGCTGCCATAGTTGTCGTGGTTGAAGCTGTTGTGGTTGAAGTTGTCCTAGTTATCGTGGTTGAAGTGTTAATTTATTGGGATTGGACAAATAGAGCTTGTTGAAGCCTTCTCTTAAGAATAGAATAGGGAAGAGTTGAAGAACTTTGTGAAGCAACATATTGAAGATTTGTGGAGATCCTTGAAGAGCATGATGTATTGAATCCATCATGAGGTGACGTTGAATAAGTTTTGTTTAGGTAACATGAAGTGTTGTGGAGACACCTTCTGAGAAGACAAAGTTGTCATTGATGAGCTAAGTGCTTTGGAGATCAAGGGCATTGTTGAAGCAAAATATTGACACAACTCATTGAAGAAGACATTTCGAGTCATGAATTATAACCAAATATATCTTAACAAAGTAAAACAAGGGTTGGATCCCAAGAGGTTGGAGCCTCAAAAAGACAAGGTTGGTGCCTTGGAAGATAGGGTTGGAGCCTTAGAGGACCAGAGTCCTTAGGAAACCAGGTCAGATCCTGAACCAGATATAGGGTTGGATCCCTTGAGGTTGGTGCCTCTAAATTGACAAGGTTGGAGCCTTGGAAGTCCAAGTTGGTGCTTGGAAAAATACAAGTTGGAGCCTGGGAGATTGAAGATCAATGTCTTCATCTAGGGTTGGAGCTCTACATATGTTATTTATTTTTTGTTCTAAATATAAGTGATCTAACTGGTAAAAATAACAATTGAAAAGAAATACGGATTCACCCCCCTCTCAGTATTTCCAACAATTAGTGTTAGAGCCAGTACCTTCACTCAAAGCCTAGTAGCTTGAAGGTTGATCCTTAGAACACAAATGGTAAAGCCAGGGAAGAAATCCTCCAATCCTCCTAAATATGTCTCTTCCTCAACCATGAAAACTGAAGACAATCAAATTGAGAAAGTTCTAGTGTTCAATGGAAAATTTGATGTATGGAAGGTAAGAATGAGAAATTTCTTAATGGATCAAGAAGCTGGAGTATGGGAATCAGTGATTACTGATAGCATGATGGACAGTGAATCCAAGGAATACAATACAAGAGAAATGAAGACAATTTTGAATGGGATACCAAATTCTATAAAATCCAATTTGAAAAATGTTCGTCATCAAAATATATATGGGACAAATTTCATGACCTTCACTCAAAAGGAGCATTGACCATGACCTCTAGGCAAGAAGATGATGGAAAGCAAGAAAGAAATCCAGAACTGATCAAGGAAGCTGAAAGTAAGAATGATGACATCAAGGCCAAAGAAGACCTAGAAGAAGAAGAAAGAAAAGAAGACTTTGAAGAAGATCTCATGACTAAAATTATAGCTACCATGGAAGAGATTAATAGTTTGAAAAAGGAAAATGAGGAACTTAATAAGAAAGCACAAGATGGTGACCAAGACAGGACAAGGAAGGAAGTTGAACTTTTAAAGCTTCAATTACAAGAGAGAGATGAGGAGCTCACCAAAATTAAGGAGGAATTTCATCAAAACAAAGGAAAATAACATGAAGAAGTCATATCCATGACAAATAAATTAAATAAGGTAAAGAAAATGGAAGAAAATTTGTCAAGCCACCTTGAACAAAGACTCAATAGCTTGAAAAAACTGGAAGCAGAGATTGGTCAATACAAGGAAGAGGTCTCCTCCCTTAGATCTAAACTAGAAGAAGCAAGGAAACAAGCACAAGGAGCTGAGAAGGTGATGGAAGATTTGGAATTCATAGAAGGACAAATTGATGAAGCAGAAAAGGAGAGAAACGCCATGACATGCCGACTAGAAGAAAAGAATGATGACATCACCAAGTGAAGATTAGAAATCACTCCTCTTTAGGCCCAATCATGTGAAGCAACCAAGATGAAGGAAGAAATGGATATCATTCTATAAAAGAAGGATGAAGAATGCAAGGAAATAAAGGAAGAAATTATCTTTCTTAAAAAGGAAGTTGACTTGCTGAATAAGAGCTTGAAAAGTTCTCAAACCCTAGATGACATCCTAACCCTTCATAAATCAAGTCTTGGCTATGTAGGTGAATCCTCAAGCAAGAATGATAATGCTTCAAACATCAAGGATATGAGGAAGCCCAGAAGAAATTTTGATGCTCCCAGTTCCGGCAAAGGCAAGGAGAAGAATCAAGACAACATTAGAAGAAATCCTACTCCAAGAATACTTGGAGATGGTGTCAAGAATACAAAATGAAATGAATATAATCAAATAATCCCAAGGAAAAAAGGCTTTATAAGTACATCATAGAAATCTTCATCTCCTAGGTACCAAAGTATATTTCTTGGTTATTTCTATTCTTGTACAAATTTTGGGCACATGGCAAAAGATTGTAGGGCATATCACAAAGACAAATATAATGGTCTCGGTCAATATCCTAGAAGCAATTTTGAAAGAAGAAGTCATGATTACTCATTCGTGAACAAGATGGAGTGGTTCAATTTCCATAACATTGGACATATGGCACGTGATTGTAACTTGACTTGGGTCCCTACATAAGCTAGAACCATGACAACCAAGCCAAAAAAGAAAGTTACGCAAGTATGGAGAAAGAAGCAAATTGGATCCGAAATTCTCTTGGACACTCCAGCCAACAACACATGTTTTTTATTTGATGAAGACATCCTTGATATTCCAAGTATTTGATGAAGCTATCCATGAATGGGCTCTATGAAATCCTTGATGAGTCACACATGGACAATCATTTTTTTTGATAGACCATCTCTCGAAAGAAACTCCATTCAAGAACATTATCCCTTACTCATTCGATGGGCTATTGTTGAGGATATCTTCCATTTGATCACTAAGCAAGTAATCTTTCTTGAGGTAGAGGAGTTCATGTACATAGGAGGAGTTGGTTCATCACATGAAGAAATGTAGACACATCTATCATGGACCACATTTCCATAAGGAAGAGCACCATGATAGGGGAGTCACATACATATGAAGAACTACTATTAATGAAGAAAAGAAGCAGCTTGAATGGGGGAGTACTTAGGCACCTTGTTTGCCATTGATGTCAAAGGGGGCGAGAATGTTGGAAGGGAAATAATATTGCCATCAATGACAAAGGGGGATATTGTTAATCAAGGTTGTCATTGATGTCAATATGACATTGACTAAGATGGAAAATATTCTTGAGATGCCTAATGAATATCATGAAACCCTAGAATGAGATGATAAGGTTGAATAAAATGGATGCCTAGTTCTAGATGATGATGTCATAACTCTTGTTTGATAAGAATGTCATCAATTAATATGTCAATCCACTAATGAAGAAGTCTTAAGAAGTGCCATGTGCCAAGTGTCAATCATATGCCTTGATTGATGATCTAGAAACCCTTAATGACATATGGAGGACTACACTTGATGATGTCATACACTTGATGAATTACCACACTTGATAATGGTACTTGATGAGGTCTTGATAGCATGGTTGAAGATCATTTGATGGTTGGAAGACTGTTTTGGAGTTCTCCTAATGATGTTTTACTATGACATATCATTGCACCATTATATGATGGCACGGGATGATACACTCATGATGAAATAAATTCAGCACTCATACATGATGACACACTCATACATTGATAAAAATGAAGAAGCCATGTTGTCCCAAACATTCCTCATGTTGTCCTCACCTTTTTTATGCATAAAATTTAAGGTCAGTTATAATGAAAAATAAATTTTCCACCATAGAGACATCTTTTCTCAATGGGACCTAGACCATCTTAAATAGGATTTTTTCCTCTTTCTAATGAGCCTTTACTTGCCCCGAAACTCCAAATGGTTGATGAGAAACTGAATTTTTAAGTTGAGAAATATATATTTTATTGCAAGCCAACCTACACTTAGTCATACAAGTCAGCCTCACTTCAAATAGATGTGTCCCTTCAATTATAAATGAAATATCTATAAATAGATGTCTAAACACTTCATTTTGATCAATAATTTGGGCAGGAATTCAGAGATAAGAAGTATAGAATAAGACATAAGGCCAAGGAGAACAAGGAGATTGTTGTTTAGGACGAAAAAATGGATAATTATGTTTGGGCATAAAATCTTGGTCAAAGTTGTTGTAGTGGTCGTGGTCGAAGCTATCGTAGTTGTCATGGTCGAAGTTGTTGTAGTTTCCATGGTCAAAGTTGTCGTAGTCGAAGTTGTTGTAGTTTCTGTGGTTGAATTTTTCATGGTCGAAGTTGTCCTAGTTGTCATGGTCGAAGTGTTGATTTATTGGGATTGGACAAATAGAGCTTGTTGAAGTCCTCTTTTGAGAACAGAATAGGGTAGAGTTGGAGAACTTTGTGAAGTCGCATATTGAAGATTTGTGGAGATCATTGAAGACCATGATGCATTGAAGCCATCATGAGGTGACCTTGAAGAAGTTTTGATTGGGTAACATGAAGAATTATGGAGACACCTTCTGAGAAGACAAAGTTGTCATTGATGAGCTAAGTGCATTGGAGATCAAGGGTATTGTTGAAGCTTAATATTGGCAGGGCTCTTTGAAGAAGACATTTGGAGCCGTGAAGTATAACCAAATATATATTAACAAAGTAAAACAAGGGTTGGAGCCCAAGAGTTTGGAGCCTCGAAAAGACAAGTTTGGTGCCTTGGAAGATAGGGTTGGAGCCCTAGAGGATCAGAGTCCTCAAGAAACCAGGTCGGAGCCTAAAATAGATATAGGGTTGGAGCCCTTGAGGTTGATGCCTCTAAATTGACAAGGTTGGAGCCTTGGAAGTCCAAGTCAGTGCTTGGAAAAATACATGTTGGAGCCTGGGAGATTGAAGATCGATGTCTTCATCTTGGGTTGGAGCCCTACATATATTGTACTTGATTCATTAAAGAGACTAATAAAAGAATTTATTTTTATTGTTCATTTTGTGTTCTAAATATAAGTGATCTAACTGGTAAAAATAACAATTGAAAATAAATACTAATTCACCCCCCCTCTCAGTATTTCCAACACTTCGTTCCTAGAATTTGATTATAACTCTATGTTAGTGACTAAGATGCCAACATAGGTCTTCCTTTCCAATTTACCATTACATTTTTGGTATTTGTAAGTGCTTGAGGATAATATGAATACTTTGGCTATTTATATAGAACCCGATCTTAAGAGAATTGTAATGAGATTGTGCACATATGCCTCTATCTATGTTTGATATTAGCTTAGTAATCTTGTTCCAAATAAAATGATTCTCAAATAGAAAAAAAATTAAATGCACACAAGTCTTTAATTATGAGTTGCAACATATGCCAACTTTGAGGGTATCTGCAAGACTACTTGTCCCCATGGTTAAGCTAATCCTCCCAAGAAAAAGGGACCAAATCAAAATAAAAGAGATGACATTTTATAGAGGAATGATGTTGGATGATGGCATTGATCATAATAAGGTAAATTAGTGACCACAAGTTTCAATTGGAAAATCCACTCTTACTTGGGGGGAATGGAGTAAAATATATGATATAAGGATTTCCTCTAAAGAAAAATAGTTCTACCTAAGGGCATCTAAGTGGAATAAAGAGATGTCACAAAATTGATACCTTTGATTTCGACAAGGTATTGGTTTCGTTATGAATCTTGATCTCCCACATTTTGAGTTGAAGTTAGTATTTATGACTCCTTCTTCAGAGGGTTGACCAAAAGTTCAAAATAAGAAAGAGAAAGAAATTAGAATTGGAGATTATTTCTTAAAGAATTAAAATTGATATGTGCATTAATCATGTGATTGTAATTTTTTAATTGGAATTTATACATGTACTCTTTTTTTTTTTTTACAATGTCGGCTACTCATATATTAGAAAAACTTTCTGAAGAAAGATCTAGTACATGGCGAGGAAAAGAGTAAGAACTGAGGTACAAAACCGGGTACGCAGACCCATAGTCCTCAAAGTTTCTTTTGATTGAACACAAAACGGTAGACAAACGGCAATACTGCCTTACATAAGAACCACCTAACCAGGCAAATTTGTAATGCATAAGATCAAGGATAATGAGCAGTGACCGAGTCTTCCTTTCGAACGCTGGCTCTAGTCGAGTTTTCTGCATGTTGGCTCTCAGTGAGAGTGCGCAGATGATCAATAACCGCCTCCATGTGGATGCAGCGGTCTTTAAGATCTTCAATTTCCCTTTTTCTTTTTTCCAATTTCTTTCTTTTGGAGTTTCTATCAGCATGATAGTCTTCTGTTAGTTCTTTAACCTGAGCTATAAGGTTGTTAATCATCACAGTATGTGCCTTACACATATTACATTCTTTGTTGTTGAAGATGTTCCTCATTGGGTCTTTGGTCTGGGCCTGGTTGGAGGTCTGGCCTTGCTGACCCGCCATTGGAGTAACCTGAGGGAAGAGAAGGGAGAGCGTGCTTTTGAAGAGGGAATCAGAGTCCGCCTTGAAGAGCGCGGGACCGCAGAGGAGCTGCGAATTTGAGAGGAGGCGAAGGGGCCTTTCGGTCTTCTGGCAATCTCTGCTTGGGGAGCAAGAGCGACTGTTAGAAAAAAACGAATTCACATATAACTGAAAGTTTCTTACCACAGGCTCAGGACCGGTGAGGATCCTTGAGGAGAAGTGTGCTACCCAAGTGCACCAGGAACTTGCTGTAGAAGATCGATCGCTGACAGAGGAAATGTTATGGAGCTGCCCACTGTTTATAGGTGACGGAAGGTTCTGCGCGCTGATGGATCGGATCTGAGAGTGCTCAAAAATAGAGTGAAAACGATCAGTTTCCATGATTACCATTTTGACATACTGATTGCAAGAGGTATGGACTTTGCTGTATACGCCCAGAGAGCCGGCCTTGGAAGGACAAGGAGTCACGTGGGCAGTTCGGACGCTGAGGGGTTTAGATGCCCGAGGTTGAGATGCTCCATCATTGCGCCGGAAAATGCAGAGGGATGCGACAAGGTGGCTCTGATGTCTGAGTTGACTACTCCCTTGGTATGGAACGACGGCTGGCTTGTGCTCACGGGATTTCCTTGGCATAGAATGAATTGTTTTCTCTGACCTGGCCGATCCTCCTTCTGACCGCTTGGTTAGCTTGCTGGTCAGCCTCCTTGTTGAAATTCCTGAGAATATGTTTAAAATTGACTTCTCCTAACACTCTAACGTTCTCCATGATTCGATTCTTAATGTTGTTAAGGGCCAATTGTTTGAAGTCTCTACCTGAATTCATGGCAGCTATTATAATAGCTGAATCTCCTAAGATGAGCAGATTCTGAAGGCCTTTGCTCTTTGCAATGAGAGAGCCCAGAAGGAGGCTATAGGCCTCGGCTTTGTTGTTAGACATTTGGCCTAAGCCCCATTCAAAGGAGACCATAGTGTTCCCCTGCTCATCCTTAATGATCCCACCAGCCCCAGCTTGGCCTGGGTTCTTTTTTGAGGCTCCATCAAAATACAGGGTAGGCCTTTTTTGTTTCCTGATCCAGGTACTAATTTCTTCTTCGGTGCCGCGGAGCTTCCAATTCTGATTGCCATTCCTCTCTCTGTTGCCTACAAAAGGTCTTGGAGTAAGGTTGAATTTTCCCAGCCAGTCCTTGAGCCTTTCATCCTCGACCTCCAGGTCTTTCTCAGAAACCCCTGATGCTTCGAAAGACTCAGCAATGAGGGCAATGGATTTAGCCACGATACCTGTAATGGAAGGCTTTTGGTTGTTGAAGATGCATTTGTTACGTGCAATCCATATTTGCCAACTCAGATTTGCAGGGATGCTGTTCCAGATCCTATGCACTATGTGGTTACCTTTTTTGGGTTGATAGAGTCTTTTGTCCCAGTTTTTGTGGAGGGTCGAGATCTGAGGAGGGAGGGCTTCTGAAGAGATAGCGCCAGAGAGAAGGTACCAACAAGCTTTAGATGTCGGGCACTCAACAAAGAGATGAGTTATGGATTCTTCTGCTGACCTGCAAAGACAACACATAGATGGCCCCTGGATACCTCGCTTCCTGAGGTTCTCAGCAGTTAGAATTTTGCCGTGGAGAAGGGTCCAATTGAATAATTTGACCTTTGGGGGGCATTCAGGGCGCCATGCAGCTTTGTACAGGGGCCAATTGTTTACCACAGAGATGTCTTGGAGAGCTTTGTATCCTTCTTTAACTGAGTAATTGCCCCCATTTGGGTCCCAAACGAACTTGTCTTCATCCCTTCTGCTGGTGGGTGCTGAACCACTGAGGGAGCTTTTGAGCTCATCCCAGAGCTTGACTAAATTTAGAGGGAGATTGGGGAGGAACCAGCCAGCCCAGCTATCATGATCCCATAGAGAGATATCAGAGAGAGAGTTGAAATTCGAATCAGCCATCCATCTTTGAAGGGGGACCATGTGATGGAGGATTTCTCTGGCCTGAGACCCCATTATTCTATCTTTCCAGATGCTTATTTCTTTGCCATTCCCCGGAGCTCTAGAGATGAACGGCTTGCAAAGGGGGATCGTTTTCTTGATAAGGTTCCAAGTTGGAGTGCCTTGCCTTTCTATGATGTTTTCTGTTAGGATATTGCTGTTTGGGCCATTTAGGTATTTTTTCTTCATTATGGAAGTCCACCAAGCCCCTTTTTCATTTAAAATCCTCCAGATCAACTTGAAGCCCAATGCTAGATTTGCTAACCTAGGAACCCTTATTCCTAGCCCACCCTTTTCCACCGGAAGGATCACCTTATCCCACTTTACCAAACTGAACTTCTTGGTATTCTGCTTACCACCTTGCCACAGAAAACTCCGAATTATCAACTCCATATGATTGTGAATGCTTGCCGGGGCAAGAGTGATAGCGAACTGATATATGGGAAGAGAGGCGAGGACTGACTTGATCAAAATCGATCTGCCTGCTAAATTCAACCAGTGCACTCCCCAACTTTGCAATTTGCCTCTGAGCTTTTCAATAATCTTGACCCAAATCCCTGAATTGATTTTCTCTTTAGCCAGTGGGAGCCCCAGATACATGAAATGGTTCCAATTCAGCTGCGCTGGAATTTCCATGATGAGGGATATGCGCTGTAAGATATGGTTAGGGATGTTCCAGGCATACAACATGCATTTGTTATTGTTGAGTTTGCCTCCTGAGGCAAGAAGAAAGAGATCCAAGACTTTTTTAAATCTCCTCGCCATTATGCTAGATGCACCTCCTATGAGAAGGGTGTCATCCGCAAACAGAGAATGATTGATACCTTACATGTACTCTTATAAGTACAATTTGCACCTATATTTATTTTTTTGTATTGTACTTTAACCTGATTTCTTTACACAATGCAATCTAAAGTGTACTTTTTTTTCTTTATACATAATCTACAATGAAAATTTTCCGTAGTGTACAATTTGTAGCTAATTCATTCTTCCTCAATCGGGGTGCAAGGCCGCTGGAGACCCATATGGGGATCATCAAAATGATTGAGGGATTAAATGCTTGGGATGATGAGCCGTCTCTTCCATGGCCTCACATGCTCTCTCGTCTTGATGTTTTGATAGGTTGTAGATCTCTGTGGATCCACGACATGAGTTAGGCAGACCACTGCATTTACAGGTGGTGAGAGTGGAGGTTTATTTAAGAACATATGTCTAACCATTGTATTGGTTTCATCGGTATCTAAGGGAGCCTAAGGTTTCCGTCTGTTGGTTCGTGGAACTTGGAACGTGGGGGGAACACTTAGTCGCAGTATGTCTCTAATCGAGGTTGGTGCATAAAGTCTGGTATGTTTTCATTCTTATCCTATATTCTGGGTTGGGGGTTGTAATTTGTGTTTCACCTCATGTTTGGAGGGAAAAAGGAACAATGGTTAATTAGCAGTTTTTGTGACTAAAATATATGACTTTATCGACTATGTTATGTCGATATCCATCTTTTTTGGAAATATTCTATCCCGTATGGGCATGATTACTGGTTTCTGAGTCCTTTTCATAATGTTTCTTCTACATGTCGATAACAGGATTCTCCATTCTAAGCCAAAAATGCACTAGAACTCCGTGTGGAGAGTAAGGGTTCAGATTTTTTTATTAGGGTTGAGTCTACAGACTCTGGTCTCAGGGGTGCATGGGGGTCCTTGTTCTTATTCAAATGGTGTCTCACACTCTGGGAGGGTTCTTTTTTATCTCTACATATTGGCTTGGGTGATGGATTTCTAGTGTGGTGTAGTGTCGTCTGGAGCTACCTCTGTTCTTATGCCCTTCCATTAAGTATATATTTTATTTTCAGGCAGTTCTCTATATTGATTTTATGTCCACCAAAGTCACTTCTCCCTCCATCCTTTGTTTAGAGGGTTGGCTCTCGAGCGTGGGGAGGTGAGAGAAGGTTGACGAAGGGTGGTTTGGTTCTGCTCATTATGGTGAAGAATCCTCGCGGTGGTGTCTCTAGCCATGGAGGTCGTGGCTGCAGGAACCATGGTTGGAAGGGAAAGGAAATAGGTTCAACTTCTGATAAGACTCTGCGACAACGAAGTAGGAAAAGGCATAATGAGGTCTTGCATAATATGGTCCAAGCCTATTGCGAAGGGACTTTGACCTAGGTGAAGCAGCTGATTTCGACCTAAGAGACAGAATTAAACTTGAAGTTGATATCGAGCTTCCGGAAGAGGATTTGAGTGATCTAATCCTGGACCCTGGTTATACCCGCAACCACCTCACTTTGTATAAACAATTTTTTCATCTCTTTTGGCGTATGAAACATATTGTGGCTAAAGAAATGGTTTCTTCTCTCAATATAGCTACAAATGTGGATTCAGATCAAGGTCTCAGATGCATTCAGAAAGCGATCCAACTAATTCAACTTCAACTGCAAAACAATAATGCTCACCTTGGCCACATAGAGCACCATATTCCATGTCTGCCCCAATCTGAATTGTCAGGTTCAAGTGCAAAAGATCCTGTTCGGTGGAATCGTCAAATGACTAGTTGTTAGAAGTCATGTTTGATAATTTTTGGCTTATATTTTGATGTATATGTTGGGTATCATTTATGTTTATATTTTTATGCTTACTAGATGCTTTACATACTATAAGTCTTATAAGGCTTGGTTGGACAGACTCAGACTATTTATGTTTTGGATGGCTTATAATGTGGTTTGGTGGCCAACAGACATGGTTTCCCATTGGGCCCGTTGAGGCCATCAAATGATTTATATGATTGTAACATGCCTAATTATTGAAATGAATGAATGGAAAGGTACTACCAAACTTACAAAAAAAAAATCCCTAATGTACAATATAATCTAAATTATAGTTTTTTTTCTTGGAATATCTACATCCAAAAACAAATGCAACTTCCTATTCAATGAATAAACAACTCACAATATATAGTTGCTCATAACATAATAAAATTAATGAGTATAGGTGTCGACATCATGGAGGATTAAACGTACACCTCTAATATACATATCACTATTTATAATTTAAAAATCAATGATCAATTCTTTCATTTTTCTACTCCTTTTTAACATCTTGCCACCCATTAAAACATGGATTCATTCAAGGTGACTTAATGTAAAATTTAGGATGTAGAGTTGCATGATTCATAGAGGTAATTTTTATTTTTTCTTTTTCTTTTTATTTATTTATTTATTTTTTTAATCTAAATATCATATAGAGGTAACAACTTCTTTAACTATAGAATTATTATGATTAGCTTTTTTTAGCTAAATTATTTAGGATTGTTTTGGAAAAGAAAATCAATATATGATTAAAAGGTCATGAAAATAGCTAAAATCTAGGTTGGATTTAGGATGTATCATTCAACTATGGACCACTTTGTTATACTTGGGATCATTGCAAAAAAATTGCCACAATAATTTAAATCGATCTCATGTGTTGTTTTATTGACTTTAGAAAAGATTTTGACATGATACCCATGACATATCTTTGGAATAGGTTAGAAGAGATTAAAGTTCCTCTCAGTTTGAGCATTGCTACGATAAGGTTGCACAATAATGCTATTCCCAAGTTTAGGAAAACTAAGGGTTGATAGAAAGAAATTAATTGTAATATAAGAGTTAAAGGTTGTTCTTTACTCCCTACCATTTTTGGCATATACATTGAGAAGTTAGAGGGTTGTTTGGAAGAAGTAGGTTGCGTTGGCTTGACTCTTGCTCACATAGTCATCCTCCTTATGCTTTACTCCAATGATATTGTTCTTATGGATAAGAGTCCCTATGATCTCGAAAAACAACTAAAAATCCTCAAGGATTTCACCTCTAGTATGGGTATGACTATTAACACTAACAAAATGAAGGTTATGATAATTAAATTCAAAATATCACTTATGCTAATTTTTTGTACAATAATAATAACTTGGAGAAAATGATTTCATACAAATATGTCACAATCGATCTTCATCATGAACTTAACTAGAACTATAACATTGAACAAATGATAAATGTAGGATGCAAAGCTTATTATGGAATTAAAAATAATTGTTTGTCAGTGAACGTTTAGTTATGGGATAAGAAGAAACCCCTATTTAAAAATCTTGTCACTCCTATTATTTTATATGGTTGTGAAGTTTTGGGATGCAACATCTCTAGAGAATCATAAAGAAATATAGTGTTATCCAAAATCGCTTTATAACTTAAAATCTCAAAATTAAAAGCAATATATTGTATCATATCCTCATCATAAAAGAGATCAATCCACGCTATTGAGAGCACAATTATGTCTAGGTACTTAATGTACAAGAACAAGATAAACAACATGGAAGGCAAGAAACTTCCTAAGATTATTTGGAACTCCAATCAAAACCACTTGCAGGTCAAGTAGGGGTGGCATAAAGATATAGAGTCTTGGCTAATAATTAAGGAATAAAGTAATCTGTTACTATATGAAATAATGATAATATTACAAGTATTATTGCATCTAAATTTAAACAAAAAGTATGATGTCATACAGGATTAGAAGAAAAATGAAAATTAAGATACTATAAAGAGGTAATAAAACCCTAAACTAGAGGGTCAAAAATATCTCTATGTTTTGACTAGGGTAGAGAAGAAAATCAAAATAAGTTGCAATGAAATTACGATTATGAAGTCTTTTAAATTGCAATGAAATTATGATATTTTTTCTAAGGATATCTAAGGAAAAATGTTTTGACTACAGTAGAGAATAAAATCAACATTGCTAAAATAAAAAGAAAGGTGTTGGACTGTAAATGTTGTGGGTTGAAAGAATTCCATTTTTGGACATTAAGCATGTTGTGGGTTGAAAGAATTGTCATCTTTAGACATTAAGCAAGTTGAAAATGAAAAATACTCTCTCTTAGTATGTCCTACTTACACCCACATAAAATAAAAATTTCAATTTTTTTGTTACAATATTGATCTTCTTAATCTTTTAACTCATAAGAACTATAGTAATTTAATAACATTCTCTTAAAATTTGTTACATATAAAAATAAAATTATAAAACTAACCAAATAATTAATTAAGTTTAATAAATCAAATTTAAATTTTAAAATATTAATGATTTAATTTTCATATATTTCAAATTATGGCCAAATATGATTTTCATTTAAATTGAAATAAAAATAATTGTAATTTTCTAATAACATGCTTTGGTAAATAAACATATTTCATTTTTTTTTTCACAATTTCACCCGTGAAAGCTCTTTTTTGGGAAATTTCTCCCAATTGAATTATTTTAAATCTCATAAAACTCTTTTAATGATTTTTTTTGGGTTAATACTTTGAGTAGTTAGGAGTATAGTTTATTCTTTTATTTATTTGGGTTCAATTCTAAGAGACATGTTTCACCATTTTTGATAAGGCTTGACGAGTAGGCTTCTGTGAAGTTGTCTTGACTCTTACTAAATCAAATTTTCTTTAACACTTATGTGATCCATATTATTATAACAATATCTTTTGGTAAAAATCACATAGATTTTTGTGATCTATATTAATTATAACAACATCTTTTGGTAAAAATCACATAGGAGATAATTACGTGGAAGTGTTTGGAACCAACAAGTGTGGTTCATCTTTAGGATAGATGAAGAGAGCAACTAACTAGCGGTTAGAAAATAATAGCTAATTAGACTAAAAAATTGAAGTTAATAATTAAGAATTTGCCCCAAAAAACCATTTTTTTAATTATTAATTAATATTTTAAAATTAAATTAAAATTTTAACATAACAAATAAAATCAGTTTAAGTTATAATATTATATGAAATAAGAATTAGAATTCTAATAAACTATTAAAAGAAATAATAATAATAATATTATAAATATTGTTGAAAAAAAAAACTTTGAAAATAGAGAGCAAGAATCTCAATTTAAATATTAATTATTATAATATTCTTAGATTAAAGTCTATTAGTATTACAATAAAAATCAATTTTATAGAAATTATTAAACTAAAAAATATTATTATGTGTAATACTATTAATAAGGGTTAGTATTCTAATAAATAATTATAAACAATGTTGTTAAGATGGTATTAACAAATATTTATTCATCCAAATAATTATAAATACTATTACTAAGAAATAGTAATAAAAATAAGAAAAATATTATAAATATTATTGCTAAATTAAAAACTAAATTTAATATATATATATAAGAGTAGGGATCCAACACATGCTCATACTCCCACCATCGTAAGTTATTAGTATATATGGATTTTTTTTTTTTCTTTCTTTCTTTCTTTTTTTTCACTACTGGTTCACGGATACCCATGGTCAGTGGGTCCGCTACGTCCAAAATCGAACAACTCTAGGGTGGACCGCACCCGAAGGGGGTCACACCCCTCTGCCTATTTACTGACCTGACCCTAAGAGCTTTCGGGTTTCAACCTGTGACCTCCCATTGGCGAGGCACTTGATTGACCAATTGAACTAACTCTTGAGACTTAGTATATATAAATCTTAAATTTAATCTTCTCGCAATTAAATTTTCTTGAAATTCATATGAGTCATTACAATAAAATTCATAACCAAAATTTCTATGAAATTTAGGTGTCACTTCAAACAAAATTGTGATTTAATATACCAAAAGAAAATACACAACCATAAATAATGTACAATGTTGTATTTATTGCTAAGTAATAATGGAGGTGGTCTAAATATTATGGAGTTGTCTATAATGCGACTTTTTGAGATTCCGGTGACGGAATCCGGCGGAAGAAATTGACATGAAATCATGATTTGTTGCAGTTAAAATGGTTTTTTAACTGCATATTCGGATTCAGCACCCTGAAAAACCCCTGGGACGGTTTCATTGTGCAGAAATTAGCTATCAAACTTGGATTCCAATAAATTACTGCCGGATTTTCACCGGAAAAAATCGCCGGAAAGTCTTTCAAAAAGTCGCGTTAAAGACTACTCCAAATATTATAAGTTTTTCAACTTTTGATTTGAATCTAGCTAATTTTATTTTTGTAACCTTGATGGTTTAAAATCGATTTTTCATTATAGATTTAACAACTTGAAAAACTCATAAACGCTCCAATCATAAAAAAAAAATTCGCAACTTAGACTTTCTCTACTGAACTCTAGACAAATTAGACCAAAAAAAATTAACAAAAAACCCACCAAAACTTTTATATTCTAAGGCGTTGGGAAGTACCATAGAGGCATCCGTGACGGCCCATCCGTGACCATCTTTGTCGGTCTAGTTTTCTACCACCGACATACTTTTCGCAAGTTGGTGCGGTCACGTACCGACACGAGGTGGGCCAAATTGCCGTGTCGGCGTGGGCGCGGTGGGCCCGACGTATGCATGAATATGCTCGTGAGTCGTGACTCGTTAACGTAAGGCGGAGAAACGCTGACGCACCTGGAAGTCTGACGTGTACGTCACAATTATTGTAAAATTTAGGGTTTTCTTCATACCGTGTGCGGCAGGCTATATACTCAATACCTAGAATGTGACAATCACATTTTGTTATTTGGTAAAAGGGGCAACTTCACTTTTAATACTTTGGAGTATGCTGATTTTACACAGTAATGTTAGAGTTGGCTATATAATATGATACGTTGATTTTGACCTAGTAAATATTATAGTGACTGCTACTAAATATTATAGTGATTAGCTATATAATATGATACGTTGATTTTGACCTACTAAATATTATAGTGACTGCAGCTTACTTTCATGCCGTGAACCTTTTTTTATTATTTGAAAGTAGGCTGCCATGCCCCCAGAAGTCAAACGGCTCGTTGGGGTTATCTTATATTTTATATTTTAGAGATTAGGTGGCCAACCATTGTTAATAAAGTTCAATCAATTCACACATGTGGTGGAAGATGAAAACAAATAAAGGGGCACCTCATAAGTCAATGGTAAAAGACATAAGAAGCAATATGACAAAATATAACGTTAGGATATGTTTCTCAAGGTCTCTATTGTGGGACCTTAGGGAGCAACAAATTTTTTGGGCAATTAAATATATTTGTAAAATATTATTTTATCATAATGTAGTTAGACGAATATTTTGAAAAACATAGTTCTATTATAATAATGTTGGTAATAATGATGTTGGTTAATGCGTTAAAAGTTCATCTTCCTCAAATATAATTAAACAAGTTAAGGACTTTAAATTCAGATATATATGTTTTAAGTGGAAGTTTCTTTCATAAGGATATAATTAAGTTTTGTTTATATATGATGATATTATATTATATGGATGGATAATTTTATTTAAATTTAAGTGGAAATAATAATAATAATAATAATATATTTTTAAAGTTATGGTTAAGTTAGATATTAAATTGGTATATGAGATCTTTATTTGTGGGACAAGAGACTTATTTTTATATAGCGATTTGATTGTTAATTAATGACTTTAAATTCAGATACATATGTTTCAAGTGGAAGTCTCTTTCGTAAGGATACAATTAAGTTTTGTTTATATATAATGATGTAATTTTAGGGTTTTGATATTAAATTATTAGATGAATAATTTTAATTAAATTTACGTTGAAGTAATATTAATAATAGTAGTAGTAATAATAATTTATTTTTAAGTTCATGGTTAAGTTAGATACTAACTTGATATATGAGATCTTTTTGTTTGTGGGACAAGAGACCTATTTCTGTATAGCGATTTGATTGCTAAGTCTACGAAGGTATACAAACTCTACTTCCTTTGGTTTTTGAATCTGTGACCTCTTAGGAGGAAACACATGCTCTTAACTATTATCCCCCTCAAGATAATTTTCTCACATATGAAATAAATATAGTGCTTTAGGATATTTTAAAAGTGTTTCTCAATAATTATTAAGGTAAATTGTGAAATTGTAAATTTCACATGAGTTTATATATTTAAAAATAAAAAATAAGACATTAAATATATGAAAATTTGTAATTTTATCAAAATTATATTATCAAATTTTAATAAAAATAATTAAAAATAAAATGTTTTATTTAACATTTCTATTTAAAATATGTTGAATTTTTTCTGTTAATAAACATATTTATTTACCATTATATTCAAAAGTATATAATTAATATAGATTCATTAAAATTTGGATATACTAATTGTTGATAAGAATCAAATCTCTTAAGGTGCAAACTCTTTTTTGAGTGCAAAATTTGAGGTAAAATTTGAGGAAAGGTTTGCACCTTGAGAGAATTGATCTCTTGGTAAATTGAGAGTTAAAATGAGTCTATGTTGATTCTTAATAATATTAATTATGTTTGACACAGAATCTTTCGGTAAAAATCACATAGGAGAAAATCCCATCGATGTGTTTCAAACCAACTAGTATGGTTCATCTTCAGGACAAGATGAGGAAGCCGACCTAGGCAACGAAAAGCCAACTAGCCATTAGATTCTAACGATTAGTTTGACTCAAGAATTTTTTATTAATATTAATCAAAATTGTTATATAGAAGAAATAATTTATTCAAAATTAATTAGTTATAAATAATAATACTTATTTATAATATTTATAAATTTATATAAAAAAATTTGTAAGTCAACATTCTATTCATTCAGAAAAAAAAAAGATATACATCTGATACTTCAAAAAACATGTGGTCTCACCCCGACCGGGTTTGTTGACCAAAGTCTGCAGAAGGTGGAAAAAATACAAAAGAGATGCCAATAACAATGTCCACAAACAAGAGGACCATAGGCTCTAATAGACAAACAAAACATAAAGAAAACCAGAGGACATACTAATCGTCTGAGGTGATAGAAGTTGGGTTATCTGGAGCAGTTCCTAGAGGAGGCGGAGGACGGAAGTTGCACTAAACGTGCCCTTCAAAGTGTGCCATCCAATTCTCTAGCTTTCCACTTTCTCCACTAGATGGTTTTGTCCCTGCCACACTACCACCACTTTCTCCCTAACCTCGTACTAGAAGTAATGGCGATCCAATGTTGCCATCAACTTGTCGTGCTTTTCTTGATTGATTTGTTCTGCTACATCTACCTGGTCCACCAAGGATTGGATTAGGCCTCGACAATTTTCCAAGCAGCACTGCTACAATCCTTGTGGGTCTGGGGCACCACAACAACCATCATTTTGAGCTACAAGAGCTCTCCAGCAACACCACCCCTCAGAGAGCCAAGAGCCCAAGTACTGCTACCAATGCGATATGTCTTCATGTCGTTGTTGTCGCCACACTGAGTCAACTTCCCCCGACTCTTGCTACCTCCTCAGGAGGTCAGTCATTGACCACAATGAAGTCCGCCACCTCACCCTTTGCGCGCTCTAGTCCCTGCACCCTAATCCCTGCCCACCGATTTTCTCCCACTTCCATCCACCATGGTTGCCAATGTAAGGGCCTTCTCCCTCTCCGTCCCTGGCTTCGCCAAGAGGATAGACCACCCACGTTGAGGATTAGGGCACACCTATCGCCACCCAAGCATGCCCAATTCGACCAAGGGTGTTGCCCCATCTGCTGAAGGGTTTCAATGTTGTGAATTAGGTTAGCCATGCAAGGGATTGAGGTTGTAACAGAAGATTGTTTAATTAATTGAATGCAAGTTATTTTGTTGTTCTCTTTATAAGCTGTGAGTCCATCGCAGCCTTGATCAGAGAGTTAGGCCCACTCTTCTGATCAGGTGTTGCGTTATTTCTATGTGTTGTTATTTTGTTTATGTTGGTTTATTTCAATTGCTGTTACAGTACCTTACTTAATTGATGTGAATGCTTTTATAATTCTACAAATTATTCTTATTTACTGTCACAATATTTATTTAATTAATTCAGTTATTGAATCTGGGATTGATGATTGGATTGTGTCATTGCTACCTACATATATCTTGCGCGTTATCTTGAAATAATATATGCACCTGGATTGGTAAATTAAATGTGGAAAAGGGTTGAATAGTTATTCACACTCGGACACCAACATTTTGGCATCGTTGCCAGGGGGCTAACAAGGCGCAAGAACACAGTCCACATTGATCTACAGATCAATCTCTCGTTTTAGGGAGGGGATTTGTTACACTACTCTATGTCCTGAATGTAGCGTTCTATTTTCTTTTCTTTTGATTGCTTTCTATTTTGCTAATTTCTTAGAAACCAATCTCTCGTTCCGAGGAGGGAATTGTTACCCTGCTCCAAATCCTGAGCCCTAGCTTTTTTTCTATGGTTTTTTTTTCTCGTTTTCTTTTCTTTTCGTTTTATTTATTTATTTATTTATTTTATGTAGGGGCCACTCTCTCGTCCTGGGGAGGTAAAGAGCCTTCTCACCCTCCTCTAGGTCCTGAGCTTTAGTTTTCTTTCTGTGGGTTTATTATTTTCGAATCATCCTCGGGAGGGAAACGAGTTTTTCGCCCTGCTCTAGGTCTTGAGCTGTGAATGTAGCGTTCTATTTTCTTTTCTTTTGATTGCTTTCTATTTTGCTAATTTCTTAGAAACTAATCTCTCATTTTGAGGAGGGAATTGGTACCCTACTCCAGATCCTGAGCCCTAGTTGTTTTTCTTTGGTTTTTTTTTCTCGTTTTTATTTTTATTTTTATTTTTTATTTTTTATTTTTATTTTTTTATTTTTTATCTTTATTTTTATGTAGGGGCCACTCTCTCGTCCTGGGGAGGGAAAGAGCCTTCTCACCCTCCTCTAGGTCCTGAGCTTTAGTTTTCTTTCTGTGGGTTTATTGTTTTTGAATCATCCTCTCATCTTGGGGAGGGAAAAGAGTTTTTCGCCCTGCTCTAGGTCTTGAGCTGTGAAATTTTTAATGTTTTATTTCCAATAAATGTATGAACAAGGGTTCAAATAAAAGGGGTAGAGGACGACCCCAAAGGCAAGGAAGGAAGGGTTTTGGTAGGAATACCTATATCCAGGAAATTATCACAAAAGATGCATCAGAAGCCTATTTGCGAGCTACTGCTAGGGTGAATGTTCACACAAAATCCGAAGGGCATTCTGTGGAACAACCTATACAACCTCCAGGGGTGGAAGTATCCCTTTCAACAGTTATAGGAGAAGCAGGAAGTAGGGCACCAGAGGAATCAGAAACACCTCCTTTGGTATCAGACAGAGAGGAAGTGGCCAACAGAGGGTCAGGAGAAGGAATCCACTCAAGGAATAAAGAAGGAAACCTCAGAGGATTTTCTTCACTTCATGATCAAGGGAGCGTTGTTAAACTTCCACAACCATCAGTTGCTACACAGTAGGAACCTATTGAAGTCCCAAGCGAGTATTGGAAGATACTTATGGCACCTGCAACGTCTTCAATTGAATTCCCAATTGGGGAAATCATGGGTGATGCACCAATGAAGCCTATTCCACTGACCGCACTGCCAAACTTCCATGGGCTTTCCACGGAGGATCCATACAATTTCCTATTCGAGTTTGATATTGTTTGCAGAGGGTATGACTATGTCAATGATGCTAAAAAGCTGAAAATTTTTCATACTATGTTAAAAGAGACAACATTGTGATGGTTTATAGGTCTAGGAGGAAAATCCATCTCTACTTGGGATGACATGAAGAAGGTTTTCCTGGAAAAATATCGGATTACTGTAAATCCCGGGATATTAAGGAAGAAATTTTTTAAATTTGTGCAGAAAGAGGATGAAAATATGGAGGACTGTGTAGAGCATTTAAGTATACTCTCCAGAGGTCTCGCCATAATGACCTAGATAAGGATATCCTTAAAAAAAAATTTCTTCGGGCCCTGAGGGAAGAATCTCTGGAGCTGTTAAATATCGTAGGTAAGGGGGATATATCTAAAGAAGATTTTGACACCATCTATGAACTCTGTATTCAATGTTCAAGGGGTGCTATAAGGAATCCAAACTTTCAAAGCATCAAGCGGGGGAATCACAAAATTAGAAATTGGGAACTTGCTGGATAATTTGAAAACTAATATCCTAAGTACGCTATCCTCCCAAATGGACACATTACAGGCGAAACAAAAGCAGATGGAGTTGGAAATAACTATGGCTATTTTTTGCCCCCGATGAAGAAAGAAGCGTCTACTAAAGGAGTGTCCACTAGACGCTATAGAGACATGTGCTATTTGTGAACAAAGTCACTCCACTAGTGTGTATCCATCTCTCCCAGCACTAGAGGTAGTATTTCAAGGGATGAATGAAGAACTAGATCATCTATGCTTTATGGGGTCTAAGAAACCATGGCAACCACGATCATCAGGCTTAAATTCAGGCACATCTCAGGATCCTTTTCAATATTTAATATCAATCCTCAGTCAATTCCTTTTTGGTCTCAATATTATCAGTACCCACCTTGGCAACCATGGTGTCCTCAACCTAACTCAAGTTCTTCATGGTCTCAAATCTAGCATAGCCCTGTTCCCCCTGCTGCTCAATTCCCTCAGCCTACACAGTAGCAACAATTAAAACTGCCATCTAACTTTCCCTCCAATAATCCTCCTCTCTAACCTCAACTTCCTATTAAGCCAAACCCAAATCCAAACAAGAAGGGCGCTCAACATGCAAATACCCTCAACCTTCCTTCATACAAAATTTCTACTGCAGGGTTTAATGAGATAAATCTGTGATTTGGCGGGGTAGTAAATGCTCCTACATCGCCCGTTATTGTTGAACATATTGATGATGAGAATCCATAACCTCAATTAGTCAGGGATGGGACAACCCAACTATCTGTGGAACATTCTCCTTCGCACTTGACTATTACTCAGGCTTGTCAAACCAATCCTCCTTATCTAGAACGATTAGCCTTGAGTAAACGAGTTCCTCAATTGGAATTTGATCTTTTAGGAGAATTGAAAAATTTGTTGTAAAATCCCCCTGCTTTAGGCCATGAAAGATGTACCTATTTACGCTAAAACTATTAGAGAATATTGTTCAAGAGACCTGGGAAGAAAACAAAAGATCCACTCACGATTCATGTTATGAGGAGATTATCTGACATTATGCTAGGAAAGGATATGCATGTAAAATATGGGGACCCTGGGAACCCAATTCTAACAGTTCAGATCAATGGAGTAGATATTCCAAATGTACTAGTAGACTTGGGTATTGTAATCAATGTAATTACTCATGAAACCATGCTTACACTGGGATTGCGTGATCTTAAGCCGATCCCTACAGCCTTAGAATAGCGATAGATCTACAATCAGACCAATAGGGAAATTGGAAGAAATAACGATTTTGGTGGATTCTTGGCACTATCTCGTTGATCTCCTAGTCTTGCATATGTAGTCCCCAGCTGGTGGCCATCCCCTTACTTTAGGACGACCTTGGATTGCAACCTCTGATGCCTATATTGGATGCCGGTCAACAAACATGATAATTTCTAATGGGGAAAATATGAAAAATCTCATTCTGTATCCCCCTGCAGAACCAAGCTCATAGAAAAAGTCAAAACATAACTCTTTGTCTTTGGATGGGATCGAAACTCAACAACAGGAACTCCAGCCAGTGCTTACCATGGGGTAAGCCCTCTTCTTTAAAAATGAGATAGATGATGACACTATCAACACTTTTATTAGCATCCCTCATGCTGTTCTAGATCCAACTCGCCAGTTTTTGGAATCTATTATGAGCTGTGAAACACAGGAAACTATCGGATCAAAAACCTGAAATGAAGACATTCCTGTAAGAGCATTTTCGAACAGCATACTGGTGGAGATTGAGCTAGGGAAGATGTTGAATATCAACCCGAATCTTTCACCGACCCAGACTGAGCAACTCCTGAAGATCCTTCAAGAACAAAAAGAAGCTTTCGCCTGGGATTATACTGATATGAAAGGTATCCCTACCAATTTGTGTACTCATCATATTTACATAAAAGAAGATTGTCGACTCGTGAGGCAACCTTAAAGAAGGATGAACCTTGCCTTGAAAAACATTGTCAGAGAGGAGCTCCAAAAGTTATTGGATGTAGGATTTATTTACCCAATCTCAGACAGCCAGTGGGTATCCCCGCTGGTCATCGTTCCTAAAAATAATAGTAAATGATGGATTTGTGTAGACTATAGGGAGCTTAACAAAGCAACCTTGAAAGTTCATTTTCCTCTGCCATTTATCGACCAAGTCCTTGATACCCTGGCCAGGAAAAAGCTTTACTCTTTCTTGGACGGGTTTAGCGGGTATAACCAAATCCAAATAACTCCTGAGGATCAAGACAAAATTACCTTTACATTCCCTTGGGGAACATTCGCTTACCGAGTCCTTCCTTTTGGTCTTTGTAACGCACCTGCTACCTTTCAAAGGGAAATATTGGGGATTTTTTGTGATTTACTCGATGACAGTGTTGAAATCTATATGGATGATTTCACGCCATATGGAGGGTCATTCAAACAAGGGTTGGAAAACTTGGAGAAAGTCCTTAAAAGGTGTAAACAGATGCATGTTTCTTTGAGTACAATAAAATGTCATATGATGAGAGAAGAAGGAGTAGCGCTGGGACATTTGCTTTCGGCTGCTAGAATACAAGTTGATCCTACCAAGGTAAAGGTAATTATGAATTTTCCTGTACCCAAGACACCAACTCAAGTACGTAGTTTCATTGGTTGCGCTGGTTACTATAGGCGTTTTATAGAAAATTTTTCCAAGATAGCATTCCCACTTTTTCAATTGTTAACTAAAGATGCAAAATTTTTATGGACAGATGATTGTGAAGTAGATTTTGAGAAAATCAAGGAACTGATCTATCAAGCTCCAATCTTACGTGGTCCCAACTGGGAACTTCCGTTTCATATCCACACAGATGCCTCTCAAATGGCTATAGGGGTGGTGTTGGGACAACAAGAAGATAAGAAGTCGTATGTGGTCTATTATGTCAACAAGAATTTCACATCCGTTGAGCTAAACTATACAATAATGGAGAAGGAGTTCTTGGTTGTTATTTATGTTGTTAATAAATTTCGGCATTATATTACTAGGTATCATACTTTTGTACACACTGACCATGCAACAATAACATATTTTATGAATAAGCCTGTAACTCCTAGGTGTATAACAAGGTGGTTGTTATTACTTCAAGAATTTGATATCACCATTATAGATAAACTAGACAAGGATAATGTGGTTGTTGATTTTCTGTCTAGATTAAATGCCGATAATGAAGGAGAAAATGTACAAGATAGCTTTCCGGATGAACATTTGTTTGCAATTTCTACAAATACCCCTTGTATGCAAACATTGCTAACTATTTGGCTATAGGAAAAGTATCACATTTGTCATATAGGCAACAATGGAGGATCATTTACCATAGTGCGCATTACTCATGGATAACAGGGTATCTCTTTTATACATAAGGTGATCAATAGATCTGTCGTTGTGTAGCAGAAAGTGACATCTATGAGATTTTGAAAGCTTCTCATGATGGCCCTTGTGGGGGGCATTTTGTGGATAAACAAGCTGATCACAAGGTGTTATAGATGGGGTATTATTGGTCCTCCATCTTCAGCGATGCACGAAACTATGTTCGAAGATGTGATAGCTACCAATGGATGGGCCAGCCTGGTTGTCTAGATGAAATGTCATTACATCCACAAGTAGTTCTTAAGCCTTTCGAGAGATGGGCCATTGATTTTGTAGGTCAATTTAACCCACCTTCACATCAGAAAGTCCATATTTTAGTCTACACAAATTATGTAATGAAGTGGGTCAAAGCCAAGGCTGTAGCGAGAGAAACAGATCATGTTGTCTTGAACCTTTTATTTGAAGAAATTTTTGCTAGATATGGTACTCCTAGAGAGATAGTTTCAGATGGAGGAGCGAAGTTCACATCACACATTATAGCAAAGCTTATGGAAAAATATGGGATCAAGCAAAGGATAACAACCCCATATCATCCTTAGGTGAACAGTCAAGTGGAGAGTACAAACAAAGTATTGAAAAACATCCTCATCAAGACTATGGCAAATCATCACTGGGATTGGGCTCAAAAACTTCCTAAAGCTCTTTGGGCGTATAGAACAACATGGTAGAACACGACAAGATTTTCGCCATTTGTACTTGTCTATGGAAAATACCCATTATTCCCAGTAGAATTTGAAATTAGTACACTGATAATGGCTCTGGAAGTAGGATTGGACCTTTCAGAAGCCCAGAAACATCGACTGGAACAACTAAATGAGCTTGATGAAATTCGTTTAATGGTTGTCCAAAGAACTACTGCCATACAACAGCAAAGAGAAAAATGGCACGATAAATTTATTAAAAATAATGTGTTTCATAGAGGGGATTGGGCATTACTGTATGATTCCCATTTTAAGGATTTTAAAGGAAATCTTCACTCGCGATGGTTGGGACCGTATGAGGTTGATGCGGTGTTTGACAATGGGACTCTCAGATTGGTCACAATTTATGATTACCATGTTTCTTTCATTGTAAATGGACATCGACTTAGGCTCTACCACCTCCCAACCTCCAGAGAAGCCTTCATCAAGCATCTCTCTGAAAAATTTGGATTGAAGGTTTTTTGTGCAAAAGATACCTCCTTTGCACCCTTGAATTACAAAACACACACACACACACACACACATATATAAAATGTTGTTACTACTCACTTGTTTTTCTTTTTGCAGGAGCTAATATTGAGGTGACTAATTGTGGAGCTGAAAAAATTCTTGAGTAATTGGGATAGTGACTCCACTAATACTAATCCTCTTGAAAAAATTTCTAAGTAATGCTTTTTGTTACTTCCAAAATTTTTCTAAGCATCAGATGTTGTTACTCCTAGGGGTGTTGTTACTTCGCTGTTGCTGTTACTCTTGAAAAAATTTCGAAGTATCGGATGTTTTTACTCCTGGGGTGTTGTTACTCCACGAATGTTGTTACTCCTTAGATGTTGTTACTCCTCGGATGTTGTTATTCCTTGGATGTTGTTACTCCTCAGATGTTGTTACTCTTCGGATGCTGTTACTCCTCGGATGTTGTTACTCCTTGGATGATGTTACTCCTCAGATGTTGTTACTCCTTAGATGTTGCTACTACTTGGGTGCTGTTAGTCCACCGATGCTATTACTCCTTGGATGTTGTTACTCTACCAATGTTGTTACTTCTGAAAATTTTCTAAGTGTTGGATGTTGCTACTCTTTGGATGATGTTACTCCGTCGTTACTCTACTAACTGTCACTCCCCTCAGGTAGGTCGCTAGGTACGTCTCCGTTGACTCTTACATATTTAATTAAATATTCTGTGGACAAGACAATTGACATGCCATGGATGGTTATTTATAAGTTTGGGGGGGGGGGGGGTGCCATCATAATTAAACGATGGCATAATTAAAATGCACTAATGATTAATTCTTCACCATCATTAAACATTGTGCCGATGGTACGCTCCATGATATTCATCATTATTTTTCATAATCATTGGCATGCGTTGGGATTTGAAACATGTACGAATTATTCCCTTCTAATTAATGCATAATAATTACCACACCATTCACCGTACTCACCATAACTTGTCATGATTTTCTTCATTTCCCAAGAAATCACCTACAATTTTACCGTCGTTCCATCTCATTCAATTTTTTACCATGTTGTTACTACAAAGAAGTTGGTTGTTGTCACTCCTCCCAATGGTCTGCTATGTCCGAAGCGTTGTTACAGTCTCTACAGGATGGGCAGACTGGATGTGCGTCATGAACCCAAGGATATAACCCTAGACTGTAGCAATGTAGATGTATGGCAGGTCTTCGTAGAAGCAGGATGGGACACTTATTTCAAGACACTGCAGGGGTTCAATGAGGGGATCGCTATAGAATTTGCGATGAATCTGGACGAGAATTGTTCACGAGTTAAAGGATTAGAAATTCCCGTCACAGAGGAGGCCATTGCAGAATTTAGTGGGTTAACACAGCAGGGACAAAAGTGGTTCTCATGGAAGGCTCTGCTGCCAGAGTTTCCAGAATTATTTTTGCAGGATGGAGAAAGCGTTGTCCTGAAGGGAAGGGGGTATGACCGTAAGTCCTTGTCGTATCCATGGAATGAGGTAGCAGGCTTTGTCATGAAATATATAACCTGTGAAGGGCAGTTTACCACCTTGTTCAAATATCATTTCAAAATTCTAGCCCATCTTCGGTTCCCGTAGGCACAAGTTCATTCCTTGAGCATGCCTTTCTTCTTGATGAAGAGCCTCCAACTTATGGCATGGTCTACTCGGTGCTCAAGCCAAGTGCTAGAAGTCCTCACAAATCACGGATTGGTTCGACTGTTGGTCATGCATGCATTGACCCAATTACAAGTTCCTTGGGACAATTTCCTTGAGATGACGAAAGAGGAAGTAGTAGCTAGAGAAGAAGAGCCCGAGGAATTGGAAGAAGAAAGACCATCATCTCCTGCTGGTACAGCAGGAGAGGAAGAAGAACCAACATCTCCTGCTAGTATAATGGGAGAAGAAGAAGAGCTCGAGGAAATGGAGAAAGAAGAAGAGGATCTGAAAGAAATGGAAGTGGAAGTGGAAGAAACAGTTGGTGACATAGTCAAGGCTGCCACACAAGAACCAACCCCACCTGTGGAACCTATTAATGCAGAAATGGAAGTGTAGGAAGCAATTGGCAACATAGTCGAGGCTACCACACAAGAACCAACCCCATATATGGAGCCTAGCAATGAAGAAATGGAAGTGGATAAGACGATTGGTGATATAGTCGAGGTTGTCACACAAGAACCAACCTCGCCTGTGGAACCTATTGATGAAGAAATGAAGATAATGGATGAATTTGATACTGTTCTACAGGAACCAACTTTCATTAATGAAGCACAAGGAGAAGAAATTTCAGTCAAGGAGTTGGCGAGTGATGCTATTACATAAGAACCAACATTACTTGTCCAAACAGATAAGGATGTTGAAATGAGTAGGGGTGTCACACAAGAACCACTACCAACTTAGTCAAGGCAGGAAAATGTGGAAGAAATGAACCCTAAGGTTTATGCTTCCCCATAATAACTAGCGTCGACCGCAGGACAAGAGGCAATGCATGAAGAAGGCTCGACCCAATTGAGAAATGAAGGCGATGGAGAAACAGAACTAGAGGTAGAAGACGAGGCCGATATAGACCAGGTGGAGGACATCCCCCACTCTCCTTTTTAGGCCACAATGCCAAGAGGAGTGAGAAGGATCCATTCCCCCCATTGTCTAATTGAAGAAACTGTTATTCCTCCCATATTGAAGTTCATTGGCTCGAAGGAGGGCGCAACCATTATTGGCTCATCACTTGCAGATTCCTAGCAAGGGATTTCGGAAGGTCAGGATGAAAAAGAAATTGTTGCAGAAGGATTGGAGCAGAGGATGGTTGACGAAGTCACTGTTCGGGCGACAGATGTCCCTGAATTAATAAGAGTTGAGGAAGAGAGTGATCCTGAAGACATAAAACCAAGTAAGGAAGACCTAGTAAGGGAGTCACTTGATGCCTTAAATGGAAATCCACCACTTTTTGAACCAGCTGTGGGGCCGGGAAACAAATTTACTGTTAAAAAAGAGTGGGTATAACAGTGTGAGAAGAGGAAACCACCTCTCAACGAAAGGTACCAACTTCAGTTTGGAGAAACCATGCAGCTAAAGATGGAGGTTCGAAAGCTGAGAAAGTGGGTATCCCGACTAAAGAAGAAGACAAGGAAGTATAAACAGGAGGATGTAAAGCCCAAGGTGGAGGTCTCCTCAGTAGTTGTCCAGATAGAAGATGTTCCCACAACTTCATCTGCTACATCGACTGGTCTTGTGGAACAGTCGTTCGATGCCCGAGATTTCTTCATAGTTGCTGAAATTTAGAAATGACAATCTTCCATGAATGAACAAAAGAAGGAGACGAAGAGGGTTCGAGAACAGGCTACTGAGATCATTACTGGGTATGTAGACTAGCTAGACAAAGCAAGGTAGAGGCAAGAGAAATAGTATAAAAGATAAAGGATTTAGAAGGCAGGTGCAGGTGTTAAAGGTAGATAGGGAACAAATTTTCACCCTAGCACAACAGGTAATGGCCTGTCGACCTCCTGCCCATAATTATGCCTTATTTATTCAAGAACAATTAATTTTCTTCTACCTGGAAAGAATTTACAAAGAGATCAGCAATGAGATTGAGGATCCGATACAGTTCCTTTGTATCATCAGAATCCATGATATCGTGAGTTAGCACTTGATGTGCAAACTCTACATACATGGTTATTTCTTGAGGGATGACAAGACCTTTAATATGGCTTTGTTCATGGGAGACGTTCACCTGAGAGCCTTCACCTCCTACACTATTAACCAAATTAAATGGAGGAAGGCTTGTGATACTTTTGAAGGAAATCAAGCTATAAAGCCACTAATGATAAGGAGGGAGAATGGTCAGTCAGTGACTATTTATAACAAGCACTCCACCTTTCTAAAGATTGAGGGATGTAAGGAATGAATGTTGGCAACACATAAATGGTGTACTAACCTCTGTGTCAGACAGATAGTCACGTTTTAGGACGAAGCCCTTGATAGTTGCCAAAGAAGATGGATGATGTCGTCATCAGTTGTCAGAAATTGGGATCCTTTTGGAGCACCCAATTTTGCTCGAGCATTAGAAAGAGTGCCATGTTTTTTTTCATGCAGTCAGACCTGTGGGGTCTGATGGATGGGGATAAGGTTTCAGTTTCCCCTCATTTGGTTGCCAGAAGAGCATTACACTCCAGCATATAATGTGAGCAATGATTGGTGGAAGGATGTCCTTATAAAAAAAGGATATAAACCTCCGGGGATAGAGATGGTTGAAGAATATGACCTTGCCAAGCTTCATGCTGACCATAGTCGGTCCAACCCAAATCTGAAGAGATGGAGAGCTGCATGAGGACATGCAGAAAGACTAGTTGGGGGGGATGTTGGGTACCAAATAAGAATTCTTTTTCCCTCCAATTTTACTCTCTCTCTCTCACTCCTTTGTATCCTTTATATTCACTAATCACTCTAAATGCACAAGGTAAAGCCTCTTCGATTGTCTTCCTGGAATGTTTAATTAATGAAGTAATAGTTACAGAGATTTTACCTATGCGGGTTACTAATTTTGTCATTTCCTCATATTCGGTGGTCAAAGGTCACATATGCGAATCATAGAAGTAACTCCAAGCTTCCAACATCATTTCGGCAACGCTGTAACAACATAATAGCTTTTAGGCCATTCCATACCTTTATTTTTCTCTTTCTCTCTCTCGACAACTAGTTGGTCGTTCCAACAACTGTATATTTGTAGACATTAGCTACCAGATTCGAAGAATGGTTTTCTCTGAATATTTGTATAAGAAGGGTTTCAATGCTATGAATTGGGTTAGCCATGCAAGGGACTGAGATTGTAATAGAACACTGTTTAATTAATTGAATGCAAGTTATTTTGTTGTTCTCTCTATAAGTTGTGAGTCCATCACAACCCTGATTAGAGAGTTGGGCCCACTCTTCTGATTAGGTGTTGTGTTATTTTTGTGTGTTGTTATTTTGTTTATGTTGGTTTATTTCGATTGTTGTTACAATACCTTACTTAATTGTTGTGAATGCTTTTATAATTCTGCAATTTATTCTTATTTACTGTCACAATATTTCTTTAATTAATTTAGTTATTGAATCTGGGATTGGTGATTGGATTGTGTCATTGCTACCTGCATATATTTTGCGCGTTACCTTGAAATAATATACACACCCAAATTGATAAATTAAATATGGAAAAGGGTTGAATAGTTATTCACACTGGGACACCAACATAAGGCTCGAGAAAAAAAAGGAATTGGACTCCGTTGTACGCATCAAACCACAATTCCTTGAAGAAAATCAAGAAACCACCAATTCTATCGCACCTATGACACCTCTTTCATCATCGAGCAGGAGGCCAAGTATAGTTCCACCACCAAACATGAGCACTGAATGAAATCTAGACACCTTCCTCATCTTGCCTATCAACTCGTTATCGCTCCCCTTTCCCAATGCGACATAAATACTCACACGCCTGAAATCTAAGGCTTTTGTATGCCATTCCCTCCTTCGTATAGGAAGAGGGGACCGGGAGGTATGACCCTCCCCAGTGACCCATTTGTCACTCTTCATGGGGCCCGACAACCATGTTAGTCTCAACTCTCACCCCCATCGAGGAATTTATATAAATTAATAATCACTAATGTTATTAAAAACAATTGGTAATATTATTAATAAAGATAATTATAGTAATAATATTACCAAAGATTATAACAACTAGTTTGATTAAAGAGTCATTATTAATAATATAAAAAAAATTATTCTAAAGGAAGAAATATTTATTCAAAGTAAATTTATTATAAATATCTTTTTTATAATATTTATAATATTTATAAATCTATAGAAAGAAATTTCTCAAAATAACTTTACTGAGTACTATTTCTTTAGGCACTCCACACTGAGTACATATTTATTTAGATAGAAAATATGCAATAGCACGATTAGTTTCTCTAGTAAGTGTTCTAACTTCCAACCACTTGGTTGCATAATCTATATAGACAATGATGTAAACCTTTTGCTGAGATAGAGGACTAATTGATCCCACAAAATGCAATGCCCATGTCTTAAAAGGCTCCAGCACTAGTTGGGGCTATGAAAACCTCTCATCTGATTGTATTGGTCAACCCATCCATTGATAACTTTCACAACCCTGAACATACCTTCTTGCATCTCGGAATATTGTGGGAAAAAAATAGCCTGTATGCAACACCGTATGACTTTCCCTCCTATCTAGAAAATTCTCTCCACAAGGTCCATCATGACAGGTCTTGAGGATCTCATGGATCTCATCCTTCCTCACACATCTCCTAATTTTCTAATCAAAACCTATGTGAAAGAGATTTCCATCCATCAAAAAATATCTAGCACTTTGTTGTATACTTTTCTTCTTTTATCTAGGAGAAAGGTGATAAGGTAGCTTCCTTGTAGCAAGATAGTTATCAATATCTGCATAGCAAGGTGAATAAGTGGATACCACAAATAGATATTCATCAATAAGATAATCCTCAAGAGGTATATCATTAGTAGCATTAGTTAAACTAGAAAGAATATCGTCAACAACATTATCTTTTCCAGAATTATCTATAATAGTAATATTAGATTCTTGGAGTAACAACAGCCACCTAATAACCTTAGCATTTGTAATAGGTTTTTTCATTAAGAACCTGATACCTGAATGGTTTGTATGAACAAAAGTTTGGTAATTAGTGATATAGTACCAAAAATTATTAATAATGTGTACAATTGCAAGAAATTCTTTCTCCGTAACAATATAATTTACCTCTGCAGGAGCTAAATTATTAGTGATCTAATAGATGTAATATAGTTTGTTTCCTTCCTGTTGATCAAACACAACAACAATGATTGTATCAGAGGCATCAGTAGAAATGTGGGATAATAGGTTCTAGTCCAATCCTCTCAAAATTGGAGTTGTTGTTACACATTTCATCAATTGTGCAAAAGCATTCTTACACTTATCAATCCACTCAAAATCTTTGTCTTTATCTAGCAGGGACAATAATGGCAATGCAATTTTAGCAAATTTTTCTATAAATCGTCTATAATACCCTACTTTTCCTAGGAAACTACGTACCTATTTTTGTGTTTTAGGAGTGGGAACTCTTAATATTACCTCTATCTTTATTGGATCAACTTGAATACCTATAGTAGAAAGGTAATATCCTAGAATAATAACCTTGGTCATCATCATATGGCATTTTTTAGTGCTGAGACAGAGGTGGGTCTGAATGCAATGCTAAAGTACTTTTTCAAGGCTTTATCAAAATCACTCCCATAAGGTGTGAAATCATCCATAAAATTTTCCAGACAATCATTAACCATGTCAGCAAAAATTTCCAATACCACCCTCTGAAAGGTTGTTGGTGCATTACATAATCCAAAAGGTAAAACATTGTAAGCATAAGTACCCCAAGGGAAAGTAAAGGTAGTTTTATCTTGGTCTTCAGGGGCAATTTGAATCTAATTGTAACCACTTAACCCATCAAGAAAAGAAATATTGTTTTACTAGATAAGGTATATAGGACCTGATCAATAGAAGGTAATAGAAAATGTTCCTTTTGAGTGGCTTTATTCAACTCCCTATAATCTACACAAATTCTCCACTTCCCATTTTTCTTATGTACCACAACTATTGGAGATACCCATTGACTGTCTGAAATAGGATAGATGAAACTTGCATCTAAACTTTTTTTGAGTTATTCTTTCACAATGCCATTCAAAGTTGGGTTTATTATTCATTGAAGTTTCCTTATAGGTTAGGATCCTTCCTTTCAATATTTATGATTTTCTCATAATGTAGGATGAATTCCCTTCATGTCTTTATAACCCCATGCAAAGGCTTCCTTATATTTCCTGAGTGATAGCACTAATTTTTCTTTCTATTCAACAAATAAATTAGTATTCATGTTAAGGGTTTTTCTAGGCTCGATTTCTACTGGTACACTTTCAAGGCCGGAGGTAGTAGGTATATCATGTGTAATAATTTCATCAAGAGGCTCCTTCTTGTCAGATTCATCTATTCCATCATTTAATAATTGGGATGTACAAGGTGTAACAATGAATAGGTCACTAATGAGATTATTGATGACATCATCCTCCATTTCACTTTGAAATTGTGAAGCTTTATTGATAGTGAGTATTGGATGAGCATCCATTTCTTCCAATTCAAATTATGTGTCCAAATGGTTTTTAGTTTTAACACTTGGTTTAGCAAGAGGATATAGGACAAGATTCTTGGTGGTATATCCATATGAAATAGTCATACACCCAGATCTACATCCTATATAAGCATCAACATTTTCCAACCATGGTCTCCCTAATATCAAGGGGTGTCCACCCAAGCATGTTTTAAGCTGAAGCACCATGATGACAAGTGGGTATTTCCAAGATTCAACAACAATAATGACACCTTATAATATCCCTTCCAGTCGGATCTTAGACCTATCAACGAATTCTAAAATAGTAGGCATTGTGATTTAGGTGGATATTGGTGGCAACCCACATATTCCACATATACCTCTAGTTAGTTTCATTAGTTTCCTTGATTATAGCAGCATGTACTATTTTTAGAAGTTTTTGGGTCCTGAACTTCCAAAGTTGTTTTGAGCCCCTAAATGACATTTTTTGAGCTATGAAGTAGACCCATAGCCATAGTACTCAGATAGATATTTCCAAATGTGCACCAAACAAAGATCATATGACCAAGTTACGACCCTAGGAACTTGGCTTCCCAACTAACCCCAATGGGGCCCACAAACTCTTGGCATTCCATCTCTTGGTTTTAGGGTTTTAGTTGTTTAGGGTATCCCTTTTTTGTTCAATAATAAAAAGGACCTTGAGCTTCATTGTAACATAGTTTAGAGGAATTTAGCTGCCACATCTCTTCTCAAAGATAAGCTACCATCATTGGAGCTAGTTTATTTCCATTCCGTATGTAAGCATATTTATGTTCTTTTATATTAATGAAATAAAGTTTTATTTCTTCTGCATATCTATGTTTATGTTTATATCTATATTTTGTTTCATTCCTATATAAGTTCAGATCACTAGTATCAGAGCAGGCTACTCTTCCTTTGTTTTTATTTTCATGTCCCCAACAAGGTCAAGGAATAAGTATTTAGGGCTCAAACTAGTTGACCCTTTGAAGGACCAGCTTCGCAAACCTTGACAACCTCCCATGGCGAAAGAAAAGATAGATGAGGGAGTAGGAGATCCTTTCAAAATATTGCTTGAAGAATCCTTTGAGCGAAAAAGGAATGCAATGATGGATAACTTTGCCCAGACCCTTTGGCGGCTACCCACAGGTGACACATATTCATCTAACAACCACTTTGGAGGCGCCACTCCCTTTAAGGTACAAGTAAACTTTGACATCCCCGTATTTTAAGGCCAGATAGATGTAGATGCCATAGATAAATGGTTAAATAGGTTAGGAGAATAATTTTTGGTTCATGGTTTTTCCAATTGGGAAAAGATTATTTTTTCACTCCTCAAAGCTACCCCCCATGTCAAGGACCCTAAACCACACCCGCAACCATACATCATTAGGTTGCTTCACCAAGGATGTGATATTTGCATCAGCCAACAATGTCACCTTCCCTATAGCATAAATCCCTTCACATATGAGGTATTGTGTGATGTTTCTCCTATTAAATTTTGTGATGTATTATTAGGCTAATCATACTTGTGGAAGCACCATGTTGTGTATGAGTCTAGGCCTCTCATTGCTATTATTACTTTGGGTAATAAGCTATACAAGATATTGGAGGTAGCACTGTCTACCACCATCTCTTTGATATCTTCAAAGCAATACAGTAAGATAATTTACCATACTGATAATTTTTTATTCCTTATGATTCGCCCTCGGGGCAAGAAGAAGATTGTGGCCACCTCCATGGCCTCTAGATAAGGCTCCTTCACATGGCAGTAGAAAATTGATAAGGTCATGGAGTAGTACAAGGATATCTTCACCTCACCCACAGGGGTACCCCTACACTTTCAAGTAAAGCACTTCGTCAATCTGACCCAAGGCACATCGCTACCCAATGGACCAATCTACCAATTCTTTGTTCTGGAGAACAATGAGATCAGGAGGCATATTTAGGAGCTATTGTAGTAAGGGCACATTAGACCAAGTTCATCACCCTGTGGGAGTTCGATTGTGTTGGCACATAAGAAATATGGAACCTGGAGCCTTTGTATTGACTATTGGGCACTGAATAAGATCATTGTCTGGAACAAGTATCCAATCCCATGGATTGATGACCTTATGGACTAGATCAAGGTTACCAAATATTTTAGCAAGATTGAATTAAAGTTGGTTATCATCGGGTACCAATTGAACCCTTTGATGTGTGGAAGACCACCTTCAAATCGAAGGAGGGCCTTTTTGAATGGTTGTTCATGCATTTCGGGTTGACAAATGCACTCATAACCTCCATGAGGCTAATGGATGACATATTGTGGCCCTTAACCAACTCATTTGTGGTAGTGTACCTGGACAACATCCTGATATTTAGCTGGATTTGGGAAGAGCACATACACCATATTCGAAAGGTCCTCCAAATCCATGTGACAACACAAATTGTGTACAGATTTGGAGAAATGCACTTTTGGTATGACCCATGTTCAATATCTGGGATACATCATTGGTGAGTAGGGTGTGCATGTGGACCCATCCAAGAAGCAATTTATTCAGGATTAGTGAGCTCTAACCAATCTAACAGAGCTCTGCAACTTTCTGGGTCTTTCCAATTTCTACCGTAGGTTTGTGTTGGGATTCTCTCATATCACTTGGCCTTTGAGTCAAGTCACCAAGGGTGGAGCAAAAGAAAAGTTATTTTTGTCTAAATCACAACAAAGGGTGTTTGATGAGTTGAAGAATCACATCTGATCTTCACTAGTGCTCACGTTACCAAACCTGCAACAACCACTTGAAATTGAGACAGGTGCCTCCTACTATGCTATTGGCATAGTTCCTACCCAACAGGTGCATCCAAAGACATATCACAGTGATACACTTTCAGATACAGTCTGAAAGTATCCCACTTATGAAAAAGAGATGTATTTCATTGTGTAGGCCTACCAACAATGAAAGCATTACATTATGGGGAAGGAAAAGGTCATCCACATAAACCACCGACCCCTGAAGTTCATACATACACAAGGAAAGTTGTAGAATGATCGATATCAAAAAATGTCCACATATCTGTGATAGTTCCATTTGAACATAAAGTGAAAGAAGGGAAACACCAATAATGTTACAGATTGTATCATCCAACCACCAGTCATGGTGTTGAGCATTGTTCTTGACTCTTGTAGACATGAGACGTGTGGTGGCCGCATCTTTACAAGAGTGATCTAGAATTCAGCAACATTTTCCATATGCTCTTGGAAGGCAAGAAAGTTCCATATTTTCACCTCCAGGGTGCACAATTATGCCACATTTTTGTTCCTTCAAGAGAGAATGCCAAGATGATTTGGGAGGTGCACTATAGTCGGGTCACTGGAGATTTTAGAGAAGAGAAAACAGTGGAAGTGTTTCACAATTATTTTTATTATCCTAACCTTTGACAAGATTTTGGGAAGTGTTGTCACTTCCAGAGACAACCTCGGATTGCTTACAAGACCAGTGCTTGGAATGTCTAGATTTTGTGTGTCTCATATGGTTCTCAGTAAGCTGGAGACATCACCTGTATTTTTGTACATATATGCTCATATATATATGATAAACAGTGTGGGTTGGTTCATTTATCTAAAGGAATATGCCATGTATTCCTGACACTTCTTCAAATAAACAACTCATATAAATATATGTATAAACTAGTGGAAGCCGAGTAGTTCAAGGACCTACAGTTTAATAAGATTTGGCAGATCAATGAGAGAAGATAAGGAGATAGAATAACTCGTCACATAGAGCTTGATGCGTCAAGAATTCTACACTCATCACATAGATCTTGAAGCATCAAGAAATCTACACTTATCTAAGTTAAAGGTAGACATAATAGATGAAAGAGGATTGGGTGTGATGATTTGTGGAGCGCAATTTCAAAGATAGAATCTCAAACATAGATACAGGCACATGCATTAACGAGTCAATAGAAATGAATCTGTAAGAAAATATGAAACATTTCTAGTAGCTATGATCACCTGAAATCAAAGAGGAGACACGAGCATAATGGAATTTAAACATAGGGATAACATATTGTGGTACTCGAAGGGGGAATCACCACCATTTCCTTAGTATTCTAAAAGATGCATATCATAAAGTCATATAGTCTCGAAAGTAACATGTAGTTCTTTCTTTAGGATTCTGAACCACTGTGAAGTGTTTCTTCCCACTATTTATCTAGAGAGAGGAGCATTGAAAAGTAATTACACCAAAAGATCTCAGTCAAGCCTCAATTATCGGATCGACTAGCTGTCTCGGCCTGGAATTGATCTGTGGCCCAAAAATGACTACAAAAGATTAATTACTTCATTAAATGATAACACATTACAGGATAACAAAACAAGTCAACAATCAGATGAAAATTCCAACAAAATATCTCCAAACCCATCCCTGGGATCGCCTTTGTTCAGGTTGTTTCTCACCCATGGTCTGGCCTCCTGTGCCACCAAGCTGATTCTCGTTGCTTCTGCCTTTACTGCTCGAATCATTCATTCTCCAAAACTGGGAGTGTTCAACTATCAGTTTAATGCCATAGAACAAAAGAAGAGATAAAGGCCCCTTATGACTTGAAACCTGGGTCGACACTAACAGCATAAATGAAGATATGGAAGCTCGGGAGGATTTGATGATCCAACATGTTTCTCCATGCAGAGGGAAGACGAAGTACTGCCCAGGTGACCTATGATTTTGTACTATGGCATTAAACTAATATTTTACTCCTCCCAATTTTGGAGAACGAATGATTCGAGCAGTAAAGGTAGAAGCGATGGGAATCAGCTAGGTGGCGCAGGAGGCTAGATCGTGGGCAAGAAACAACCTGAACAAAGGTGATCCTAGGGATGGGCATGGAGATATTTTATTGGTGTTTTCATCTGATCGTTGACTTGTTTTTTTATCATGTAATGTGTTTCCATTTAATGAAGTAATTAATCTTTTGTAGTCATTTTTGGACCACAGAACCATCCCAGGCCGACACAGCTAGTCGATTTGACAGTTGAGGCTAGGCCGAGATATTTTTTTGTAATCACTGTCCAATTCTCCCCTCTCCAGATAAATAGTGGGAAGCAACACTTCACAATGGTTCAACAGAATATTAAGGAAATGGTGGTGATTCCCCCTTCGCGTACTACAGTATGTTATCCCTCTGTTTAAATTCCATTATGTTCATGTCTCTTCTATGATTTTAGGTAATTGTAGCAGTTAGAATTGTTTCATATGTTCTTACAGATTCATTTGTATTGACTCGTTAATGCATGTGCACGTATGGATCTTTGAGATTATATCTTCAAAATTGCACTCCACGAATCATCGCACCCAATCCTCTTTCATCCATTATGTCTACCTTTACCTGAGATAAGTGTAGGATTCTTGATGCTTCAAGCTTTATGTGATGAGTGTAGAATTCTTGATACTTAAATCTTTATGTGACGAGTTATTCTATCTCCTTATCTTCTCTCATTGCTCTGTCAAAGCTTATTAAACTGTAGGTCCTTGAACTACTCAGCCTCCACTAGTTTATACATATATTTCTGTAGGTTGTGTTTGTGAAGAAGTATGAGGAATACAAGGTGTATGCTTTTAGATGAATGAACCAACCCATAGTATTTATCATATATATATGAAAATATATGTACAAAAATATAGGTGATGTCTCCAGTTTACTAAGAATCATATGAGACACACAAAATCTAGATGTTCCAAGCACTGTTCTTGTAAGAAATCTGAGGTTGTCTCTGGAAGCGACAACATCTTTTGGCGACATTGTCAGGGAACGTATTGAAGGATTTTCTCATGGGATACAACAAGTTAAGCACTCTTTGTGTAGGTGAGAAAAGGCATTTTGATTGCATCCTCATCACCTTGGGGACTCCACAAATCCGATTATCATTTATCATCCTAGATTTTAGAAAGCATCATACTCGCTTAGATACCTCTCAGCAAGAAACCCATCTGTATCTGACCCAAAGAAATTAATTTTTAGGAGAGTCTGGAAGGAGAAAAATCCTACTACCTATGATACTATCTCATCATTCTTTGAAGCATCCTCATACATCTCCCAACATGTTGTCATTCACTACTCAGACTTTATTCCTAAGATCCTTACATACCTTACCCTTAGTCTAGACACTCCAACCACTGTGGTTTTGGCCCAAGTTCCTCAAGAAAATCTAAATCCCCCTCCATTAATTTAGATGGTTGTTCTATTTTTCTTACTGAATAAATATGACCCTCTTGATTTACCTCAACCCCTAAGTGCTATGCCTCTGGACTACCTAAATCTCTTGCCTAGGTTCAATGGGGAGGATGAAAACACTGCACAAAGACACATTGAAACCTTTTGTTCTTTTGTTAAGAATCTAAATGTAGAACAATTGGATGTGGTCCTGAGACTCTTTGTACAATCCCTTGATGGAGAAGCCAAAAAATGGTTTAAATCCCTACCTAATTCCTCCATCAGTACCTGGGAGGAACTTGAAAACTCTTTCACACAAAAGTGGGGTGAAAAGAGAAATCTTGAGCATGTCCTCACAGAGTTCAATAGTATAAGGAAGAAGCCAAAAGAGGATATTTCAGAATTCATAAAAAGGTTCAATAAGCAGTATGATAACCTGCTTGGTGAGATAAAGCCTCCTCAAGCTACTTCTTGCATAGTTTTTGTGGGAGCCTTTGAATCCTACCTTGGTTTTACCCTAAGAGAAATGAAGTCTCGCACTTTGGATGAACTCCAAGTTGATGATATTGAGGTAGAAGCAAATTTCAGCTCAGCTGGGAAGTCAAGAGGTAAGGATGAACCTACTAAGAAGAAAAGGGGGAAAGAAGAACATCCTCCTCTGATCAAGCTAAAGAATCACCAAATCTAAAGTGGGAAGAAATGGATAAACTCATTATGTTTTTATCGCAAAAGGTTGTGAAACTTGAGCTAGAGAACAAGAGTCTCCCAAAACATAATGCTCAAGGTAACAAACGAGGTTATAAACCACAGTACAGAAGGCCACCATTGAAGATATTTCAAAGGGAAAGAAAAGATCTATTATCACCTGGATTGAACCTCAGGCTGAAGGAAGGCAACGCTAGGGTAACCACAAACCACGCTTAGCCAAGTAGTTAGCCCTACTAGGCCAGGATAGGGCTCTCTCCGTAAGGATCTCAACCAAGATGACTGTATCAAGAAAATGATATTAGGCTAGGTATAGTTGCACAAAGTTTGATTTGATTTTGAGGGTTTTGTTGGATCAGGAGGAGCCAAATAGTTAGGGCTAGGAAATTAGGTCAAAATTGCAGGGTGTTCGATGGGGCAAGGTAGGCACAAGGCTCAACACTCTAGGGTTTGATGGGTGAGGTGATTCAAGATAGGTGGGGTGATAGGAAGAGCATGTGATCATAATGGGTCCTTCCTAAACTGAAAAAAATAAACTGTGAATATTTTCCCAAAGCAGAGCATTAATGTTATGGGTTCTACCTATCAACTTGAAAACATCCACTTAAAAGTAATGAAATTATTAATGAAGTAAAAAAACATTTTAACATATGATCACAAGAGAGGAAACTGAAATAAACATCATACCACATGGATCCCAAAGAAATAGCTGTAATTTTTTATTAATCTCCTGCTAAATTGATACAAAATGATGTCCAATCAAGGCATAAGAATCCAACTAAGTCCAACCCTTTACAATGAGAAAGAAGAAGAAGATATAGACATTAATTCAACCTCCTCCCATCCTCAGGGGTCAAATCCTTAAGATAAGGAACTAATCTAACCAAAATTGAACAAGAAACTAGAACCTAGGCATCCTAACAACTTGCCTCTAAAAGTGCGGAAACTGATTCATTTGTGCTCAAAATGACTTTTAATCTAATGAATCTACCTTCTAATACTTATTATCCATCATATTTATAAGCCTAGCCATCATTTACATTATTAAAACACCCTCCATGAGAGAAAATCCAAAATTACAGTCAAATCAAAGTCAAATGGCAATTCAGTGCAATTTTTGTCCTATGCGCAGTGCCACTGGACCTATTGATCCAGACTTAAATAGGAATGCAAAAAATTACCGAGATAACCATATACACAAAGATGTAGTGGAAATTATACTTCATTTCATTAATGGAAAATACTGAAATATGCTTACAACCAGAAATGGAGATAAACCAGCTAAGGCGATGATAGCTTATCTCTAAGGAGAGATGTGTGGCTACATGCCTCTGAACTGTGTTACAATGAGGCTCGAAGGCCTATTTATTGTTGAGAAACAATGGAAAACCCTTCACATTCCAAAACCTAACCCTAGAAGATGAAACGCCAAATTGTGGGCCCCGTTTTTGGGTAAGTTGGTACATCAACTTCCCGGGGTCGCGAATTGGTCGTACTATCTCCGTTTGACGCGCATGATAGCCCGTTGGAAAGATATCTCCAAGGACTACGACTCAAAAGATGATTTTTAGACAAAAAAATTTCTGACAATAGATTTCCCAAAAAACGTCGTTTAGGGCCTCAAAACGGCTCCGGAAGTTTAGGACCCGAAAAACTGCTAAAAATAGTAAATTGTGCTATAATTAAGGAAACTGAACAAACTGAAAGAAGCATTAGAGGGGATCCAAGTGGAATTAGCATGTGGCCACCAATATCCACCTGGATCACCTATGTGCAACACTTTTTGCAGGTCCATTTTGGAGGCCTTCCCTATATCCAAATTGAGCTCATGGTAGCTCATTGGAAATATATTCAACTAATCTTTCCAAAAAATCTTTCATTTCTTTATTTGAAGCTGATTTGACCCCTTAAAAGATGATTCTCCCAAGACTGCTTCTGTGTGTCCAAAAAGGGGCAGAAAGGTCATTTTTGGAGTGTTTTTTGACCTTTGGTAGAGTAGTTCTGCTCCACAAGCTTAGAAAATGCACAGGTTACATGTAATCATTGCTCTAAATCAGAAATTGCAAACCATTTTTCCAATGGGTGTGCCTAGGAAAAGCGCAGCGCCAGTGGCACTGCACATAGAGCCATATTTCCTGTGTCAAAATTGCCAAAATTTGTTAAAGGAAAAAATTCCTCCAAATTTGATCAAAATTTGTGGCCAATACCACCATCAAGCATCTTGATGAGCCAAGGAAGCTTCAACAAGAAACCTAAGCCTATCCTCCTCCTTTTTGCCTTTGAGTGCCCATCTCAGCCTTACTTTCATTTGCTTGACCCTTATATTACAAATTTTTTTCTGGGTCTTGTAGTGGTAGCCCATATGCTTGGTGATTTGGTTGTCCCTGTTGGCCCTTTGTAGCAGCTTCTCTAAGTGAAAATTGACCCTTTCAAGCCAAATTTCTCTATCCCCCTCAATTTCCTTCTCAATTGTAGTCAAGGTGACTGGTGTTTCTTCTTTTTACATTGCTGATCTTCCCTTGTCACTTTGTCTCTTCACCTTGAGAAGTTCCAACTCCATGAGGACCTACTTATCACTCAGCTGCTTGTTCTCTTATTTAAGATATGTAATGAAATACTTAGCTCTCGCCAAGCTGTCCATCAATGATTGGATCTGTGCCTCTTTCTCCTGTATGGTTATGTTTTCCTTTGTTGCCTCATCTTGTCAAGCCTCCAAGTCAATTGTCTCTATGCCATGATGAATATGAGGTTTTTCTGGTTCATCATGTTCCATCAAATAAAAATCCCTCTCCTCCTCATCATCAAAACTTTCCACCAATATCTTTTCCTTCCCTTTATGAAGCTACTGCACCTGTACCCGTTGTGTTGATGAAGAAGGCAAAGCCCCTTCCACACCCTGTGGAGCAAGCATTTGCCTATGAGTTGATGAAGAAGGCAAGGCCCCTTCCACATCAAGTGGAGTAAACACTTTCCTATCTGCAGCAAACAACTTTCTAGCCCCTCTCTAATAATTTTTCCTCCCTTATGTGGTTTTCTCTGATGTTGAGTTTCATCTCCCAAACTATCATTGCCACTGTTTTCCTCCTCCTCATAATCTCTGTCTTCTTTGTCCATGTTTTCCAAGTTTTGAAGCCGTGTACCCCTAGAGAAGGTATGGAAGGAGTGAGTATTGATGATTAGGGATAAGGGAAGGGGAAATGAACTTATGTGGTATTGGTGGACTATATAAATTATGAAAATGAAAGGGAGGGTCTAAACTATGGAAATGAGAGAGAGGCACTAGGGTTTTAGGATGTTTCTTTGGGTATGAGGGAATAAGGGATATGGAGGGATATATAGGAGGGGTTAGGGTTTTAGGAATATGTGAAGGGATGTATAAGAGGAATTAGGGTTTTAAGAATAGGTGAAGGGATGTATAGGAGGAATTAGGGTTTTAGGGAATAAGTGGAGGGATTCTATGGTTTCAGTTTTGCCATAGCAAATCAACCTCAAACAAAATAATTGAATGACAAGAGAATAGTTTAGGGGTTATACTTACTTTTCTATGGGTTAAAGAAGGCAAACACAATGTTTTAGGTGGAATGTGGAGTGTTTTGGCACTTGTTGGCCCTATGCGTAGCGCCACCTATAGGTGCACAACACTCCACCTCTATGCACAATGCCATTTAAATTTGTACTGGAAAAATTTCCCTATGCGCAATGCTCTAGCTCTATGTGCAGTGCTCCCTCCTCTATGCGCAACGCCTCCTGCTCTATGTGCAATGCCTTTTGCAGGCCACTTTTTGATCCTTTCCTGGTATCCAAATTGAGCACATGATAGCTCGGTGGAAATATCTTCCTGTATAATTTCCATAACATCTTGAAATTTTCAATTTGGAGCTCATTTTCCCTATCAAAAGCTCAATCTCCCTAGACTAGTAAAAATGTGTAGAATGAGGCTGCCAAAATGTAGAGTGTTGTTTCAGTCAACGTTTGGATGTTTTCCTCAACTACAAATTGATCTCATGATAGCTCATTGGAAAGCTATCTGTGTCTAGTTATCATTTGATTCATCAAGAAAGTCTTTTGGACATTCCATCTAAGAGAAAAATTGCTTTTCCCAAGGTCATTTTAGAAGTGCATCAACTCTCCTAAGACAAATGATGTTTTGGACATTTCTCCCGGACCATGATACCTGTGTAAAAACTAAAGGAGGTGTTTATTCTTTGGTCTATGATAGAAAATGACCTCTCTCACTTTTGTCAAATTCATATTTTCTTGTTCAGAAACATCATTTGAATAAAAACTATCTCGGTATGTGGAACAGGGGATTTGTACAAATGAAGGGAAATGAAGAGGATGAGGGGCTTCTAAATTCTTGAGAAAATTTCGGGAAGTATGGAGGGATGTTAGGAAGTAGGGAAAAGTGGAATTTCAAGGATTGAGTGAGGGGAAGGGGTCCAAAAGGGCAAAACACAGGCCCACCTAGAAAAGTGTCAAATTATAGCAATAGGTTAGGGTTTGTGGGAAAATGATGAATTTGAGGGATATCAGTGATGGGAAGTGTTTAGGAAGGTATATTAAGGATAGGGGAAGGTGTATGAGCATCAGGATACAAGTTTTGTTGATTATTTGACCATCTAAGAAAAATTACCTTCAAGACCCTAGGAGAGGGAAATGAGCCTTACCTAAGCACAACTAAAGCACAAACAAGGTGTAAATTGACCTAGTGGAACCTGAATTAATGATGAAAAATCTTTGAATGATGGTACACTCAGCAAAATGGTGACATGGACCAATACAAGGATAATTTTAGGGGCGAATGTTCGCCCTTTGGGAAATTAAGGGGTTTTAAATTTTTAGTGGGCGAATATTTTGTATCATAGTACATTTTTACAAATCACCTTAAATAGCCCACCTTATTTTAAGGGAGAGGGTAAAAAAGGTAAATTTAACCCTTGAAATTAGGACTTACAACCTTCCATTCGCCCATTTTCAAGAATAGGTTTTATTTAAGTGAATCCATTCGCCCATTTTCAAGAATAGGTTTTATTTAAGTGAATCCTATGGGCCAAATACCATATTTATAAAAGAGGTATGGTAAATTAATAAAAATATAAATAAATGAGAGGTATGGTAAATAAATAAAACATTTTTATATTTACTCCATAAGTCACCTTATCTACATGTAAGGGTGTAAACAAATAAAAATATAAGTAAAGTGGAGGTATGGTAAATAAATAAAACGTCTTTTTATACTTACTCAAAAGGTATGGTAAATAAATAAAAATATAAATAAACTAGACGTATCTTAAATAAATAAAACCTCTTTTTATATTTAGTCCATAACCCTCGTTCTATTTATGAAGGCTCAAGAAAGAGGTTTTATTTAAGTGAATCCTATGGGCCAAATACCATATGTAAAAGAGGTATGGTAAATTAATAAAAATATAAATAAACGAGAGGTATGGTAAACAAATAATTTTTTTTTTTTTATATTTACTCCATAAGTCACCTTATATTTACGAACACTCAAAAAATGGGTTATATTTAGGTGAAACCTATGGCCAAAATACTATGGGACAAATACCATGGACTAGATTGTTATTAATACCATGCAAAAAACCATTATTAACCCTAATATTAGAATTAATAAAAATAAAAATGGCACATGGTATTGACCCATGGTATTCACCTGGAATGTAGCCTATTTAAATGGGGGAATTAAACCAGCATGTAGCCTATGCTAAGATTCACTAGTACTTTACAAAGTTTTATTATTTAGTGAAAGACTCGTGAAGATCTTACAAGATTTTATAATTGAGTAAAATATTCGCCATGCCTGGTGAGAGATTCGCCAAAAAATTATATATACATATTATATTATTGATAAAATCGCCTTCCATTTTTCCTATATACCATGGAGATTCGCCCATTTATTATATTTATAAATTTAGGGGGGGTTCTTAAAATTTTCCCTGGACCAATACTTGGAAAACTTTGGAAGGAGTGAAAACAATCCTAGACCTAATACCTAGTGACCAAATTTTACTTGAAGCCTCACTGAAATGACAAAAATTTAACTTTGACACCCCAAGACCACTTTATAAGAGCATATTTGATCACTGGTGGAAGGCTGCAAAGACTGAAACTAACATTGGCCTTATTGGGGATGGAAGCTCCTTGGAGGTGTTAAGAACACCATAGACCAAGTGCCTAACCATGTGGGCCAATACGGTAAAAAAACCAAACTGAAATGCATGACTGAAGACTGACGACTTGATGACACAAAATGACTCTAAAACTGACTGAACCATGCTCACTTCTATGAGCTTATTAATCAAACCCTACTCTAAGTGATCCATTCCTCACCTAATCAAGTGAAATGAAACAACCAGTGCAACCAAGTAAGCATTCTGGCTGTTGTTTGAATTCTCCGCAAGTGCTTGCTTATGAGCAACAAGAGAGAACTACTAAAATGAAACTCCCATGAAAATTTGTAAACAGATCCAAATTTTCCCAGATTGAATAATATGGATTCTCTATCTGACTAAAAAAATATTGCATAAGGATCTTGAAATTCATGTGCAATGGGACTTATCTCATCCAATGGATTACTTTTCTTCTCCTCATACCATGAATGCAAACTTTCATCTAAGCTTTGTGATGAGACTCCTGTTGAAAATGACAAAGAAACCAGATGCCAGATCAAGTTTGTATGAATACTTTTTTCAAGCTCACAGTTATCTAATGGAGAATGACTTTGACTGTAGATATCATCCAACACATCAACTATTAGATTGTGAAAAACTTGAAAATACTGTTGCAACCCATTTTCTATTGGTTCCAATGAGATTGCATGATTTTCTATAGGATGCTCATACTTTATTGAAGATATACTATGTAAATTTCCCTTCAAAAACTAAAATGATTCAAAAAATAATGGTACAACATGATCTTGCATCATTTAATCATATGTTCCAGCTTCCAAGTCTTCATCTGCAACCTGACATTCAATAGCATTCGGGGGCAGCAAATCTAGATATGAGAAGTCTTGAACAAGGATTTCATTGCCCTCTAGATGGTCAAGATCAAAACTTATCGACGTTGATTTCTAATTGCACGAAAGTTGTCTCTGATGAACTGAAACAAAGTAAAACAAAGAGGTAAAGATCCTTCACTTACTTTAAAATTTTCTGCACTTTCCTCCTCACTTCCATAGCTGATATGCATCGGCTGATCACTGTATTCGAGCTGCTGAAAGTGAACTTCCTCCTTCCACAAACCAGCTATTGATTTGTCTGCAATACTAGCTTCTGTTTGGATAACATAATCATCATCATACTGATCAAGCTTAGGCAAATCATCATCATAAAACACATCATTAAGCATATCAACATATCTCTCTTCTCCAAGCTGATGTATAAAACAATCATTATTAAATCTATGACAATTGGGATAAGAAAGAAAATGTTTTGGATCAGCCACTTGTTTTTCTTCAATCAGTGAGCCATGGTCTTGAACATCATACTCATTCCTTATGGTGATCTTTTGCGTCATCTCTTCCACTGCACTTATCAAAATGTCGAGCTTTACCTCTAAAGATGTCGATTCCTTTGGATATATGTTCTTCATATCTTCTTCCTTCAAATTTGCCCTTCTCATCAACAGATTAGCCTCTACATCTACTAAACTATTATGCATCTATTCAAGTGTTGCAAGGTTCCTTTCCCTCAGCTGAAACTCCATTTCTGGATAAAAGGAATCTGGGTAGTGCAAGAGAGCGGATCCAAGAGGAGGCCTTATATTAGTAGTTATCGAAAAATAGACTTGGTTAAAACTGGCAGAAGATTATTGTACTGTATTCCCTGGCAGTCTTTTCAACTGGTTATACTCTTCTAGAATCAAGAAAGGGTTTTGTTTGACCACTCACTTGTCAAGGAAAATTTTGATGAACTGCTATAAATCTGAGATGCTCACATCAGGCAGGGTTTTGAACCAACTCATGACTTTTCCTTGCAAAGAAAGAGAAAAAAGCTTAATATTGACATCCTCTTCATCAACTTCAAAAAGGTCAAGAAAAGACTCAAAATTCAGTACATGTCTCTTAGCAGTGACGTTGTCACATTCACCATCAAATCTTGGTAGATATAGGTAATGATTTTTAGGGAAAGCATGGGATATAGGAGGTAAAATCAGAGGCTTGTATCTATCTGGAATTTTACAAGGTATAGGAATATATATAGAAGCTATAGAATTATTCTTGATCTCTTGAGGCTCATCAGTTTGAAGATGGTCATCATAAGATTCAGAATAAGGGTCTTGATCAAGATCAAAGGTGTACGAAGAATTTGTTTTCACAATATTTAAAGGGAAGGAATCACATGTAGGTCTAGGATATTTTCTCAAATAAAATATACTTTGTAAATCCTTCTTGACATTCTCAGGAAAAGAGAAGAAATAATTTATAACAAAGAACATAATGTCTTGGATGAAATTCCAACTTGAATACCTGATCTTTCCATATTGTCCTTTCATGTTTCTACTGGTTGGGTTCATCCTCCAGTGGTGTCCTTGGATCTGATCTCGAAACTGATTTAGAGTCTCTGGGTGAATGATTTCAGCCTTCCGATCTCTGATTGTTTTCCACCATCAACAATCAGATATAAACTTGATACATTTTGTTGAGGAACATAAAACTACATTTCCCAGTATGGTCGCCACTATGTTATCACCTGGATTGAACCTCAGGCTAAAGGAAGGCAATGTCAGGGTAACCATAAACCACGCTTAGCCAAGTAGCTAGCCCTACTAGGCTAGGAGAGGGCTTTCTCTGTAAGGATCTCAACCAATATGACTGGATCAAGAAAATGATATTAGGCTAGGTATAGTAGCACAAGGTTTGATTTGATTTTGAAGGGTTTTGTTGGATTAGGAGGAGCCAAACAGTCAGGGCAAGGAAATTAGGTCAAAATCGCAGGGTGTTCGATGGGGCAAGGTAGGCACAAGGATCAACACTCTAGGGTTTGATGGGAGAGGTGATTCAAGACAGGTGAGGAGCTAGGAAGAGCATGTGATCACTATGGATCCTTCCTAAACTGAAGAAAACATAAACTGTGAATATTTTCCCAAAGTAGAGCATTAATGTTATGGGTTCTGCCTATCAACTTGAAAACATCCGCTTAGAAGAAATGAAATGATTAATGAAGTACACAAAATTTTAAGAGAGGAAACTTAACTAAACATCATACCACATGGATCCCAAAGAAATAGCCGCAATTTTTTTATTAATCTCTTGCTAAACTGATATAAAATGATGTCCAATCAAAACATAAGCATCCAGCTGATTCCAACCATTTGCAATGAGAAATAAGAAGAAGATATATAGATTGATTCGACCTCCTCCCATCCTCAGGGGTCGAATCCCTAATATGAGGAGCTAATCTAGCCAAAACTAAACAAGAAGCTGGAATCTAGGCATCCTAACAACTTGCCTCTAAAAGTGAGGAAACTGATTCATTTGTGCTCAAAATGACATTTAATCTAATCAATCTACCTTCTAATAATTATTATCCATCATATTTACAAGCCTAGCCATCATTTACATTAGTAAAACACCCTCCATGAGAGAAAATCCAAAATTACAGTCAAAGCACAGTGAAATGGCAATTCAGTGCAATTTTTGTCCTATGCGTAGCACTTTTTATAGGTCCATGTTGGAGGCCTTCTCGGTATCCAAATTGCGCTCATGATAGCTCAATGGAAATCTATTCATGTCTTATTTCCAAAACATCTTGAATTTCGTCATTTGAAGCTCATTTGACCCCTCAAAAGCTGATTCTCCCAAGATTTCTTTTGTGTGTCCAAAAAGGGGCGGAAAGGTCATTTTTGGAGTGTTTTTTGACCTTTTGGTAGACTAGTTCCGCTCCAAAATATTAGCAAATGCATAGGGTGCATGTACTCATTTCTATGAATCCCAAAAATGAAAACCATTTTTCCATTGGGTGTCCCTAGGAAAAGCGAAGCACCAGTGGCGTCGCGTATAGATCCAGAGTTCCTGTGTCAAAATTGCCAAGATTTGTCAAAGGAAAAAATTCCTCCAAATTTGATCAAAATTTGTGGCCAATACCACCATAAAGCATCTTGATGAGCCAAGGAAGCTTCAGCAAGAAAACTAAGCCAATCCTCCTCCTTTTTTCCTTTAAGTGCCCGTCTCAGCCTTGCTTTCATTTGCTTGACCCTTATATTACAAATTTTGTTCCAGGTCCTGTAGTGGTAGGCCATATGCCTGATGATTTGGTTGTCCCTGCTAGCCCTTTGTAGCAGCTTCTCTAAGTGAAAATTGACCCTTTCAAGCCAAGTTTCTCTATCCCCTCAATTTCCTTCTCAATTGTAGTCAAGGTGACTGGTCTTTCTTTGTTTTGCATTGTTGATTTTCCCTTGTCACTTTGTCTCTTCACCTTGAGAAGTTCCAGCTCCATGAGGACCTGCTTATCAATCAGCTACTTGTTCTCTTGTTTAATATATGTAATGAAATACTTAGCTCTCACCAAGTTGTCCATCAATGATTGGATATGTGCCTCCTTCTCCTATATGATTATGTTTTCCTTTGTTGCCTCATCTAGAGCCTCCAAGTCAACTGTCTCTATGCCATTATGAATATGAGGTTGTTCTGGTTCATCATGTTCCATCAAATCAAAATTCCTCTCCTCCTCATCATCAAAACTTTCCTCCATCATCTTTTCCTTCCCTTTATGCAGCTGCTACACCTGTACCTGTTGTGTTGATGAAGAAGGAAAATCCCCTTCCACACCCTGTGGAGCAAGCATTTGCCTATGAGTTGATGAAGACGGCAAGTCCCCTTCCACATCAAGTGGAGTAAACACTTGCCTATCTGCAGCAAACAACTTTCTAGCCCCTCTCTAATAATTTTTCCTCCGTTATGTGGTTTTCTCTGATGTTGAGTTTCATCTCCCAAACTATCACTGCCACTGTTTTCCTCCTCCTCATAATCTCTGTCTTCTTTGTCCATGTTTTCCAAGTTTTGAAGTTGTGTACCCATAGAGAAGGTATGGAAGGAGTGAGTATTGGTGATTAGGGATAAGGGAAGGGGAAATGAACTTATGTGGTATTGGTGGACTATATAAACTATGAAAATGAGAGGGAGGGTATAAACTATGAAAATGAGAGAGAGGGACTAGGGTTTTAGGATGTTGCTTTGGGGATGAGGGAATAAGGGATATGGAGGGATATATAGGAGGGGTTAGGGTTTTAGGAATAGGTGAAGGGATGTATAGGAGGAATTAGGGTTTTAAGAATAGGTGAAGGGATGTATAGGAGGAATTAGGTTTTAAGGAATAAGTGGAGGGATTCTAGGGTTTCAGTTTTGTCATAGCAAATCAACCTCAAACAAATGAATTGAATGCCAAGAGAATAGTTTAGGGGTTATACTTACTTGTCTATGGGCTAAAGAAGGCAAACACAATGTTTTGGGTGGAATGCGATGTGTTTTGGCACTTGCTGGCCCTATGCGCAGTGCCACCTACAGGTGTGCAATGCTCCCTCTATGAACAACACAATTCAAATTTCCACTAGAAAAATTTCCCTATGCACAACACTCCAGCTCTATGCACATCGCTCCTTCCTCTATGCGCAGCGCCTCCTGCTCTATGTGTAGTGCCTTTTTACAGACCACTTTTGGAGGCTTTCCCTATGTCCAAATTTAGCCCATGATAACGCGTTGGAAATATCTTCCTGTCTACTTTCCATAACGTCATGCATTTTTCAATTTGGAGCTCATTTTCCTTGTCAAAAGCGCAATCTCCCAAGACTAGTCAAAATGTGTAGAATGAGGCTGCCAAAATGTAGAGTGTTGTTTTAGTTAACGTTTGGAGGTCTTCCTCAACTCCAAATTGAGCTCACGATAGCTCATTGGAAAGCTCTATGTGTCCATTTATCATTTGATGCATCAAGAAAGTCTTTGGACATTCCATATAGGAGAAAAATTTCTTTTCTCAAGGTCATTGGAGAAGTGCATCAACTCTCCTAAGGCAAATGATGTTTTGGACATTTCTCCCAAACCAAGAGACCTGTGTAAAAACTGAAGGAGGTGTTTCTTCTTTGGTCTATGATAGACAACAACCTCTCTCATGTTTGTCAAATTCAAATTTTCTTGGTCAGAAACATCATTTGAATAAAAACTATCCCGATATGTGGAATAGGATATTTGTAGAAATGAAGGAAAATGAAGGGGATGAGGGGCTTCTAAATTCTTGAGAAAATTTTGGGAAGTAGGGAGGGATGTTAGGAAGCAGGGAAAAGTGGAATTTCAAGGATTGAGTGAGGGGAAGGGGTCCAAAAGGGAAAAACACAGGCCTAACTTAGAAAAGTGTCAAATTGTAGCAATAGGTTAGGGTTTGTGGGAAAATGATGAATTTAAGGGATATCAATGATGGGAAGTGTTTAAGAAGGTATATTAAGGATAGGAGAAGGTGTATGAGCACCAAGGTACAAGTTTTGTTGATGATTTGACCATCCAAGAAAAATTACCTTTAGAACCCTAGGAGAGGGAAATGCGCCTTACCTAAGCACAACTGAAACACAAACAAGGTGTAAAATGGCCCATTGGAACCTAAAATAATTATGAAACTCTTTGAATGATGGTACACTCAGCCGAATGGTGACATGGACCAATACTTGGAAAACTTTGGAAGGAGTGAAAAGAATCCTAGACCTAATACCTAGTGACCAAATTTTACTTGAAGACTCACTGAAATGACAAAAATTTGACTTTGACACCCCAAGACCACTTTATAAGAGCATACTTGATCACTGGTGGAAGGCCACAAAGATTGACACTAACAAGATCAACTTGATCAAATCCCTCCTCCTCTATATTTAGAAGATGATCCCGATGAACAACCATCAAATACACATGAGATGTAGGGAAACTTGTATTCCTCTTTCTTTGAAGAAGAACATGAAAACATGGCTCACCAAGAGACAAGTCAGGATAGAGAAGCAACAAAAAATGGGGAGGACATAGGTGATTATCGTAAATAGTTTACAGATTTCATGCAAGCATAGCTACACCAAAGGTGTGATTTAAGATCTTCAAGAAAGAGGTCGAGGGAACCGAAACAACTAGAGGGAACTGCTCCCCAAGATATTCACCCAATGCCAAATAAAGGGAAAGGTAAGTTGAATCCTAACTCATCCAAGGTAAAATTATCCTCAAATAAGGAATGCAATATCTCTAAGGTACACATAGAAGAGGAGGAACCTGTTTTGATAAAAGCTAACAGTGATAAGGAAAGAGAAGCAGAGCTAGGAGGTGTATAAAAAGGCCAACATGCATTCAATCTATAGAAGGAACTCGAAAAAGTAAATATTTTTGTTCCTCCAATTGAATTTCTAAAGCTTCCATCCACCTCAGTACCAACCCATGACTGTTTAAACCTTCAAGAAGAAAGACCAATAGTTGTGTTTAGGCCTCATTTTGAAGAACTTGATCCTTGCACTACACCTTTCTATGTGACCCTGGTAATTCATGACCTCTTATTGCATAACCACATGTTGGTCTCTAGAGCCTCGCATAACCTTATGCCCTTAGCCATGATGGAACAACTTGTCTTGCAGATCACTAGGCCCTACAAGGACCTATACTCCTCTGACTCTAAGAGGGTCAAATTCTTGGGAATGATGAAATATCTAGTGGTAAGCCTAGCTCAGATCCCTGTGAAGAGCATAGTGATGTACATAGTAGTGGCAGATGTCCCCCCTCAATTCGACATGCTCCTATCTAGGTTTTGGGGATCCAAGGTGGGGAGCTCTATCAAATTAGATCTAACTTATGCCACTATTCCCACTTTTGAAGGTGAAGAAAGGAGGTTGTACAGAGAGTCTAGATTTTTAAAAACTGTGACCCCAGCTGAAGGTTCTAAATTTTTCTAATGTATGGAAAAGAAAAAGACCTCTCCTAGTTGTTCCTAGAAGGAGATGAGACCATCTTAGAAGAAAACCCATCACACCTAACGATGCAGTTAGAACACTAGTATACAAATGAAAACAAAGTGTGAAAATTATACTTTGATGGAGCAAATTCCAAAGAGGGAAATGGAGCAGGAGTATTGTTGGTATCTCCTGAGGGTAGCCTGATACCCCTCTCATTCAAGCTGGAGTTTGAGGCAACCAACAACGTGGCATAATATGAAGCATTTGTCCGTGGGCTACAAACAACAAGGAATATGAATATTGAATGCTTAATTGTTCATGGAGACTCCAAGCTCACTGTAAAGCAGATCAAAATTCAGTGCCAGGCTAAACACCCCTAGATTGAGGACTTACCAGAATGAAGTATGGGATTTAATTGATAACTTCTTCCTGGCCTTTAATATCCAATTCCTGCCTAGAGAAGGAAACAAAATGGCTGATTTCCTTGCTGTAGTAGCAAGAAATTTCAAACCTCCTCAAAATCATCTTCTCAAGTACAAGGTGGACGTTAGATACAGACCCTCTATACCTGATAATGTCAAGCATTGGCATGTATCAAGGACGATGAGTAGATCAAACAATTTATAGAGGTAGTTAGGGAGTTCTCCAACTCAACCATTATTCTAGGAGAGGAAAAAGAGGCAGATCAAGAACCAACTTAGTGGGAAGACATAATGGTTGAACATAAAATTCTACAACTGAAAGGGAATACCATTCCTCGTGGGTTAGTCGCACTGGAAATATTATTTAACAAGGATGATGTAGCCTCCAAACCAATGGCTCCGAAGATGAACAAACATGTAGAATATTGCAATATGGGCTCAGAGGATGAACCCCAGATGGTCAGACTATCAAAAGGAATCCCCTCACAATATAAACAAAGGTATTTAAATCTCTTCAAAATCTATAAGGATGTTTTCACTTGGTATTATGAGGACTTAAAAACATTTGATACTAACATCATACAACATAAGATTCCTTTAAAGGGTTGAATAAAACCATGCAATCAGAATCTCAGGAAGATTAATCCACTCTTACTCCCCTCCATTGAAAAAGAAGTGAGGAAACTTCTACAGGCTAAAATCATAGTGCCTTTAAGGTACTCAAAGTGGGTGGCCAACTTAGTCCTAGTTCGAAAAAGGAATGGAGAAATAAGGCTATCTGTAGATTTTCGGAACCTTAATAAAGCGTCATTGAAAGACAACTACCCGCTGCCTAAGATGGATTTCATATTGTAAAAGGTGGTTGCGTTAGTCAGAATGCCCATGATGGATGGGTTCTCTAGTTACAACCAAGTGGTAGTCCACCCTGATGATCAAAAGAAGACCGCCTTCACCACCCTGTGGGGAACTTTCATGTATGCTCGCATGCCTTTCGGTCTTATTAATGTAGGGGCCACGTTTCAAAGAGCTATGAATATAGATTTTGTAGAGGAGAAAGACAAGTTCGTAGTGGTATATTTGGACGATATCACAATATTCTCTAAGACTGATGAAGAACACCTCATCCACTTGAATCTCACCTTCGATAAATATTAGTTTTCCCTGAGCGAGGGGAAGCTACTAGGGCACATAGTAGCGCAAGAAGGGATGAAAATTGATCCTAAGAAAGTCGAAGCTATCAGTCACATTCCACTACCTAGAAATAAGAATGAGGTCCAAGCCTTTTTTAGGAGAATCAATTTCTTGAGAAGGTTCATACCCAACTATGCAGAAATAGTGAAGGGTATTGCTAAAAAATGAAAATTAATTCAAGTGGAGCCCTAGCCATGAGATTATTTTACTAGAATTAAAGAAGCTTTCGTTGAAGCACCGGTACTAGCCAGCCTTGACTACTCAACGCCTTTCTATATCTTTTCTTTTTCTTATCTGAATACTATTGCCACAGTTCTACTACATAACACTAAAGATGGTTATGAACAACCCATTGCCTTCTTCAGCCAAGTCTTGATGGATGCTAAGCTAAAATATAACATCTTGGAGAAACAAGCTTATGCACTATTCAAAGATTTGAAGGAATTTCAAGTGTATGTTCTATAATTAGAAATCATAGCATTTGTCCCAACAACAACGGTCAAGGACATCCTTGTGCAAGGAGACAGTGAAGGAAAGAGGGGTAGGTGGATAGCAAAGATACAAGAATATGAGTTAAACATAAAACCTACTAAGCTCATAAAAGGTTAGGGGTTGGCCAAGGTTTTATCAGAATCTAATTACTAATCCTTGGGGATAAACCTAATAAAAGAGAAAGGAAGAATAAAATTTCAACAGAATGGGATTAAAACATCAGAGAAAAAGATCTATGCTAAATATGAGGGATCACCTTGGTATAATAATATCATCCATTATCTCATATTCCTGAGGTGCCCACTAGGTCTGAATAAATCCAAATACAAAACTCTGAGACTGCAAGCTCAAAAGTATATCATATCCAATGGTCAACTCTTCTGGAAAGACCCGGTGGAAGTTTTTCAATATGTTTGGTAGAAGATGAAACTCATAAAGTTTTTGAGGAATTTCATGGAGGAGTTTGTGGAGGTCATTATAGCTGGAAGACTACAACTCAAAAAATCATCAAGGCAGGATTCTACTGGCCTTCACTGTTTGGAAATGTTTATTTCCAAGTTAGGTCATGTCAGAAGTGCCAAGTCTTTGCTGAGAGACAAAAATTTTTTCCTCTCCTCCTGATTCTAGTGCATGTTGAAGAACCCTTCAGACAGTGGGGACTAGACTTCATAGAAGAAATAATCCCACCTTCAAGTGGCCAACATAAGTGGAAATTAACAGCCACAGATTATTTCACCAAGTGAGTGGAGGCCATCTTGGACATAAGTGCTACTGACTCAGCTGTAATTAAGTTTATGGAGGAAAAAATGTTATCGCGTTTTGGTTGGCCCCTATTAAATTCATCATTGACAATGCTCAAGTCTTCAAATCTACAAAATTCATCAGCTTATTCTAGAAATTCAATATCATCATCGAGCGCTCCAATACCAACTATCTCAAGGTAACAAATTGTTTGCATTATGATACAAGTGTTGTCCTTGATGGCAACTCACTCACTGGTCAGTTCATATTTGATAAAAGGGAACTCACATTGTAATAGGTCAATTCAGAGGTAACAGGGAATTGGTACAGAAGAACAAGAAGTTGGAACAAAGGTCTACTGATCATAATCAAGAAGTTGAAGGAAAAGAACATTGTAATACAGTTTAAGCTATATATGCAGGTTCACTTTGACAAAGCAATGTATACATGTGGGTTAACAAAACAAAACGAGCGTATACATATGCACACACTTTCACAAGAGGAAAAGCATGTATTGGTTGGAAAATAAAGGAAATTCAAGATTAAAGAATACCAAGGGTCGATACCATGGTATTAGCCCAAAATATTGAGTGGAGTAATGACTATTTGATCTCGTCCAAGAATACCATAGGTTCTAAGTGTTGTTTTGGTCTGAGGTATTGAGAAAGACCAAAAACTATATAAGGAGGAGAAGATCAAAGGGCCAAGTGTTCAAGTGAAAGGGTTTCTCAGGAATACTTCTATATGAAGTAGATTTTATGTTGCAGGGGATATGATTATGATATAATCTGAAATATTTTGTGCACCTTTAATTCATTGTTGGATCAGGCTCATGAGACCTGAAATGATTTATCATTGAATGATCTGATATTGGTTGGTCTAGATCTGATTAATTACACATGTTTTATTCTTTAAATGTCATGATCTAGGTATGTCTGAAATCTGGAATAGCAGCGAAGTTGTAAGTTAGTATTTTCAGATATATACGTTGGTTCACCTTGGTGAAGGTGCATATACACACTAGTTCTAAGATTCCGAGTAGTGTATACAAAAGAAAATCCTATTATTTAGAAATAACCGATCTCTCTGATTAGTGCTACTAGTTTACTGTTGTCTTTTAATGATGTCTTCTTAGATATGAAAGTAGAACTGAATGCATAAGGAGATTGAGTTTGATTTATTCATTGATTAAGTGAGAAGGGTAATCTTTGCTGCTGATTTTCTAGATCTCTATAATTTGACATTAGATGCTCAGAATATTACTAGTTGATACAGATTTGATTCAAAAGTTTTATGTTTCATTAATTTTGGAGGTATACGCAGTTTTTGTTAAAGGAAGTATCATATACACACAGGTTGGGTTCATTAAAGTAGCGTATGCATTACGATGTATGATTCTTGAGGTTGCAACTGGTTCTAAATGATGATGTAGGTTTCTAGGTTTAGCACAGTGTTCTAATGACAGTGATTTTACTGTTCAGATTGATTGATTGTTAGTTGATGTAGTTATTATTATAGAGTTTGATTTTCAAACTTTGTGTTATTGTGAACTAGGAGCATCCATTCTGAATATTTATGAAACATGGTCCCTAGAGGAAGAAAGAAGGTCGTAGCCTTCTGTAGGCATGCACCTATGTACTAGTAAGCAAATTGGCTAGTACAAGAGCTAGGGTGTTGTAGCTCCCTTCCAGCAGAAGTTGGAGAACGAGAGAAGGTTGTAGCCTTTCACAGGTGGATGCCTATGTACTGGTACGAGTCTGCACCAGTACAAGATTGTAAATAGAATTTCTTTATATCAAAAAGAAGACAGAGATGACAACAGTAGGTCGTTTTTCTCCCGCATTGGGTTTCCACCTTAAATCTTGGTGTTCATGTGTGTTGCTTATGTGTGATGGTTTATTATGTTATTATTACATATAGTTACTGTATAATAAGATACTAATGCACTCATTAAAGATCAACACATGATAAATTAACTAAATCATAAGTCCATGCACTGATTAAAGATCGACACATGATAAATGAACTAAATCATAGGTTCTCTAGGTATACAATGGTTTCTTTAATCAGAGTAGCGTGCACACACAAGTTCACTTCATTGAAGTAGGTATATAAATATGATTGGGAAAATAAATAAGATTATTGAATTGTAAATACTGATTCACCCCCCCTCTCAGTATTATTTCCAATAATTAATTAGAGCAGGTCCTTCAGAAGAATCTTGATCACTTGAAGGGAGATCTTTCAAGATGAAAAATCACGAAGGCATGGGATCTATCAGACCACCAATCTTCAATGGGAACAACTTGGTATATTGGAAAATAAGAACCAGAGTCTATCTTCCATTACTTGGAGCCGATGTTTGGGAAATTGTGAAGGAGGATACCAATTTCTAGCAGTAATACCTACAGATACAGCAGGTAAGAAGTTATACGAAACAAATACCAAATCAGTCAATACTTTATTGGGAAGTCTGTTAGAATGAGATTTCATCAAAGGCATGCAACTCAAGACAACCAGAGAGATATGGGACAAAATCATTCAGAGCTACGAAGGAGGCTCCCAAGTAAAATGTGCTAAGCTCTAAACTCTTGGAATTCAGTATGAAACCCTTAATATGCATAGTGATGGAAGTATTGCTAGTTACTTTTTGCATGTAGATGATATTGTTAATTGTATGAAGAATTTGGGTGAACAGATAAAGGAGGCTACTTTAGTAGAGAAAATGTTGAGATCTTCGTCTTCTAAATTTGATTCAAAAGTATTTGCCATAGAAGAAAAGTAGGATCTTCAATCTATTACTGTGGTTCGACTTCATGGAATTATAACTGCCTTTGAAATGAGGAAAGGAGGTCCATTAGATATGAGAGAATCCTCTTTCAAAGCTTCAGTAAAGGGAAAATAAAAGGAAGAGCACAATGAACTAGGATATATTTCAAAAGAAGAAGATGAGGTAAACTTTTTCAAGAAGCTTCAATGGGGTTCTGAAATATTCAGAGGTAAGCTACCATTCAAATGATTTTCTTGTGGTAGAGTTGGCCGTTATGCTGCAAAATGTCCTCTTAAAGATAATCATGAAAAATGAAATGAATCTGCAAAAGGAAATAGAAAATAGGTTGTTAATAGAAGAAGTTACTATACTCATGAAGGTAGTGATGGATTATCTAATAGTGATGAAGATGAAACTGAACAAGATTATGAACTACTCACGGCTTATGACAATGATGATTTTTTGGATGCCTTAGAAGAGGAAGACTTTCTTGAAGAAATCACTAAACTCAAAATGTTTTTGGAAGAAAAGAATATGATCGTAGACACGTTGACACATCAACTCACTAAAAGAGAAAAGCACAATGAAAAACTAGAATGTGAAGTTGTGGGTCTAAAAAAAGAACTTGAGAAGACAAAATCTCTTAGCCTTAGATTTTCTAAAGGATTGGAAACTTTAAATGAATGATCAAGGCTCAACGTTCTCCTCTTATAAAGACAGGTCTTGGATATGCTGAAGAATCATCCCAATCACAAAAGCTATCAGCCTCCACCAGAAGCTATCTTGATGTAGCAAAGACCAGTGAACAATATGTCAATCATTAGTAAAATCCTAAAAGTACTCATCAGGTAAATCATGCTTAATTTACTCTAAGGATGAACATCAATATAAGCATCAACCAAAAGATAAACAATATCAAAAGATTCTATGATCACATAAACTTCTTTAATGGAAAATGTTTTTCATGCCATAACTTTGGGCATAAGGTTGCTCAATGTGTTGCTTACAAAACTATCATGACTAGAGAAGCACAAAACCGAAGGAGCATAACGAGAATCAAGAAATTTTCTTATAATAACTTTTCTCCTCTTGAATATGAAATTTAATGTTCGTTTGGTAATAACTTTGGTCATGAGGAATCTGAATGTAGGAGAAAATTTCAGGCAACACTTCAAAAGGAGAAAACATCATCAAATTCCAAGGTATGGAGAAAGAAGGAATTTCAATAAGAAAGATGTGGCATAGCCCTGTTTGCAAAAGGAAAAGAAAATTAGTGGTACATTGACAGCGGATGCTCTAAACACATGACAGGTGATAAAGAGAAACTTCATTCATATAATGCTTTAGAAAAAGAAAAGAATGTCTCCTTTGGAAATGACACACCAATGGTCATTAAAGGTAACGGTTCTATTTATTTGAAAGTGTTATGAAACCAGCTCACAAAAAGATAGAAAAGATAGATCAATGCCTTAGAATTCAGCCTCTTCGAGGGGGAAACCTCGTTTAAATTACACAAATGAACAATTCTTGGATGACTCAAATGAAGAAACCTCCTTTCTATATATAGGAGTCTAAGGGGTCACAATATAACCAAGCCGACCTAACAATAATAATATAAAGGCACAAAAATAACAATAGAGGGATTCTACGGGGCACAATAATAACAATATGGGGACAATGGGGGCACAACAATAATAATAAGGGATACAACTAAAACAGTAATGGGGGAATCACTAGTATTATAGGGACCTAACATGCCCCTCTCCTTCAAAAATGTGTTGTCCTCAACGCTTGAGTAGTTCTGGATTCTTCTGTATAAAATTCTCATCCTCCCATGTGGAATCTTCAATGGGTAAGTTATTCCACTTGATGAGATACTCTGAAATAGATCGATTTCATAACTGTCGAGTTCTTGTTTCCTTGACTGCTTCAGGTTCCAATATGATTTTTCCTTCCTCATCAAGTTCTGGCAATATTGTTTGAACTGGGAGCTTATCACCTATAATCTTCTTTAAGCATGAAACATGGAAAACTGGGTGCACTCGGAAGCTATAGGAAGCTCCAATTTGTATGCCATAGTACCTATGTTTTGCAACACCTTGTACGGACCATAATACTTTGGTGATAATTTATTATCTTTCTTAGCTTGCTTGAGGGAAATTTTTTTATATGGTTGTATCCATAGGAATACCCAATCACCTACATCAAAACTTTTTTCGCTGTGATGTTGATATGCCTGCTATTTCATTCTATTCTATGCCAAGGTGAGGTTATCCTTTAAGAGTTGGAGAACTTGTTGCTGATGCTCGATGTGATCTTCCACTTCTTGAACCTTAGAATTTTCTCTTAAATATGATGTGATGGATGGTGGATGATATCCATAAAGTGCCATAAATGGGGTCATTTTTTGTGCAATATGGAAGGAAGTTTTATACCACCATTCAGCCAGAGGCAACCATTTGACCCATTGTGTCTGTTTACCAGATACAAAGCAACTAATATATCCTTCTAAACATTTGTTTACTAACTCATTTTCCCATCAGATTGAGGATGATAAGATGAGCTATGAGCTAATTGAGTACCAAGGCAAGAAAATAATTCTGTCCAAAAATTTTTGGTGAAAAGGGGATCTCTGTCACTTACAATAATTTTTGGGTTTCCATGTAGCTTTTGAATTGTTTCCATAAATGCAATAGAAACTGTACTCACTTTAAATGGATGAGATAATGCACAAAGTGTGCATACTTGGTAAGTCTGTCAACTATCACCATGATAACACTCTTTCCTTTGGAATTGGGTAAACCTGTGATAAAATCCATTGAAACCTCCTCCCAACATTGGCTTGGAATGGATAAAGGTTGTAATAGTCCTGGGGTCTTAATTGTTTCAACTTTATTTTGTTGGCAAACCAAAAATTCTGCCACGAACTTTTGAATATTCGATTTAATGCCATCCAAAAAAAATCCTTCTTAACCCTGTGGTAGGTTTTTAGAAATCTTGAGTACCCTCTTAAGGGAGAGGTATGCAATTCCCTAAGAATATTTTGTTTGAGTTGGGAATTCTTACATAGGTATAACCGATCCTTGTACCATAACAAATCATTTTTCCAGCTAAATGTATCAGAAGTACTGTGATCTTGTTATATCTTTTAAATGAGTGCCCACACTTCCTGGTCATTCTTCCATTCATCCATTGCTTTGTTTATCCAATCTGGTTGGATAATAGAAATGGTGCAAAGAAATTCTTCCACATCCTCATCCTTTCTTGAGAGTGCATCTGCTACAACATTTTGCTTCCCTTTTTTGTAGATGATTCCAAAGTCATAACCCAACATCTTTGTGACCCATTTTTGCTACTCTTCTGAAGATAATATTTGTTCTAAAAAGTACTTAAGACTATCATGATCTGTTTTTACCTTGAAGTGTCTTCCCATTAGGTAGGATCACCATTTTTGAAGTGCATGTATTATTGCCAACATTTCCTTCTCATAAATAACTTTTTGTAAATACTTTCCTTCGATTGGACAACTTTCGAAAGCAATGGGTCTTTCTTCTTGCATTAAAACATCACCAATTCCATTTCCTGAGGCATCACATTTCACAATAAAGGTTTTTGTGATGTCCAGTGTAGCTAAGACTGGTGCTTGGCACATTGTCTCTTTAAGATGTTCAAAGGCCTTTGTTGCTTCTGGAGTCCATGAAAATGCATCTTTCTTCAATAATGTTGTTAGAGGTGCTGCTTATCTCCCATAATTCTTAACAAACTTGCTATAATACCCTGTCAACCCGAGAAATCCTCGTAGATGCTTTATGGATGTGGGGGTTTTCCATTCCTTAATGGTTTTAAGTTTTCTAGGGTCTACCTTAACACCTTCATGAGATACAATATGACCCAAATATTCCACCTCTTGTACTCCAAAAAAACATTTGGAGATTTTTTCATATAATTGTTTCTCCTCCAATAGTTTGAGCACCATCTCAACATGTTGGACATGATCCTTCCAAGACTTACTGTAGATTAGTATATAATAAAAAATACTAACACAAATTTTCTAAGGAAGGGTTTGAAAATGGAATTCATCAAACCTTGAAATGTAGAAGGTGCATTAGTAAGGCCAAAAGGCATGACCAAAAATTCATATTGGCCCTCATGAGTTCTAAATGTTGTTTTCGGAATGTCTTCAGTCTTCATTCTGATTTGATGATATCCTGAACGAAGATCCAACTTGGTGGAGTAAATTGATCCATGTAATTCATCAATGACAAGAATGGGAAATTTATCTTTAATAGTGAGCTTGTTGAGCTCCCTATAATCTAGACACATGCACCATGATCCATCCTTCTTGTGAACCAATACTACTGGAGTAGGGAAATAACTTTGACTAGGTTGAATTATACCAACCTCTAGCATTTATGCAACCATACGTTCAATTTCACTCTTTTGGACATAGGGATATCTATAAGACCTGATGTTTGGAGGAACACTTCTTGGAATCAAATTAATAGTGTGATCATGATCACGAATAGGTGGGAACCCTTTGGGAGTCTCAAATACCTTGGAATGATTGTCCAAGACTTTTTGGAGATATGGAGAAATGGACAATTTCGATGTGGGAACCTCTAGTGAACATAATTGTGCAATTATGCCTCGTTGTTCTTTCTTTAGAAGCTTTGTCATTCTGTTAGAGTTGATTACCTTTCCTAGTTTGCCTGTGATACCCCTTAATTCAACTTCCTTTCCTTCTGAAGAGAATTTCATGAAAATTTCTTGAAAATTAAAAGCTATTGTACCCAAGGATTGTAGTCATTAGACTCCTAGTACAACATCAGCACCACCCATTGGAATGGAAAGTATTGGGCTACTAAATACATATTTTCCCATGGATAGCTTGATATTATGGCACTTTCCTGAGCAATTTATGGTTCCTCCACTTGCAACCATCACTTGACACTCTAGTGCTGGATATAGGAAGCAATTCAATTCCTTGGCTATCTTACAATGAATAAAATTATGGGTACTTCCTGAATCAATCAACACTATTACCTTTTTCTTCTTGATAGTTTGAGGAGTGGTAATTACAACCAATGCATTACAAGATATGGTCGGATTCACTTCTTATTTTTCTAGGGTTTGTTCCTAGTGTATATCCTCTTCTTTTGGCATTTCCTGTTCCTTTTCTTCTTCCTCTTCACAATCTATGTAAAACAATTTCTTCACAGCACACTTATGAACTTTAGTGTATTTTCTAACACAACTATAACAAAGCCATTTTTCTCTTTTTTCTTCCAATTACTGTAGTGTCAACTTTGTAGGTTGTGGATGGCAAGGGGCAACAACACTTCCATCTTTATGATTGCGAGTGGTAGGCTTCCTTGTTGCCATAATTTTTCTTTCCATTTTTCTTGCCAACCTGAATGCCTTCTCCAATGAATCTAGTTCCAAAAGGTGAACCTCATGTTGGATGTTATCTTTTAAATTCCCTATGAACACATCAATCCTATGCTCCTTTGGAATATTTTTTACCCTTATATTCAATTTTTGGAAGTCCTCAATGTGCTCCATCCTTGAACCCTTTTGTTTGAGATTTATCAATTGGCTAAAAAAAGTGTTTCTTTTTGTATCCTCATGATGTGATATCATTTCATCTGTAAAAATAGCTTAAGTGACAATTTATTTACGAGATCAAAGCCATCGATACCATACAAACTGATTTGGTTCCAAATATAAAGTTGCAATGTGTACCTTTTGTGTGTTTTTCACATTATGGAGATCGAAAAATTGCTCCATCTGTAGTATCCATGTTCCGAGATCCTTGCCATCGAACTTCCTCATATCGATCTTTGGAACATGGTGGCTCTTCGATCCAATGTTAGAGTCTATGAAATCATGATTAACATTTATTTTGTTCTCATCATGAGTTTCCTTTACTACCCTTTCGCCATTAGTAAGAATTTCTTGTAAAAAAATTGTCAAATTTGTCTTCAAATCTTCCATACCTTTCTTTAAATCATCCATCTTAGCTTCCACGCCATTCATTTTAGCTTCCACGCCGTCCATCTTAACTTCCACCTCATACATCTTAGCTTCTACGCCTTTCTTTAAACCATCCGTCTTAGCTTCCACGCCTTTCTTTAAACCATCCATATTAGCTTCTACATCTTTCTTTAAACCACCCATCTTATTTTCTGTTACTTTTTGTGCGAGTGAAATTTGTTGCACTTGGTCATAATTTTGATATACCATGTTTCATTTCTTCCTCTTCTTCATGAGTCATGCTAGAGCTTTTAGGTTTCTTACTAGGTGTTTCCATTTTCTTTCTTCCGGGCATCAATTACTGATAATAATGCTTCATTGTGCCCTTTGAATTCCTTCAAACTAATTTTTCAAACCAAGCTTATGCAAATTTTTTTAAAAACTACACACATTTTTTCACTTTGTAGGAGCTTGATATTGAATTTGATGTTGTAAGTTTTAAACCCGTACAGAAATTACCTACATACGAATTATTAAACACAGAAAATAAATAATGCGAGAGAATACCACATAAAACACATATACACATAGACTTTCCCCTGGATCGCAAACCCGAGACTACTAGCTTGATTTTTCATTATGTTCCTTTTAATGTTATAATACATATTTATACATGCTGAAGCATCCAATACCATGGACCGAAAAACCATCGCGTCCAAAACCATGTGCGAAAATCATGCACAAAACCATAGGTAGGTCTGCCCAACCTAATATAGGGTCCAAAAAACAAAATTTTCCGGGTCAGCGCATAGAGGGGGGTTATCTACACCCCTCAAATCCCCTGTGACTACCCCGCTACGAAATCAACACAACTAAGGGGGGGATCCGCCCCCCCTATAACCCCCCAGTTAACTACGTGGGCTAATCGTGGAAAGAATATAACACGAACCAACATTCTCCTACTTGTTGTTATCTTTCCATAGGGGGCCACAAGAGAGTTTAGTCATTTATCCAGCCCTGCAAAGCCCATTGTTTATCTACACCAAGAGAATTTCTCAGAGCTCACATATTTTTTCAATGCATCTGCAGTATTCTTCAAAGTGTCCACCTTTACCAACAACACCTTTTTGTCTTCTATCATATCCCTCACAAAGTGATACTAAAAATAAATGTTCTTTGTATTTGAATGATATGCAGGGTTCTTTGCCAAGAAAATTGAACTTTGGTTGTCACAGTCTATCCTTATAACTCCTTGTACTAACCCCATACTTGAACACAATATTTGCAACCAAACTACTTCCTTGCTTGCATGAGTGGCTGTCATGTATTCTGCCTCTGTAGTTGATAGTGCCACTATAGATTGTTTCTTACTCATCCAACTGATTGCACCTCCAAATAGGTTAAACGCATACCCACTTATAGATCTTCTATGATCTATATCTCCAGCCTAGTCTACATCAACAAAGCTATGAATATCCAACACTCTGTCTAATCTTGGTCTTCCTTGGTAGCAGAAAACATAATCACTAGTGCCATGTAAATACCTAAAAGCCCGCTTCACTGTTGTCCAGTGCTCCTTCCCTTGTTTTTACATAAACTTGCTCAATACTCCCATTGCATGTGCAATGTATGGTCTAGTACAGACCATTTCATACATCAGGCTACCGACTGCACTTGCATATGGAACAGGGACATGTCCTCTTCCTCTTCTTGTGTCTTGGGACATTGTTCAGTAGATAACCTCACACCTACAAGAATAGGAACCTTCACTGGTTTACTATCCTGCATATTAAACCTCTGCAGTATTGTCTCAACATACTTCCTCTAGTTTAACCAAATCTTCCTCGTTTCTTGGTCTCTTTTAATTTCCATGCCCAAAATATAGTTTGTAGCACCAAGATATTTCATGTCAAATTTAGAGGACAATTGGGTCTTCAAATCTTGGATAATTTCTTTGTCATTTCCAACCAGCAACATATCATCCACATACAAGACCAAATAAAAAACACGGTCGCCAATTAATTTAAAATACACAAAGTGATTTTCTTTGCTTCCGGTGAAGCCAAGTCCCCGTATAAATGTATCAAATTTCTGATTCCACATACTTGGTGACTGTTTTAACCCATGCAAAGACTTCTTTAACTTGCATACCATTTCTTTCTTACCCTTCACCACAAAACCTTCAAGTTTCTTCATGTAGATCTCCTCTTCCAGATCCCCATGAATAAATGTTGTCTTCACATCCATCTGTTCTACCTCAAAATCAAAAGTAGCAGAAATAGATAAAAGTAATCTAATAGAAGCTACCTTGGCAATAGGAGAAAAAATATCACCAAAATCAATTCCTGGCACCTAGGAATAACCTTTTTCTACCAACCGGGCTTTGTATTTCTCCACCTTTCCTTCTACATTTGTCTTCTTCTTGAACACCCATTTCTGCCAATGGGTTTCCTTCTAGCTAGCAACTCCACTAGATCCCAAGCCTCATTTTTGTGCAAAGATGCCATTTCATCAACCATGGCCTCTTTCCAGAATTTTCCATCCTCTGAATCTGCTGCTTCATTCACAGTATTGGGATCATCATTAGTAACAAATTAAGAAAAATTTGAACAGAAAGAAGATGGTCTATACCTTTCTGACTGTCTTCTTTCTCAAACTAATCTTTTCACACCTGGAGTTTGTGGCTCTTCATATTCTAGTTCCTCCTCTTTTGTAGAGTCTGATTCTTCCTCCTTAAGCTCAAACTCTATCTTCTCAGGTTCCTTTGGTTGGAATTCATATTTAATAACATCTTTCACCTCTCTGAACACCACATATTGATTGTACACAACCTTCCTTGTTACTGGGTTCCAAAGCTTATAACCCTTTAAATCATCCTTATACCCAATAAAGATGCACTTTTCAGATTTACTATCCAACTTGGTTCTTTTCTCCTTTGGAACATGTACATATGCATGACATCCAAATACCCTCAGATGTGAAAGAGAGGATTTCTTACTAGTCCATACCTCTTGTGCAGTATTATCCTCCAATGCTGATGAAGGTGATCTGTTGGCCAGGTAACATGCTATCTCCACCGCCTCTACCCAGAATTCCTATCCTAAGCCAACACCACTGAGCATGCTTCTTTCCCTTTCCATCAACGTCTTTTTCATTCTTTCTGCAATTCCATTTTGATCAGCTGTGTATGGATTAGTCTTCTATCGTGCTATACCACACTTCTTACAAAATTCTTAAAGTTCCTTGTTACAAAACTCTCCACCTTTATCTATCCTCAACACCTTTATCTCCATCTTTGTCTGGTTTTCCACCAGAGCCTTAAATTCTTTAAACCTGTCAAAGACTTCAGATTTCTTCTTAAGGAAATATATCCATGTATTCCTTGAGAATTCATCTACAAATGATACATAGTACACAGACTTACCTATTGATGGAACCTTCACAGGTCCAAAGACATCATTGTGCACAATTTTTAATATATGTTTCACCCTATTACCACTAGAGGGGAAACTCACCTGATTTTTCTTCCCATATACAAAATTTTCACAGAAATCAAAATCCAGAGAGATATTAATCATACCTTCTACCATACCTTTACCTGAAGTATTCGAAGGCCCTTCTCTCCAATATGTCCAAGCCTTTGATGCCACAACATGGTTTTCTCTCCAGAGACCACTAGATTTTCTGCTCCACTTTCAGGAACCACATAACTGTTGCACCCATAAACAATAGTGCTACCTTGCAGCTTGTACCCAATTCGAACTACCTGCATCAATACTAGTGCCCCCCAAACCATCTTGCAGGTATCCTTCTCGAACACTGTTTTTACACCTGCATCATCCAACTTGCTTATAGAAATCAGATTTATGGCTAATGCATGAATATGCAGAACACCCGGAAGTGTTCTAACCCTTCCACCTTGCAACTTCAACTTTACCTTTCCGCGACCAACGATTCTAGCCTTTTTGTCATCCCCCAAGAAGACATCACCACCATCATATTTCTCATAGTCACAGAACCACTCTCTATGGGGAGTGAAGTGAAAGGATGCACCTAAGTCAATCAACCATGCCTCATGATCTACATGTGTATTTAAAGAAGCCAACTACACATCCCCACCTTCATCTGAAGTGGTTTTCGCCTCTGCAGAAGGAGCATCATCAGATCCCTTTCCTTTGTCAGGAGCTTTAGATTTACAGTCCCTTTTGTAGTGCCCTTCCTTTCCACATTTCCAACACACCACCTTTACAGGTTTTCATGGAGATTTAGATCTCCCTCTAGATTTAGATCTCCCACTCGATGAATTATTCTTGTTTCTATTCTGGGGCCGTCCTCGTACATACAAGGCATCACCATTTTGGCTCTCCATATTTTTCTGTCTCATCTCCTTCATCAGCAAGGATGAGACTATTTCATCAAACTGCAAGGCAGTCACATTGCTACCTATTGCAATAACCAGACTATCCCACGAATCTGGTAGAGAACACAAGAAACTGATGCACTTATCTTCATCTAAAATTTTAATATCAATAGATAATAACTGACTTACCACAATATTAAATGCATTCATATGTTTTGCCACCGAGTCTCCATCTTTCATCCTCAAGTTATACAACATTTTTTGTAGGAACAATTTATTCACCTAGAGACTTAGATTGGTACAAAGTCCCTAACTTGCCCCACAAAGCCTTCGCCATAGCTTCCCCTTATACATTCAGCAATACTAAATCTGAGACACACAATTGTATTGTGCTCTTAGCCTTTTGATCCAACTTCTTCCATTATTCATCGAACACTCCCATTGGTTTAGTACATGGATCTACCGCAATTCACTGATCTTTATCCACTGTCAGATACTCCATCTTGAGTTTCCATAACTCAAGACTTTGACCATTAAATTTCTCGATCTCTATCTTTCCACTGCTCGCCATCTTCTTTCACCACTAGAATAGATCTCGCAGATCTCCCACTGAACAGGGTCTACCACAGGCCCGAGCGAAACCCCTCAGTAAAAAAGGCATCCCCTTGAAGTTGAAATATCTCTATTACCAAATGTAGGTTTTAACACCATATAGAAATTACCTGCATACAAATTCTTAAACATAGAAAACAAACAATGCGAGAGCATAACACATAAAACACATATACACAAAGATTTTCCCCTGGATCCCAAAATCGGGACTACTAGCTTGATTTTTCATTATGTTCCTTTCAATGTTACAATACATATTTATAGATGCTGAAGCATCCAATACCATGGACTGAAAAACCATTGTGTCTAAAAGCATGTGCGAAAATCATGCACAAAACCATAGGTAGGTCTGCCCAACCTAATTAGGGTCTAAAAAACAAAATTTTCCTGGGTGCTACCCTGGACCCCATAGAGGGGGGTTACCTACACCCCTCAAACCCCTTGTGACCCCCCCGCTACACAATCGGCGCAACAAAGGGGGGGCTCCCCCCCCCCCCTCCTAACCCCTTGGTTAACTACATGGGCTAGTCGTGGAAAGAATATAACACAACCCAACATATGTATCTCTATAATTTTGGATCTCCTAGGTCTAAAATTTCTTCCTGCAGTAACCCTTTGAGTAATCTTTCTAACCTCACAATTCTGATCAAGATTGGATTCTCCAATGAAGAGTTATGCCAAATCTCCCACGATGACCTGAGTATACACTGGTTCAGTACAATGAACTTTTACGACGTGCCGCGGGTCACTTTTTCAACCTTAAGTTCTGAAAATGATACCCAAACAAACTAAAGTCCGTCCTCTTTTTGTAACTTCTTACGAAAATTCAATCTAATGCTCAATGTGAAAACTATGATGATTTTCCCAAAGTGACCTGTTTGTAATGTAATTCGGGGGTCTACAAAAATCATAACTTCCTCAGATTATATCTCCAAAAATATAGCTAGACAAGATCTGAATTTCGGAGCCAAGGCTCAAACTGCTTTCTTCTCAAATGAGTTTTGCTTTTAGCTTCTGAAACTTCATAGCGAAATAGTTATAGTGAAAATTCCACGATGACCTGTTTTATATGAAATTTTGGAGCTTGTAAAAACCCTAACTTCCTCAGATCATATCTCCAAAAATATAGCGAGACAAAATCTAAAATTCAGACCAAGGTTCAGTAAGATTTAGTCTCAAATGGGTTATTTTTTTAAACTTCTGAAACGTCGCAAAAAAAAATGTTATAGCGAAACTTCGACAATGACCTGTTTGGAGGAGTGAAACCCCAGAACCAAAGCTCTGATACCAAATGTTATGGAACCAGCTCACAAAAAGACAGAAAAGATAGATCAACGCCTTAGAATTTAGCCTCTTCAAGGGGTCAACCTCCTTTACATTACACAGATGAAAAATTCTTGGATGATTCAAATGAAGAAACCTCCTTTCTATATATAGGAGTCTAAGGGGTCACAATATAACCAAGCCGACCTAATAATAATAATGATATAAAGGCACAAAAATAACAATAGAGGGATTCTATGGGCACAATAATAACAATATGGGGACAATAGGGGCACAACAATAACAATAAGGGATACAACGACAATAGTAATGGGGGAATCACTAGTATTATAGGGACCTAACAAAAAGAAAAGGTTAAAGCTAGAAATGTCATGTATGTTGATGGTTTAAAACATAACTTGTTGAGTGTCATTCAAATGTGTGATCAAGGAAATGAAGTTGTGTTTTGATCAAACGGATGTGTGGTTTATGAGCTTGATACAGGAAAGACCTTAATCAAAGGTACAAGAACTCCAAGCAATTATACATACTAAAAGGAGGAAAAAAACAATGATCTAAGAAAAACAGATGAAAATTGGTTATGGCACAAAAGATTGGGGCATCTAAGCTTTTCTCAAATAATAAAAGCATGCAGGCTCAAGGCAGTTCGTGATCTTCCAGACATCAGAATCCCAGAAAATACCATATTCAAACCATGTCAAGTTGGTAAGCAAACCAAAATTCATTTCAGTGAAAAAGAAGGATTAACAAGTAAGCCTCTTGAACTCAAACATACTAATTTGTGTGGACCAACTAGGAAAAAGTCACCTCACGGAGAAGAATAATTTATTTTATTCATTGATGATTTTTCTAGAATGTGTTGGATAGGTCTACTAAAGCATAAATATGAAGAATTCGAAAAGTTCAAAGCCTTCAAAGCTTTAGTTGAAAATGAATTAGATCTAAAAATCAAATGTCTCAGATCTGATCGAGGGGGAGAATTCATATCAGATGATTTTTTTTATTTTTGTGAACAACATGTAATAAAAAGGAAGTTTTATGTTTCCAAAACTCCTCAAAAAAATGGCGTAGTGGAAAGAATGAACAGAACAATTCAATAAATGGCTCGAGCTATGCTTGATGAATCTGGAACTCTTGCGACTTTCTGGAGTGAAGCTGCATTTATTGTCGTGACTATTCTCAACAAAGCTAATGTTCAGGTAAATAGTGATCAAACTCCACATGAACTTTGGTATGGTAAGCTTCCTACTGTAGAACACTTTAGATTTTTTGGAAGAAAATGTTTTGTTATCTCAAAATCAGACCCTGGAAGGCTACAGTCCAGGAAGATTTCAAGTAAGTGTTTCAGACCAATCTTTTAGCTAAGGCTTAGCCTCCTTAGCTTGAGAGGGCTCTCTCAAAAGGTTTAAGATTCGTGGTTGTGATTGAGATGGCTAACTCTTTTATGAAACATATAGAAACGAGGCTGGTAAAATCTAAATTAGTAAGCATCCATTGGGCTCATGGAGTCATATATCATTTAGTATCAACAGTGAATTGGTTTTACAATGAAATCAAGGCATTCAGGCTTCAATATACATAAGGTACAGCAGACATAACAAGGACAGTATATGAGTACATGAAAGAAGTTAGAACACAGTATGTGATTTCCAAGTAATCAAGTTCTCATCAAACTGTAAATAACATAAAAGACAACAAGAGGAATGCATATATTGAAGTCACTATGATTCTTGAGCAGCAAAAACCATCAATGTATTACTAAAGGAACAGAGTGTTTACATAAGCTTCACAACAGGATTTTTTACATAAACTTCCAACCCTTATTACATTTCACATCCTTCTATATATATAGAGTTCTTCCTTCTACATTAAAGGAACTCGAGAACTACTTCTAATGACACCTATTTAGCTTTTAACTGCCTATTAAATATAACAAACTTCCACTAGACCTTATAGACATCTAAATCAAATAGGACTCTAATTCCATAATAGCCTTGGTCTACAATCATCCTCGTTCTCTAACATTTGGTTCCCTTCTGGTGGTGGCTGTGATGGACCTTCAAGGCTTCATGTTGTTCTTCAATGTCACATGTTTTCCAATGCCATGAAACATAGGAAACTACCCCTTATGTACCGGTCTTTAGTTTGCCTCAAGATGTTCGGATCCAACGAAGTACATCCTTTATCCTTTAACTACCCAAAATGGAGCTGACTACCATGTCCTTGATGTGATGTCCACCGTTTTCATGCGTGGAAGCCAAAATTCTTGCAAACTGTTCCAGATATCCTGAAGTGTGGTAAATATGCTCACTTTATGATAAAAATATAAAGTAAGATTCGTATGCATATTATATCCACCTGTCTTGACCTGGTTGAATCTTAATAGCTTCATCTGATACCTCGCATACCTTGTAGATATTCACCTTTCAAAATTCCCGCTCATATTCAAAACCGGTTAATTGAAATTGGACTGTTTAGCTTCAGCAGTTTCGTAGCGCGCTACGAAACTGCTGAGCTTTAATCATCGCTTTCAGCGGTTTCGTAGCGCGCTACGAAACTGCTGAGTTGCTTCAAAAATCACAGTTTCAACCAAAAAATTTACTTATTTGAGCACTTTGCTGTTAAAATCTTCCTTTAATTGTTTCAAGTTTTTTCAAAACTGAAAGGGATGTTTAGTTCTTCAAAAAGGATTATACCAAGAAAAATCATCAAAACTTTGAGATATAGCCTTACTTTTAATGAGACTTCTTCATGGAGATTCTTGTAGCTGGCTCAACTGTATCTTTAAGTCTTCAACTTGTTTCTTCATGACTTTGATCCTAGACCTAAGGTTTGTATTGACTTTTCTAATGAACTGAGCTTCCTTTATTGCAGGAGTAGTCCAGCTATGGAATTGAACACTAAAACCAACCACTTCAGGAATTTGAAAATTTTGATCCTCCCATCGAGCTTGCATCTGATTGAAATACGCTTCTTTAAGTGCAAATTTTCTAGTAGCCTTCTTTAATCTTGCGATTTCAAGGTTGGCCAATCCCAATTTCTTTTTCAAGTCTTCCATATTGTCTTCTTCTTGGGTGGCAACTGCTTTGCCTTTATCCTTTCTTTCACGAGGCTGAGTCTCTTCCCTTTCTTCCTCTTCCCTTGGCAGTACCTCTTGTACTTGCTTGAACTTCCTTGTTATGGGTCTCCTGGGCTTGAACACAAATTGTTCAACTTGCTCATCAAACTTGAGTTTCTTTGAGGCTTTAACTTTCTTTGTCTTCTCTTTTCCTGACTGCATCAAATCAGCTTGAACTAGTGGAGACTCTTCAATGTCAATTGCCTGCAATAAATCATTTAAATCTCCCTTCGAAGCAGGACTTTCTTCAATAGCTACTGACTTACCCTTTGCTTTAGCCACCTGGCTCCTCGTTCTTCTTCTTTGAACTTCTCCACCAGTGCTTGATTCATGTGTAGTCTCCCTGACCTGAGCTTTTTCTTTAATTGACTGCTGAGGTGTATCCTGAACGGTCAGTGGCTTTACAGACTCTCCAACTTGTTTCCTTGATTTTAACTTTGAAACCCCTTTGGCCTTTGTTTCTGCTTGAGGACTAGTTGTTGTTAAAGGTTCTTTTGCCACTAGAGGGCTGAGACCGGTCCTACTCTTGAAACCGGACATGAATATGAATGTGTCCCAGTCTCTACCTGCCCTCTGGAGTTCATGCAAAACCATTAACTTAAACAAGCCGTGATGGAAAAGTGAAGTCTCACAGGCTTCTTTTCTCAGTTGTACCTTATCACACATTTTACTTAAACTGCGGAACAAGTAAAAAGGTAGATCAATAGATGTTTTCCCTATGAAATGCAGCAACAGTTTAAAATGGTATGAGTACACTTTGTTATATCTCCCTTCACAGGTCAGATACTTCTGTATACAGGTGAGTAAATGGGCACAAGATTCTTTGACATAGCTTCTAGGAATGGATTTACTTAGATCTGAATTGACGAATTCCTGCTTTAGAAACTCTTTGCATGGGTTCATGTCAAATTTGAAATTTTTGAACCAATTTTCTTGCCCTCTTGGAATCTCTGTCACTGTGGATATAAGGTCTGGTGAGACCTGCAATTCCAACATGCCAACCTTTGAATTTAGCCCTGTGAAATTCAGTGCAAATTCTTTAGTCACCTGTGCATGACCTCCCTGGAGCTTCTTGCAAAAATTCCAACATCCAGCTTGTTTGAATGCCTGTTCGACCTCTTTATTCTTCAAGGTTATATCCAAGCCTACAGGCTCGTTTTTGAGACATTTACCTAATCGGTGGTCCTTCCTTTCTACCGATTCCTCCATGGAGATTCAGTGACCTGTAAGCTAGAAATGCTAGCATTACTCAAACTCCAAACTCTGCCTCGCTTGAATGGCTGGCTCGCTTGATGACGATGTTTTCAAATTGAAATCTAGTAGATTTGTTTCGAATGCAAGGCCTACAAACATCATTAAAACCGAGCATACTTGGCCTTTCTTGGAACTTGTATTTCGTGTGTATCAATGCCCCTATTGATTGCAATGATGGAGATAAGCGGTTGGAGATGATGTATGAGGTGCATAAACTGACAATGAGTGACGTAGACATAGGTTAATTTGACAGATTTGACAGTTGGGGAAAGATTCGCTGCGGAATGCACGAATCTCCGATTTCGTAGCGCGCTCAGTGTAAATTTTGAATAATGCGCTGCGAAATCACCTAAAACCTATCACACTGCACAATCACCTAAAGGACCTTTGCGCTGCAAAAACACTTAAAAGGCTTTTGCGCTGCGAAACTGTTAAAAGGATTAATGCGTTGCGCAAATTCTTCAGAGTGGTTACATGCGCTACGCAATCACCTAAAAAGGCTGTTTGGTACATAATGATTTTGAAATCAAACTGACACATGGCTATGAGATGGATGATGAATGAGGGTGACCAATGATAGATAAGAATGCATGTTTGACTCAAAACCTCCTAAACTGAGACTCTAAGGAAAAACAAAAAAAACAAGTTTAGACTAACACTGACCTTTATCGTCAATCTGATAGAGAAATTTTTTGGCATTAGAATTCTTAAGTGATAACATGTTTCATAAAAAAGAATGATGAAAAACTTGGTAATTTTGAACCCAGAGAAGACGAAGGAATTCTTCTTGGTTATTCATATAGAAGTAAAGGATATAAATGTTATAACAAGAGACTTCAGAAAATTGTTGAATGCATTGGTAGCAATGATGAAGCATGCAAAAATCCGGAACAAACAAAGGATAGTGACAATGAGGAAGACGGTGAATGCTTTCCTGTATCAAATCAAAATGATATAGACAAAGAAACCAATCAAGCATTAAAAGAAGATGCAACTAATAGGGAAAAGAATCCATCCAGGTATGTTCAAAAGAATCATCCAGAATCTCAAATTCTAGGAAAAAAGTGTCTGGAGTACAAACAAGAAGAACTCTTGCAGGAACTTCCTGTTATCTAGCATTACTATCCTCCATAGAACCACAAAATGTTAATCAAGCTAGCAAAGATGATTTTTGGGTTAAGGAAATGAATGAAGAACTTGACCAAATTGAAAAGAATGATACTTGGGAACTAGTTCCTAGACCTCTTGATAAAAATGTTATAGGAACAAAATGGATATTCAAGAATAAATTGAATGAAAATGGAGAAGTTATTAGAAACAAAGCAAGACTTGTCTGTAAAGGGTATGCTCAATAACAAGGTATAGACTTTGAAGAAACATTTGCACCTGTTGCCAGAATTGAAGCCATAAGAATGTTTCTTGCTCTTTCAAGTTTTTGGAAATTCAATGTGTATCAAATGGATGTAAAATTTGCATTTCTTAATGGAGAGTTAGAACAAGAAGTTTATATTGAACAACCAGAAGGATTCATTCTAGGAAATGATGCAAAGCTTGTATGCAAGCTCAAAAAGGATCTTTATGGACTGAAACAAGCTCCAAGGGTTTGGTATTATCACCTTGACAAATATCTACAACAACAAGGGTTCACAAAAGGATTTGCACACAACAACCTATACACCAAAATTGAGAATGATAAAATACTAATTATTGTTATTTATGTTGACGATATCATCTTTAGCAGCAATTAAGAATATATGAGTTAGAACTTTGCTTCAGTTATGCAGCAAGAATTCAAAATGTCCTTACTTGGTGAACTTACTTATTTTCTTGGTCTACAAGTACATCAAACAAAAGATGGTATTTTTCTTTCACAAACTAAATATCTCAAGAAAATTTTGAAGTACGGAATGGAAGATTCTAAACCAGTATGTAATCCAATGGTAATAGGATGCAATCTCAGTTCTAATGACGAATCACCTACAATTAATCAACCAACATACATATCTATGATTGGAAGTCTGCTTTATCTAGCAGGTACCAGACTTCATATCATGCATGCAGTAGGAATTGTTGGAAGGTTCCAAGAAAATCCAAAGGAATCATGTCTTCAGGTTGTAAAAAGAATATTCAAATATCTTCAAGGAACCCAAGACTTTGGTCTACGGTATCCTAAAGATACAGATCTTACTCTTCATGCATATACAGATGTAGATTGGACAGGAAATTTTGATGATTGAAAAAGCGCCAGTGGAGGTGCATTCTATATGGTATCATGGTTAGTATCTTGGTTTAGAAAGAAACAAAGTTCGATTGCCTTATCTACAGCTAAAGCGGAATATGTGGCTCTTGCATCTTGCTGCACACAACTACTCTAGATGATGCAAACATTGCTAGACATTCAAATCACATGTTCTCCACCCATCTCCATTTAATGTGATAATACAAGTGTCATCAGTATTTAGAAAAATCCAGTCATGCACTCTAAGACCAAGCACATACCCATTAAGTACCATTTTCTACGAGAACAAGTGCTTGAAAAAAAGGTTAAATTGGACTATGTTCCCTCCAAAGAACAGTTGTTGATATATTTACCAAACCGCTTCCCAGAGAAACATTTGAATATCTCAGACAAAAGCTGGGAGTAATTTCTGCATCATCCTGCTGTTAAATCTAGTTTCAGAAGAAGGTTCCTATAGACGGGTTTCATGAAGGATAGTTGCATATATACACGAGTTTCTATGGCTGCAGGAGCATATATGTTTTTCTGATAGAAAAATAGTAGGTTAGACTCTGTCATGGGTACTCAGTCTGAAATTGATGATTACATTCTGCTGATATGATTTATTCATTGATTTTTTTAGACTGATGAAGATGCCTTGATGAATGATTTGTTAACAATTCACAGGTAGAACAGGTTCAGGGGGAGCATTAGCCTTCACAATCATTCTTCATTTTTGGCATTATGGTTGTTTATTTCAGCTATGCTTTCATATATTCATATCAATTGTTGCATAGGTCATGTAAAAATATAGGGTGTAATATGTCTCCTTCTATCATTGTCTATTTTTGAATGAGTCCTATTGGACATATGATGTAATTTGTATGCCCACTATGTATGGGTAGGATGATGTAATAATTGTTATATTTCAGTCATGTATAAACAATTGGTATATCCCCACTTGGTTGGGTGATTGATGTATGTATGAGTCATTGGTGATAGGAAGGTTATACTCTCATAGTTGAGTTATAGATTCATGTTTATTCTTTATATATATATATATATATATATATATATATATATATATATATATATATATATATATATATATATATATATATATATATATATATATATATATATATATATATATATATATGTATATATATATATCTATATATATATATGTATATATATATATGTATATATATATATGTATATATGTATATATATATATATATATATATATATATATATATATATATATACATATATATACATATATATACATATATATATATATATATATATATATATATATATATATATATATATACACACACACACACACACACACACACACACACATATATATATATATGCAGACTCTGCATATACTTAGGGGGAGAGTATTTTGGTGTTGCTTGATAGCTCTAACAGGTTCAACACCCATATGGTTGAGATCAAGTCCAAATGGGGAGATTGTTGGCATTATGATACAAGTGTTGTCCTTGATGGAAACTCACTCAAAGGTCAGTTCAGATTTGATAAAAGGAAACTCACATTGCAACAGGTCAATTCAAAGGTAACAGGGCATTGGTACAGAAGAATAGGAAGTTGGAAAACAAGGTCTACTGATCAGAATCAAGAAGTTGAAGGAAAAGGGTGTTGTAAGGTAGTTTAAGCTATATACACAGGTTCACTTTGACAAAGTAGCATATACACATGGGTTAACAAAACAAAAGAGCGTATATGTATGCACACACTCTCACAAGAGGAAAAGTGCGTATGGGTTGGAAAATCAAGGAAATTTAAGATTAAAGAATACCAAGGGTCAATACCATGGTATTAGCCCACAATATTGGGTGGAGTAATGAATATTTGATCCCATCCAAGAATAACATAGGTTCCAAGTGTTATTTTGGTCCAAGGTATTGAGAAAGGAAAAAAGCTATACAAGGAGGAGAAGGTCAAAGGGCCAAGTGTGCAAGTGAAAGGGTTTCTCAGGAATACTTCAATTTGAAGTACATTTTATGTTGCAGGGGCTATGATTATGATATAATCTGAAATATTGTGTGCACCTTTAATTCAATGTTGGATCAGGATCATGAGACCTTAAATGACTTATCATTGAATGATCTGATATTGGTTGGTATAGATCTGATTTCTTACACATGTTTTATTCTTTAAATGTCATGATATAGGTATGTCTGAAATCTAGAATAGCAGTGAAGTTGTAAGTTAGTATTTTCAGATATATATGCTGGTTAACCTTGGTGAAGGCGCATATACATGCCGGTTCTAATCTTCCAAGTAGCGTATACAAAAGAAAAGCCTATTATTTAGAAATGAATGATCTATCTGATTAGTGAGGCTAGTTTACTAATGTCTGACAATGATGCTTCTTAAATCTAAAAGTAGAACTAAATGCATAAGGAGATTGAGTTTGATTAATTGATTGATTAAGTGATAAGGGTAATATTTACTGCTGACTGCCTAGATCTCTGTAAATTGACAATAGATGCTCAAAATATTACTGGTTGATACAAGTTTGATTCAGAAGTTTTATGTTTCAGTAATTTTGGAGGTATATGCAGTTTTGGTTAAAGGAAGTAGCGTATACATGCAGGTTGGGGTCATTCAAGTAGCATATGCATTATTGTGTATGATTCTTGAGGTTGCAGTTGGTTCTAAATGATGATGCAGGTTTCTGGGTTCAACAGAGTGTTCTGATGACAGTGATTTGATTGTTTAGATTGACTGATTGTTGGTTGATGCAGTTATTATTATAGAGTTTGAGTTTCAAAGTTTCTAATGGGTCCAGTGTAAAAATTTGATGAAACGAGGCCTTCATATTGTGTTATTGTAAAACAGGAGCATCTAGTTTGAAAACTTATGAAACGTGGTCCCTGGAGGAAGAAAGGAGGTTGCAGCCTTCTGTACATCGGGGCTTATGTACTAGTAAGCATATCAGCTAGTACAAGAGCTAGGGGGTTGTAACTCCCTTCCAGTAGAAGATGGAGAATGAGAGAAGGTTGTATCCTTTTGCAGGTGGGTGCTTGCATACTGGTATGAGTCTGCACCAGTACAATATTGTAAACATAATTTCTTTATATTAAAAAGAAGCCAGAGACAATAGTAGTAGGTGGTTTTTCTCCCACATTGGGTTTCCACCTTAAATCTTGGTGTTCATGTGTGTTGCTTATGTGTGATGGTTTATTATGTTATTACTACACATAGTTACTATATAATAAGATATTGATGCACTGATTAAATATCAACACATGATAAATTAACTAAATCATAAATTCTCTGGGTATACGCTAGTTTCTTTAATCATAGTAGCATGCACACGCAAGTTCTCTTCATTGAAGTAGCATATATAAATATGATTTGAAAATGAAAGATTATTGAATTGTAGATACTAACTCACACCCCCCTAGTAGTATTTCCAACACATCTTAGCTGAGTCCTCAAACAAAACTGTGGTGAGAGTGCTGAAGAATACCATCACCGAGAAACATAGGAACTAGGACACCCAATTGAAGTTTTCTTTCTAGGCTAACCGGGTGACTCCCAAACGATCCACTGGAAAATCGCCTTTTGAACTAGTGTATGGAAAGGGTACAATCTTCCCAATCCAATTGTCAATGCCTATGTTAAGGTTACTGCAAGAAGTTGAGGAAGAGCCAAGTGCTTTGACACAAAGGATAAACCAATTGGTTGAACTTCAAGAAAAAAGAGAACAGGTGGGGCTAAATTGGAAAATTACCAACAGAAGATGAAATCCCTGTTTGACAGGAAGGCCAAGGATCAACCTCCTCAACCAGGAGATTTAGTTCTCTAATGGGATGTCCGACAAGAAGGAAAATGAAAACATGGAAATTTTCGATCCACTTTGGTTCGACCCTTTCAAAATTCCAGAAGAGAAAGGAAATAATACGTACCTGCTCGAAAATCTAGACGGTGAATCGTTGGAGCTGCCAGTAAATGGTCAGTTCCTCAAACTCTATTTTCATAATTAATGGTACCTGTCTTGCACCCATTGTAAATACCGGTGTGTGTATTGTAATTATTATATGAAATTTCCAATTTTCTGTTGAGAATTCCACTTTCACAAAATTATCATTTGTTTAGAAAAGACTCCATGCCCAAAATATAAGTTCAAAGACTACAAGTTATCGATGCATTGCACTCCAATGCCCCATCCCCAGGTGGAGCCAATGTTGTCACCTTTTAAAAAGAGAGTTCGAATTGTGCAAAGAGGGGAAAAGAACAGAGATTTTTGGTGCTAGACTCCAAGCCATAGAAGCACTAAAAGCAAAATTGGACACCATCCAATGGAGATTGCTTAGAATTATCTTTCCAACTATATATGGAACTCCACAAATGGACTCCAGAATCAAAATTTAGAGTAGGTTTAAAGTTACCCCTGGAAACCAGAAAGCAAAGGAAAATTTTCAAGTTTAATCATGGATCTCGCAAATTGGAGTTTTCTAAACCAGTGGCAAGGGAGTGCATCGGAAATCCAAAACCAATAATCAATGATATCGGCTTATCAGCAATAAGAGGTTCGAGGCGCATCAGAAATAAGACATCAGGGTTCCTGTGTGGCACAACAGTGGGCTCACATATCAACGATCATACCTCACAGCCATGTGACATATCAGGGATTGCAACCGCCCAAACATATCGCAAATCAGCAATCGGTGATTTCAATTGATCACTCTTATGAAATCATAGGAGGAATATGTCTATAAGTGTAAATCGGCGGGAGAGGCCAAAAATGATTTGCACTGAAAATCAACGACAAACTAGGGGCAAGCGAACCTTTTCTCTCTCCTCCACGGAGCCATGTGGCAAAATACTATTGGCCCAAATAGAGCCATGTGGCAGCTGATGTCATCATGATGTGGCAGTACAGAGGACATGTGGCATGTTGATCTAACATTTTCAGGGGTATTATGGGGGTATATCTGAGTGACACGTGTCACCACTTGGGAAGCGACATGTGGTGATGATGATGTCATCAATCGACAATCAATGATCGGGGGTAGTAACACATTGTGCACCACAAGGAATTCGCCAATTACGAACCTCCAATTGGGGGGGCTCTGATGGGGAGGCTAGACAATGGTCATGGGGAAAAGCAAAGAACTGAGAGCTAAGAAGGGCAAGTGATCCCTCATATCGGTGATCATAAGTATCAAAGGGAGAAAACAAGGGCGATGTTATGGAATTGTTGATTGTGATATCTCGTGTGGGCCCAGTCGGCTATCGGCAGTTGCAAGCTATAGAGGGCACAGACTCTCCCTTATCCTTTTTCAAGTGGGCCATATTGTATCGTGCATCGGAGATCGCAATGTTTGGGAGGAGGCACTGAAGGCGAGTATTAGAAATCACTGATATGCAGGATTATATGTAATAAAGGAAAAAGGCCCCTAGAGGGGAGTCCAAATGCCCTAGTGCTCGAGTACTAAGTGCTTGGTCATAGCCCTCGATCACATGAAGCAAAAAGGGATAAAGTGGATCAGAATGCTCCATCTCGTAAGGACTTTTAATGGGTAATCCCGATGTGATAACTCCGCAACAAGGTAATGCAGAACTTTAAAAGTGTGGTGGATCAACAACTGAGGCATTTATGAGAGGAGATGGAGCATTTATAAATCGACCCTGTAAGGCCCCTTATGACATGGAACCAGGGTTGAAACTGACAGAGTAAATGAAGACAAGGAAGCTTGGGAGGACTTGATGATCCAGCATGGTGGTCCATCGAGAGGGAAGATGAAGTACTATGGAATTAAACTGATAGTTGACCTCTCCCAGTTTTGGAGTATGAATTATTCAAGCAGTAAAGGAAGAAGTGATGAGAATATGATGGGTGGCACATGAGGCCAAACCATGGGTAAGCAACAACCTGAACAAAGGCGATCCCAGGGATGGGCATGGGTATATTTTGTTGGCATCGTCATCTGATTATTGATTTGTTTTGTTATCCTATAATGCGTCACCAACCTACTTTCAATATTCAGAAGGAACTTGAAAAGGTAAATATTCATGTTCCTCTAATTGAACTTCTAAAGCAGCCCACTTATAAAGCCCAAGTCTCTCAGTTCATGCTTCCATCCAACTCAGTATCGACCCATGACTATTTAAACCTTCAAGGAGAATGACCAATGGTTGTTTTTGGGCCTCATGTTGAAGAACTTGATCCTTCCACTGCACCCTTCTATGTGACCTTGGTAATTCATGAACTCTTATTACATAATTTCATGTTGGCGATAACATGTCGCTTCTTGAGTGGTGACACATGTCACTCAGATATGCCCCCATAGGACCCCTAAAGTACTATGCTTTTGTACTATGGAATTAAGCTGATAGTTGACCGCTCCTAGTTTTGGAGAATGAATGATTCGTGGCGATGATGATGTCATCACCACCACGTGTTGCTTCCTAATTGGTGACATGTGTCACTTGGATATGCCCCCATAGGAACCCTAAAGTACTATGGCATTAAACTAATACTTGAGGCCAACCTACATTCAATCTTTAGAAGGAACTCGAAAAGATAAAAATTATTGATCCTCTAATTGAACTTCTAAAGAAGCCCACTTATAAAGCCCAAGTCTCTCAATTCATACTTCCATCCACCTTAGTACTGACCCATGATTGTTTAAACCTTCAAGAAGGAAGACCAATGGTTGTTTTTGGGCCTCATGTTGAAGAACTTGATCCTTCCACTACATGCTTCTATGTGACCCTGGTAATTCATGACCTCTTATTGCATAACTACATGTTGGGGACAACATGTCTTCCTAAGTGGTGACATGTGTCACTCGGATATGTCCCCATAAGACCCCTAAAGTACTATGCTTTTGTACTATGGCATTAAACTGATAGTTGACCACTCCCAGTTTTGGAGAATGAATGATTCATGGTGGTGGTGATGACATCACCGCCACATGTCACTTCTTGAGTGATGACACGTGTCACTCAGATATGCCCCCATAGGACCCTTGAAGTACTATGGCATTAAACTGATAGTTGACCGCTCCTAGTTTTGGAGAATGAATGATTTGTGGCGGTGAGGACATCATCATTGCCACGTGTCGCTTCCTGAGTGGTGAAACATGTCATTCAGATATGCCCCCATAGGACCCCTGAAGTACAATGATTTTGTACTATGGCATTAAACTGATAGTTGTTCGCTCCTAGTTTTAGAGAATGAATGATTCGAGTAGTAAAGGCATAAGCAACGGGAATCTTATTAAATTGTTTTTTTATCCTATAATGTGTCACCATTTAATGAAGAAATTAATATTTTGTAGTCATTTTTGGGCCATAGAGCCATCCGAGGCCGACACAGCTAGTCAATTTGATAGTTGAGGCTTGACTGAGATATTTTTTTGTAATTACTGTCCAATGCTCCCCTCTCCAGATAAATAGTGGGAAGCAACACTTCACATGGTTCAAAATCCTAAAGAAAGAAATACATGTTACTTTAGAGACCATATGACTTTACGATATGCATCTGCTAGAATATTAAGGAAATGGTGGTGATTCCCCATTCAAGTACTACAATATGTTATCCCTCTTTTCAAATTCCATTATTTTCATGTCTCCTCTTTGATTTCAGGTAATCGTAGTTGTATAAATGTTTCATATGTTCTTACACATTCATTTGTATTAACTCGTTAATGCATGTGAATGTATGGATAGTTGAGATTATATCTTTAAAATTGCGCTCCATGAATCATCACACCTAATCCTCTTTCACCCATTATGTCTACCTTTAACTCAGGTAAGTGTAGAATTCTTGATGCTTCAAGATCTATGTGATGAGTGTAGAATTCTTGACGCTTCAAGCTCTATGTAACAAGTTATTATATCTTTTTATCTTCTCTCATTGCTCTGCCAAATCTTATTAAACTCTAGGTCCTTGAACTACTCAGCCTTCACTAGTTTAGTTGTGTATGTGAAGAAGTACCAGGTGTATTCCTTTAGATGAATGAACCAACCCAAACTATTTATCATATATATATGAATGTATATGTACAAAAATACAGGTGATGTCTCCAGTTTACTGAGAATTGTATGAGACACACAAAATCTAAATGTTCCAGGCAGTGTTCTTGTAAGAAATCCGAGGTTGTATCTGGAAGCGACAACATCTTTTGGCACCGTTGTCGGGGAACGTATTGAAGGATTTTTCCCCTGGGATACAACAAGTTAAGCACTCTTTGTGTAGGTGAGAAAAGATGTTCTGATTGCATCCTCATCACCTTGGCGACTCCACAAATCCCATTATCATTTATCATCATGGATTTTAGAAAGCCTCACACTCGCTCAAATACCTCTCAGCAGAAAACCCATCTGTATCTGACCTAGCGAAATTAATTTTCAGGAGAGTTTGGAAGGAGAAAACTCCTACTACTTATGATACTGTATCATAATTCTTTGAGGCATCCTCATACAACTCCTAACACGTTGTCATTCACTTCTCAGACTTTACTCCTAAGATCCTTACATACCCTACCCTCAGTCTAGACACTCCAACCACTGTGGTTTTTTCCCAAGTTCCTCCAGAAAATCTAAATCCCCCTCCATTAATTCCGATGGTTGTTTTGGGTTTCTTACTGAATAAATATTCCCCTCTTGATTTACCTCAAAACCTAAGTGCAATGCCTCAGGACTACCTAATTATCTTGCCTACGTTCAATGGGCAGGAAGAAAACACTGTACAAAGACACATTGAAACCTTCTGTGCTTTTGCTGACAATCTAAATGTAGAACAACTGGATGTGGTCTTGAGACTCTTTGTACAATCCCTTGATGGAGAAGCCAGAAAATGGTTTAAAGACCTACCTAATGCCTCCATCACTACCTGGGAGGAACTCGAAAACTCTTTCACACAAAAGTGGGGTGAAAAGAGAAATCATGAGTATGTCCTCACAGAGTTCAATGCTATAAGGAAGAAGTCAGAAGAGGATATTTCAAAATTCATAAAAAGGTTCAATAAGGAGTATAATAACCTGCCTGGTGAGATAAATCCTCCTCAAGTTGTTTCTCGCATATTTTTGTGGGAGCCTTTGAATCTATCTTTGGTTTTACCCTAAGAGAAAGGAAGTCTCGCACTTTGGATCAACTCCAAGTTGATGCTCTTGAGGTAGAAGAAAATTTCACCTTGGTCAGGAAGTCAAGAGGTAAGGATGAACCTGCTGAGAAGAAAAGGGGGAAAGAAGAAACATCCTCCTCTGGTCAAGCTAAAGAATCACCAAATTTGAAGTGGGAAGAAATGGATAAACTCATTAGGTTTTTATTGCATAAGGTGGTGAAACTTGAGTTGGAAAACAAGAGTCTCCCGAAACATAATGCTCAAGGTAAAAATCGAGGTTATAACCTGTTAGTGTCAGTCTTTCCAGCCTTCCTCCAGTGATCAAATATGCTCTTACAAAGTGATTTTGAAGTGTCAAGGTCAAATTTTGTCATTTCAGTGAGTCTTCAAGCAAAATTTGGTCACTAGGCATTAGGTCTAGGGTTTGCTTTCACACTTTTCAAAGTTGTCCAAATGTCAGTCCATGTCATCATTCAGCTGAGCCTATCATCATTCAGAGGGTTTCTATCATCATATTAGGTTCCATTGGGTCATGTTACACCTTATTCATGCTTCAGTTGTGCCTAGGCAAGGTCATTTCCCTCTCCTAGGGTTTTGAAGGCAATTTCTCTTGGATGGTCAAATCACCGGCAAAACTTGTTTCCTGATGTTCATACACCTTCCCCTATCCTTAAAGTACCTTATCAAACACTTCCCATCCCTTAGGTCCGCCAAATTCCTCATTTTTGCACAAACCCTAGTTTCTAGCTACAACCTGGCAATTTTCTAGGTTGGGCCTGTGTTTTGCCCTTTTGGACCCCTTCCCCTCACTCAATCTCTAATATTCCACTTTCCCCTGCTTCCTAACATCCCTCCCTACTTCCAAAAATTTCCCCAAGAATTTAGAAGCCCCCTATTCCCTTCATTTCGCTCCATTTCGACAAAATTCCTTGTTTCACACATCGGGACAAGTCGCACTCAAATAATGTTCCAGAGCAATAAAAGATGAATTTTGGAAAAATGAGAGAGTTTTTTGTCTACAACATGCCAAGAAAGAAAAATATCCTTCACTTTTTGCACAGGTGTCATGGTTTTAAAGAAATGTCAAAAATACCGGCGAGAACGAAGGTGCTCCAAGGACGGTTGGCCAAAGCACAAAAACGAAGGAAAACGCCCGATCCACTCCAAATTTTGGCCAAAGCCTCTTTGACTGAGCATGGTACTTGATTGGGGACTCCCAGCCCAAATTTCAAGAAATTTGGAGAAAATTTTGTCATTTGTGAATTTTTTATGCCAAACACAGGTTTTCTCCATTAACGGGTCTCACCCCCCGCGCGACCCTTCATCATGGCAACTCCATTTTGCAAAAACTCAGCATTTCCAGATTTTTCATGCAAAGTTACACATGCTCATGGATGGACTTGAGATTTGGTGAAGTTTTCAGCCTCCAGAAAGTCAAAAAACTAGCAAAAAATGACTTTCTGCCACTTTTTTGAATTGCAGAAAGCAGTCTTGGGAGATTTGATTTTTGATAGGGCAAATGAACTCCAAATTCAAAAATTCCAGTTGGGTTGGAAATTAGACTCACAGAAATTTCCAACAAGCCTACTTTTTCTCAATTTGGACACCGGGAAGTGCCCCAAATGTGGTCCCAAAGGCGCGCGACCCGTCAGGCAGAGGCGCGCGACCCGTCAGGCAAACTTCTCCAGATTTCAGTGTACAGCTCAGAAAAACGCAGTTTGACCCTGTTTGACTTTTTGGGGTGGATTATTAGGCTCTTTGATGTAATTATTGTACTTTTATGACACTTTTACTCTTATGTACCCCTTCTAGAAGATTCATTCATGAAAAGGGTAAATATTAAATGAATGAATTGGTTTCCTAGCTTATAGAGGCAAGTTGTTTTGACTGCCTAGTTTGTAGTGCTTAGTTTAGAAGTGGTTGAAACATCTCCTAGGATAGTGAGCTCGACCCATGGAGGTAGGGAAAGAGGTTAGATCATCTATATTATGTACTTTCTTGCTCATTTTCATGGTTGGACTCTTGAGGGAGAAGCTATCATTGTATTATTCACTGTATCTCTGCAATTTTTGGCTAAGGAAGACCAGGGTTTTGCAGTCCTTTTTGGGATTCTTGTGGTTACATGTATTGTTCCTCTATGTACCTGTAAGTGTGTTATGTGAATCATTTCCTTTCTTTTCCTTCTGCACATTAAACAAACGAAGTGTTAAAGTAAGAATTCATGACTGTCATGCTCTGCTTTTAAGTTTGTTTAATTTCAATGTTTTCTACTGTTTAAGGGGAATTCAAAGTTATTGTTTGCTCTCCTTAGCTCCTCACCTATCATTCTGGACCATTCACCTCTATCAAAGGCATCAATACTGTCTCCTACCTCGCCCCAAAGAACCCCCTGCAGAAACTGTGTCCAATCCTCGCACCCAAAATTGCCCTCTCCTCAATTTGCCACCAAAAACCCAAAAAACCCCAAATCAAACTCTTTGATCAGTTTACTAGCCTAATATCAGTGTTACCTTATTGGTCATCTCATCTATTGAAGATTTTACCGAGATAGACCGGAGAGAGCCTTCTCCTGCCCTGTAGGGCTAGCTACGAGGCTAAATGGTTTGATGTTGCCTTGAGGTTTACCTTTCTCAGCCTGAGGTGAAATTTAAAGCGCTAACATAACCCATAGTACATAAGGCCACCATTGTAGACACTTCAAAGGGAAAGAAAATATCAACTCGGTCAAATCCCTCCTCCTCTATATTTAGAAGATGATCCTCATGAACAACCATCAGATACACATGAGATGTAGGGAAACTTGTATTCCTCTTTCTCTAAAGAAGAACATGAAAACATGGCTCACCAAGAGATAAGTTAGGATAGAGAAGAAAAAGAAAATGAGGACATAGGTGATTATTGTAAACAGTTTGCAGATTTCATGCAAGCATAGCTACACTGAAGGTATGATCTAAGATCTTCAAGAAAGAGGTTGAGGTAACTGGAACAACTAGAGTGAAATTCTCTCCAAGATATTCCCCCAATGCCAAATAAAGGGAAAGGTAAGTTGAATCCTAACTCATCCAAGGTAAAAGTATCCTCAAATAAGGAATGCAATTGCTTTGAGGTACACACAGAAGAGAAGGCACCTATTTTGATAAAAAATACCAGTGATAAGGAAAGAGAAGTAGAGCTAGGAGGTGTAGAAAAAGGCCAACCTACATTCACTCTTCAGAAAGAACTTGAAAAGGTAAACATTCTCATTCCTCTAGTTGAAATTATAAAGTAGCCCACTTATAAAGCCCAAGTCTCTTATTTCATGCTTCCATCCACCACAGTACCGACCCATGATTGTTTAAACCTTCAAGAAGAAAGACCAATGGTTGTTTTTGGGCCTCATGTTGAAGAACTTGATCCTTCCACTGCACCCTTCTATGTGACCTTGGTAATTCATGACCTCTTATGGCATAATTGCATGTTGGGGATAACAAATTGTAGTACTCGAATGGGGAATCACCACCGTTTCGTTAATATTCTGAAAGATGCATATCATAAAGTAATATAGTCTCAAAAATAATAGGTAGTTCTTTCTTTAGGATTTTGAACCTCTATGAAGTGTTGCTTCTTACTGTTTATCTAGAGATGGAAGCATTGAATAATAATTAAAATAAAATATCTCATTCAAGCCTCAGCTATTAGATCGACTAGCTGTCTCGGCCTGGGATGGATTTGTGGCCCAAAAATGGCTACAAAAGATTGATTGCTTCATTAAATGGTGACACATTATAGGATAAAAAAACAAGTCAACAATCAGATGAAAATGCCAACAAAATATCTCCATGCCCATCCCTCGGATCACCTTTGCTTCAGGTTGTTTCTTGCCCACGGTCTGGGCTCCTTTGACACTCAGCTAATTCCTGTCGCTTCTGAATTTACTGCTTGAATAATTCATTCTCCAAACCTAGGAGCGGTCAACTATCAGTTTCATGCCATAGTACAGAAGTAGAGGTCACTTGAGGCAATACTTCATCTTCCCTCTGCATGGAGCACCATGTTGTTTCAACAAGTCCTCCCAAGCTTCCATGTATTCATTTACTCTATCAGTGTGGACCCCAGTTTCATGTCACAAGGGGCCTTACAGGGTCAGCCCATGCTAATTTTTTAATGCTCCATCTCCTCTCTTAAATGCCTTAGCTTTCGACCCACCATGCCTTTAAATTTCTACATTACCTCGTCGCAGAGTTATCTCATCAGGATTTCCCATTGAAATTTCTTATGGGATCGGGCAATCCAATCCACTTTAGCCCCTTTTGCTTCATGTGACTGGGTCTATAACTAGGTGCTTAGTCCTCAAGCACTAGGGCCTTTCGACTCCCCTCTAGGGGTACTTTTCCTTTGTTACATATAATCTCGCATATCGGTGATTTCTAATGCTCGCCTTTGGTGCCTCCTCCCCAACACTGTGATCTTTGATGCGAGATGTGGTTTGACCCACTTGAAAAGGATAAGGGAGAGTTTGCGCCCTCTATATCTTGCGACTATAGATAGCCGATTGGGCTCACCTGTGATATCGCAATCGACCATTTCATAACATCGTCCTTTTTTCTCCCTTTGATACTTGTGATTGCTGATATGAGGGATCTCTTGTCTTGCTTAGCTTTCGGTTCTTTTCTTTTCCCCGTGACCATTAGCTAGCCTCCTCATCAGATCCCCCCCAATCAGAGGTTCACAATCAATAAATTCCTTGTGATGCACAATGCACTACTACCCCCGATCATCGATTGTTGATTGATGATGTCATCACTGTCATGTGTCACTTCCTGAGTGGTGACACATGTCACTCTGATATGCCCCCATAGGACCCATGAAAATGTCAGATCAACATGCCATGTGTCCTCCATATTTCAACATCATGATGACAGCAGCCACCGTGTGGCCCTATTTGGGCCAATAGTATTCTGCCACATGGCCCCCTAGAAGAGAGAGAAAAGGTCAGTTTGCCCTGGTTTTTCGTTGATTTCCTTTGCAAATCATTTTAGGCCTCTCTAGGAAATTTACACTTATCGACATATTCCTCCCACGATTTCATAAGAGTGATTAGTTTAAATCACCGATTACCGATTTGGGATACATTTGGGCAATTTCGATTGCAAATATGTCGCATGGTTATGAGCTGCAATCACCAATATGTGAGCCCGCCAATGCACCACATAGGACCCCTAATTTCTGATTGTCAATGCGCCTCGGACCTTAGATTGTCAATAAGTTGATATAGATGATCGCTGATTTCTAATTTCTGATGTGCTCCCCTACCTCTACTTTAGAAAAATCTGATTTGCGAGATGCAGGATTAAACTTGAACATTTTCGTTTGCTTTCTGGTTTTTAGGGGTAACTTTCAACCTACTCCAACTTTTGATTCTGGAGTCCATTTGGGGAGTTCCATATACCATTGGAAATCTAATTCCGAGCACTATCCATTGGATGGTATCTGATTTGGCTTTGAGTGATTCTATGGCTTGGAGGCTAGTTGCAAACATCTTTGTTCTTTTTCCCTATTTGCATAACTGGAACTCTCTTTTTAGAAGGTGACAACAAGAAGTACATCAGATCCTGCACCGCTTGCATCATTTCCAAACTGACAATCAAGAATAAAGGCCTATATACTCCTCTTCCTACTCCTAATAAGCCTTAGGAATCCATATCCATGGATTACATGTCGGGCCTTCCTTCTCCTAAGAATGGCAACGACTACGTTTTCATGGTCATTGAGAGATTCTATAAGATGGTCATTCTAGAAGCATGCAAGAAGAGTATCACAGAAGAAGCCACTACTAAGCTCTTCTTTGAAGTAGTGTGGGTACACTTTTGGATCCCACATTCCATCATCTCAAATCGGGACAATAGGTTCCTAAGTACATTTTGGACAAGTCACCTCTAGTCAATGTTGGATACTAAGCTCACTAAGTCGACGACCTTCCACCCCCAAACTGATGGCCAAACAAAGGTCATCAACAGGATGACTGTGCACACTCTACACATGTAAAACTTGAAGCATCCATGCACATGCAATAAAATCCTCCCCTATGTCCAACACAACTACAATAGATCTTTACATAGCTCAACTGGCCACATCCCCATTCATGTGGGGTTGGGATTCTAGCCATTATGCCCCATTGATGTGGCCATACCATTTGGAACTACTTAGGAAGATTCAGCTCATGTCCAGTCTAAAGCTGACAAGGCTAATAACTTCATTGAGCACATTCAACACATCCACCAACAATTCCATGACATATTGTATAAATCCAATTCTAAGTACAAGCAACGTCGTGATTAGCATCGGGTGCCACACAAGTTCCAAGTGGGAGACAAAGTTTGGTTACATTTGTAGAAGGAGCACCTCTCTGGACCCCACCGTAGGCTTCACCCTCTCCGATATGGATCGTACACCATCACCAAGGATGTAGGGGAAATTTTCTTCAAGATCAAAATTCCACCATTCCTTGGTCTGCACCCAATATTCAATGTGGACCGATTGCGACCAAACTTTCCCCCATTATTGGACACACCTAACATTGTTGAGCAGCTAACACTAACAGAGCTCAATGTAAGTTAAATCAAATAGGCCACAACTAACAGGATCATGGACACATAGATTATGAACACTCACCAATAGAGGATCCAACTAGATCAAGTTGTCAAAGAACCCCATTCCTTCACTAGGGCAAGTGTTTCACCAGGGACCAAGTTCAAAAAAAAAAATCCTCACCTCATGGAGGCTTTGCACACAATGCAAACCATTTCTTCTTGAGGGGGTGTTGTAGCCGCTACAACCACCCTCCAATTTTTTTCCTTTGCTTCGTTTTGGAGCCTCCCTCCTCAAAATCATCATAGCTATCCTACACTTATTAGGTACTTGTGTTTATTTGATTTCATCTGTCATTAAACAACTTTTGTTCAACTCACTTGTCCCACTGGTCAACCACAAGCACACTCAACACTTTTTTCATATCTAGTTAACTGGTTGTCGAGAAAACTACACAAACCTAGAGGACAATCTATCTTCCCCTTAGGAATTGTGTAGAGCAGCCCAATAGCTACCTTGCACTCAAAAATTGCACAGAGCAGGCCAACCAGCCTTCCTCTAGAACTTGCACAGAGCAAGTTGGCCACCACTCCTCTCCAGAAATGTGTAGTTCCAGCTACCCAACACTGCTCTCTAGAATTGCGCAGAGCAGGCCAGACTAGCTGCACTACCCTCCAAAATTTCACAGCACTGGCCAGTTGCACTTCTCTCCAGAAATTCACAAGGTAGCCCATGCCAGTTTCATTGTTCTCTAGAATTGTGCAAAACTTGTAAACTATACTTGTCTCCAGAATTGCGCAGAGCAACCCAACATCACTTCTCTAGAAAATTGCGCAAAGTTAACCAGCCAGCCAGGGCCACTAAGCCCAAAAACAACGTAGAAGGTTTCCCTCGGTGGATATCTGTTGAATATTTCGGTAAGTTGCCCGATGCCCTTCATAATTGAATAATCCTTCTTTGCATGTTAGGGAGATTTTCCTAAAAAAGTAAAAAAGAAAAAAGAAAAAAGGCATCACTAGATTTTAGGGATCTATTTTTAGCAGTAGGAGTTACATGCAAAGTCATCTTAAGAAACTTCCCCCCAAGTGTTGCTTGTTCCTAGATTTATATCATGCGTGTTATAAACCCTAATTTCTCCAAATCTACTTAAACAACACCTCATATCTCATTCTTCACATTCTACCTTGGAGCTCTGACATTCCTAAGGCATCTAGCAACCTTCGACACAATCGACGCAGCTTTTGCAGGTAACTTTTTCTTTTCATGCCTTTTGCTACTTTTTCTGTCCGTTTTTAGTTTTTAGCTTGTATGAGTGTCGTTTCCTTGGTTTTATTGAACGGACATTAGATTTTCAATGTATTTTAGCTTGTAGAATTTATGCTTCAATTTTTTCATTACCGTTCCTTAGTGTCGCATGCATAACACTGTTTTTCACTCACAATCGTCTTTGCGGCGATTCGCTTCATGAGCTTCTTGGTTTTTCCATCTAACTGATTTATGCACTCGCTTGAATTTCATGCATGTCTATTTCACTCAGATCTACACCAACATCACACACACACTCATTATTTCATGTTTTCAGTTTGTCATTGGGTAGATCCGGGTTGTCTTGGCCCAGGTCTTGTGTCTCCCTACATGCTTTGCGCATTCTTGGTAGTCAAGGCTCTAGCTTGCCTCCAGGAATTGCACAGAGGTTTCCCACACTGACTCCTAATTATGCTCCGTGCAACCTTTTGAGGAAATACTCAGCCCTCCCCACTGGAACTGCGTAATGCGCAGTTCTAGACAACAACCCATCTTGACTGTTTTGCAGATTGCACAGCCTCAGTCAGCAGTCAGCCTCACTAGATTTCACATTGCACAGTTCCAGTCAACAGTCATCCTCACTGAAACCTAGGACTACGCAATGCATAGTTCCAGCTGACAGTCTCCCAACTTCTCGGAGTCAATGCTCTGCAATCTTCCCCAATAGTCACCAGTTTGTTGCCCAAATGTTTCCCTATTTTCTTGATGTTTTTAGTTGACATTGTCTTGTCGCGAGTTTCTTCTCTGTCTCCAGGTATCATAGGTTTTGAGGATATTCTCAGAAGTACAAGTGTCATGGCCTCCAAGAGAGGTAGATCAAAAGACACAGTTGAATGAAGTATCGAGGATGTGGTTGAACAAGGGTCTATGAGATTTCCTGTGCACATCGACACACACTTATTCACTGAGAAATACATCAAGATCACATGGAAACACATCAACACTATTTTCTCAGGTAGCTTGGAGGAGAATTTGGAAGACTGGAAAGTCTATGTGACATCCATAAGTCAGGGTTGTATAAGGTTGCATGCAGGTATCCCATGTTCCCATGCACATATGTGATCCACTGGATTGTATCACGCACTGATCCTAAGATGATGATATTGAGAAGTGTCAATGGAGAAAATATTGCTTCCTTCAGGATGGAATATTATTAGTAGATGTATCATTTTCCACTATCGGTGAGTAGGATGGATGCATCATTCTACACTCCCAACACTAGCACGAACACAAGAGACATATTGAAGTGGTGGGTAAGGGAGCCAACAAAGTTCAGGACGACACCCAACCAGATATATAGGATGAATCTACTCAAGAAGGCATACTAATTCTTCGTCATATTCACATGTTGCTTGTATGGCCAAGGGAGTATAAAGACCTTCCTGTGGAGTTAGGATGTTAAGTTAGATCAGCTTAAAAGTGAAGGAAAACCTTTCAACTGGTCCAACATGTTGGCTCTCTAGTTTAAAGTGCATGTATCCAATGCACAGAGTCCACCCAAGGATCAACAAGTAATATTCTTCAAGTCTACCTACCTGCTCGATGCAATCTATGCCTGTCAACGGTTTCTTGGCATAGGTTGGGCATGGACACCTTTAGAGAGTGTTGTGAACATATATTGCAAGTTGCTCTCAGACTGAAGCTACTGAGGAGTCATGGAAATAATATCTAACCATTTCATCGCTCCTCTGCACAAATTGATATTTGAATAAGATCCACCCTGCATGTCCCAGACAGTGATGGAGGCATTGCTGAACATTGCAGATTGGTACGCCACACCCAAGGCCACCTTCATAAAGATGTACAACATGGAGAAAGCTATGCATGTGTTGCAGAGGTTTTTCAAAGACGAGTTAGTCATGCAGGAGGTTGAATACCACATCGTGACAAGGTTATCAACTAGATTGCACAGGAAGAAGAAGACACCATGGTCTATGCTTCTTGTGTGAATTTGGTTTTACGTGATCGGGAGTTTGAAAGAAGCAAATGTCAAGGTCGAAGACTTCAAGAATTTTAAGTTCAGCACCAAGAGTTTCAATCCATACAACTCGCATGGATTTTTAGGGACCACTGTGCAAGAGTGTACTATTATTGGATCCAAAAGGTGTGTCATTGGCCAGAGGAATACCAATGGAGATATTGTTATAACTCACGTAAGCTCAATGTACCAGTCAACATGGCAGTAGAATGGCTAGCATCACTCAAGGTAGTAGCACTACAGGGAGTAACAACAATGGTAGTAGCAAGCATCAAACATGTGCAAGACAAAGGCAAGAGGAAGATTACCGAAAGCACAAAGACGGATCAAAGCTACAATTTTAAGGAGGACCCACTTGTGGAGAAAGTAGCTTTGGAGATAGATGTAAAGAGGTGAAAACACGATAGGAGGATAGCAAAAAGAAAGAGGGAGAAGCAAAGACTGGAAGATGCATAGAGGATGTTGCAGGAAGTCTAGCAAAAGATCAAAGAAGAACAAGAGTTGCACAGAAGAGAGAAGGAAGCACAGCATGAGCATGAACAAGAACAGGAATGGGAACAGGAATAGGAGGAAGTGAAAGGCAAATAGATAGTGCAAACCATGTCGATACAGGTTGAAGAATTTGAACCAGCAGCATATGAAGAACATGGCGAGAAGCTGCAAGAACAAGAACTTGCTCCACGGGATGTACTGATAGTAGAATAGATGCACATGGAGATGGAGCATCCCGAACATGATCACAATACCAACCTCATGCCAAAAGTAATCGAGGTCACTCCACAGGCTTCACCAGCTCCAACAACAAAGCAAGTCCTGAGTGAAGAAGGGGATACCATTCTCCTTGATGACCATCCAAGAAAAGATGTGTACAACATAGCCTTTTATGAGTCACAACACAGATTTATAGAAGAACATAGATTGCACACCTTAGATGAGCATGCATCACCTGCGCACTTTGAAGAATGGGTGACCATGTCAGATATACGAAGACGTATAGACATTTTACTCGATGCTACAAAGGCTTATGCTAAATTCACGAGCTCGAGTGTTAAGTTCTTGATAGTAGAAAATGAGCACATGACTAAGGAGTTGCAAGAAGCCAGGCAGAGAGAGGAACAATCAACAGGGTCCATCAGAGCAGAGATGAAGAAATCCATACGTGTTGAAGTATCGACTCTTGAGACAGTCACACAGAGATTGTATGACAGATCCATCACCTGCACAAGGCAATTGTCTATCTACATGGTCATCAGCAGCTACACCAAGATAGTGTGAACACTCACAGACATACATGTTGTAGTTGATCATGTACAGACATGGACAATGACATACAAGGGAGCCCCACTTCACTTACACAAGATGATGAAGTCATAGGTAGAGTTGGACAAAGCACACATCTGCAGTATGATCTAGAATTATCAGGAACTCCCGCCACTCATCACCAGTGTTGAGGCTTCGTACACATGGTTGTACAGGATTTTGGATGTCGTGGTGAGAAAGTATGGCACCCCGTCAATTGGTACGCTCACCGAGGCCAAAGAGAAGAACCAAGTCAGACTGGAGCTCGATGCGTACTTTGATCCTTTGATTCTCATGACCACCAGTGCAGATTTGAAAATCAGCACAAATAACATGTGGATGTACATCGTTGGTTTGGCCTTGCTCAGGACTAAGTTGCGCATGTTACAAGACGCATTGGAAAAATGTTCCAATTCAGTTTACACAGAAGCAATGAAGGCAAGACTTTGTTTTGAGAAGGATATCATCAAATAGTATGCAGACACCATTGCACACTATCAAGCATGGCATTAGGTTCATCACCGAGGATTACAAAGAGAAGGTTGACGAGCTGGTCTTTCCATAACCATTCGAGTCTTAGTGTTGTCTTGTCTAGTTGGCTCAAGCCAATTTTTGTCCCACATGGGTATATGTGGAAGATGTATCATTTTTGTAAACATGATGTAAATTGAAATTCCAAGTGTCATTAATGGAATGGAAACATTCATATGTAATTTCAAGAGTTATGTTATGAAGTTGAAGAGTCATGAGGTAGTCCAAGAGTCACAAAGGGGAATTTCAAGGGTCACCCCACCCTTTGTTATGAATAGAACCTCATAACTCATAGAATGGACTTTTGGGAGCCTAGATTTTTCTAGGCATTGCTTAGAGGGGCTTGGAGAGTATTGTGACGAACCTTGGCTTCTCCATGGTGCAGAGTGAGCATGTCTCTTTGGAGGAGAGGCAGTGTTGATTTTAATGTTCCACTATTGGCGCTAGTGGTTGTCATGGTTGTATGTATGGATGGAACATTCACTTTATATAATATAACATAGCCATCATGTTTCATGCATATGTTGTTATTGTAGTTCGACTATTCTGGTTACTTTAGCAATTTATGTAGTTTTAACTTACGCATTTGTGTATGGAGTATTATGTATGTGATTGTATGAATATTATTGAAGTGTGTTGTTGGTTTAACTCATAACTTTGGATCATTGACTATTCTTCTTTCCAGTTTTTGATGTCATTCAACTTGTGTGTTCCTTTCAGGCTGCATACTATTACAGGCTTATAAGGGATACACTTCTTTCCCCCTCGGTGTGTTAAAACCTCCCCATGCATCTCCCTTGACTCGCTACAAGGTCACACACTTGCTTCCAACAAGGATATATTTCTTACCTCTGTGCGCTATCACAGTCAAGGAATAGCTTTACTACCACTGCTGGGACTCCTACTCCAAATAGTTTGAGGTCTAGTTCGGACTTCTTACCGAGGAGATCCCTTGACATGTTGGCGGGTCCAGCACTGTCAACATTTCTAGTGCTAGAAGGAGGGCCAGATGACAAGCTGAGTCCTCAAAGTCTATTTTAAATATTCACACATCTATCATGTTTTATGTTACACTTCGTCCTCCGAGATGTATGTCTTATGGAAATGGCTTTGAAATCTCATAGGAGTTCTAGAATCTCTTGTCACAGAACACATATGAAGGTGAAGGTGGAACAACTTGGCAGAGTCATAGTCTTGCCTTTGCATATCTATGTGATAGCCTAAAAACCCGTGAACGTTACATGATTTTCACATTGTTCGCATTCACGCTTCATGGGAACCCATTCTAATGGCTTGTCACACTGCCCAAAAATTCTATTCACTCATTTCGTTACTTGATTAAAGAGTTAGTTGATGTTTTCCATAAGTTTGACCTTCAATCACTTAATAAAAAAATTCTTCATTACAAAAATCCCTTGATGAGTCCTTAGCACAATTCTGGGATCACTTTCATAATCTCACATTTCAATTCCCAGAGGTTGAAATTGATTGGAAATTTCTCAATGAAATATTTCAGTATCTTCTTCACATATCTCAGAATCTGCATATCTTGGAATCATTCACACCGACCCCGACATACCTCGGTGTTAGAGCTGCTAAATCTAAGTTGGACATGGTTGCTATCACAAGTGACTATCCGTCCTCATCTCATCAAACATCTCTGGCCCTATAGTGTGAGGTGGGAGAAGGTGCGCATCTATCTGTTGAATTGTCACATCCTCCCACCCCAGCTCCTCTTGATTTCTGCACATATTTGGTTGAAAAGACAGTTGGTTGTCATGTGGACTTGTTTCCTCAACCTTCATCCCCACATTCAATTGATCCTCCGGATTGTATTATGTTGTGTTCTCCTGTTCCGGACTCCACACTTGTTGTTCATGAGGAACAAGTTGTCGATAGAGTTGGTGTTGAGCAGCCAACTTGTGCTATCATTATGATGAGTATGTGTGGGAATCTGAAGAAGAGCCTGCAGTGAAGGATGACCTCCTTCTGTCCGCACCTCATCCACTTTTCCCTGACATATTTGGTGATTTTTCCATTGTTAACCAATTCAAAGACCTCCTCAGTTCAAGCACCCTACACATGGGAATAAGGTGAAGTCTGATAAGAAACTACGAAGGGAGCAGCGCCGTAGGGATAAACATGCTAAGAAGGCTGATAAGCCTCCTCCGTAAGTAGCTTGGTTGCTAGATACGGCTTAGTTATATATGAGCATGTGGTTTCACAAGAAAAAAGCTCGGCGAAGGCAGAATGACATATCTCGAATGACGTAATTACGTATATAATGAATGCCGACCAAGACAATGAGTAAGTGTCTGCCCCTCCTAATTGATAGCCCGGTGAAATGGTGGTAGTTATATATGAGAATATGGTAGTTTAGGTAGAGATAGAGATGTGCACCTCGGCGAGATGGCGTAATGACATATATAATTCATGCATAATGACATAGAGAATATATGCTTTGGCGGAGGTTTGAACATCTCTCCCTCCTATTATAGCATTTTAAGGAGGCAGAGATTTTGAAGCGTAATGACATATACTGGGACTTGGGAGCACTTGAACCTATTTCTATATTTAGAAATACTAATGAATGATATTTTATTTGTGAGACTTCATTCCTAGAGGAATATACTTCCAATCACTCATAGGATACACCAGATGTCAGTCTGTCATTTCATAGAGGAGAGGACATATCCGTTTTTGAAAATCCACTCAGTCTTTCATCTATAATTCCTAGAAACGTGAAGGGTGAACATTCTTGCTTCTCATCAGCCCTATGTATGATTCATCAGATCATGAGGATGTCAATGAATATATTGAACTTTCTAATCGTAGTTGTTGTTATCTCTTTTCCCTTTCATTTGATCACAATGTTGATTCATTCACTGTGGATCTTTCTAAGCTACTTATCTTTGATGATCTACCTGTTGATGAAGTAGAAACTCGACAAGCTGTCGAGGCACTTCAGCCCGAGATTATGGTTATGCCAGGTCCTTATTGTCTTGATGTGTTAGGATATTCTTACACATAGGAAATAGTTAAGTGTAACTTGGTCTAGTGTAGAGCTAGGTAAAGTTTGTTTCTTTACTATGTACTTTTGTAACATATAATCTGACAGTCACAATAGGTTCTAGACATGAAGTGATCTGATGGTTCATTCTCTCCTCAGTATTAACAACACTTGATCTATGGCTTAACACCTGATGTCCATGATATATATTTAAAGAGCATGGAGAGTCATTTGTAAGGTGATCATTCATGAGAGAATCATATGTAAATTTTATTTATTTTATTAACAAATTGCCTAATGTGGTCGTGTTGGCTCAGGTCATGGACAGTTTAGCTCTTTGAGGGTTTTAACGACATCAAGAAAACTGGTGTATTAATATATGATCTATTTGTGAGTGGTGTCCTTTGGTGTTCTATTTAAGAAAAAAACCCTATAAATTCATACATGGTATCAAAACTACTTGAGGGCCACATCCGTTGGTGATCCAAAGCCAAAGCTGTTACAACTGCATCCGACTGTTATTTCCTAGATCTATTATTTATGATTGCTTTCAGGTCGAGAGGACTACTCTATTGTGTTAGGAGCATCTGTTCTAGTGAGGAACTACTTTCGTTGCACGCGAAAAGGTTTTCGATAGCCCTAGCTACGTCATTTTTAAGATCTGGAGGTATACAGTCTTTATTTGTAGTTTTAGTTATTCATCTCTCTGTTTATTTCGGTTTATTTAGCTATCTATTTTTTATTACCAAATCTATAGCTTTCATTTTTGCATATTCTCTTTACCCTATGACTCTGTGCGATCTGGGAAAATAAAAAAGAGAAAAGAAGGATTTTTCGCATGCGTATGCTCTTTTCCACCATGCCTTACTGTGATCTCGGAAAATCAGAAACATTGAGTAAAATATTTAGTTTTCGATGAAAGCTAACTTCAAGCCATAAGGTTTGGTTTTTTTTGCATGTCCGTGTTGGTTTGTGTGTTTTTTGTTTTGTAGGAAAAAAATTCTTTTTCAAGTAAGCACGCAATCCAAAGCTTCAGTGACTAAAGAAAAAACCCCTTCATCTTTTCCAAAAATTACTAACCTTTTATACTAGCTCACTTGGTCCAAAGTGACTTTATGAGAATAAAGGTCTTGGGTTCAAGTCTTTCTTTTTGTTGAGTTACTTTTTCAAAAATCACATGTAACTTATGTTTTAAAGTTACTTTAAGTAAAAGTGTTCTCACCCATTATAAAATGTGAGTCACTTATAATTCTAAATTCTCTTTATCTTTTATTTAAGTTACAATTTAGTAGGTAGCTCATAAAGTACCATTGTAAAAGTCACTTGCACTTATTTATAAAAGTGAGTCACATAATTTTTTTTTTAAGTGAGATAATTGCATTAAGTTTGGACAGAGGGGGGAATTTTTTTTTAAATATAACATTATCATTCACTTCCACACATTCATGTACTTCGTCGGCATCTTCAATAATTTTTCTTCAAAAAGCCATAACTTCATCCAGAAGCCGTTTTCAGAGCAATTTTTTTTTAATTGGCCTAATTTTTCAAGATCTTTCCATTGGAACACTTAGTTTCAGCATCTACAACTTCAATTTTTGTTAAAATGGAAATTCCATGCCAAGTTATTATTGACATCCCCAAATAGTTCCAATGGGTTTCCTACATGGAGGATTTACTTAGAAGTAAAGGTCTTTATAGAATAGCCTCAGGTCAAGAGTCTAAACCTAAAGATGAAGATAAGGCAGTGAAATGGGAAAATAAGCAAGATCATGCACGTGGGTTGATAGGGATGTATATTTCTATAGACCTTAGATTCCATATCGTAGAACTTGAAACCCTTAATGAAGTAATGAAACAAATCAATAAAGTTTTTGGAATTAAAAATGAAATTAGAGCCCATCAACTCAAAAATGAGTTGCTTACGTTGGACCCCAATAATTTTTCTTCCATTGAAGATTTTTTGTCCAAGTTCAAGACCCTTAGACTTCTCTCAGAAGGTGTTAAGGTTAAGAAATAAGACGGTATCCTTATCTATTCCATTCTTACTAAGTTAGGACCAACCTACTCTGTGTTTGTTTCCACCTTCCATTCTGCTAGAGAAGCCTTTATTTCTCAAGGACAAGTATACAAGTCCCCCTCTTTTGATGCCTTTTGTAATTCTTTAATAAGAGAACAAGAAAAACTCTTACATCTTGGTCTTCTTAATCTTGGAAACTCTTCTAAGAAATCCTTAGCCGCCCAACAATAACCAATTTAAAAGAATCCTAAGAAGCAACATCCTAAAAAGAATGGTCATAAACCAACCAAGGGTCCTAAGCACTTTCAGTCTTAAAATGAAAAATCAAGTCAACAAAATAATAAGGAAAATAAAAACAAAGCGAAGAATACTGATAGACATTGCAACTTTTGTATTCAAGATGGCCACTTAGAATTCAAATGCTTTAAGAAGATGGAAGCCTTGGAAGCAGAAATGAAGAAGCATAGCATCCATTTGGAACACTCTTCAACTTCAACTTCATCTTCAGGAATAAAACTTTTTGCATGTGGTTGTCAAGCATCTCAGTCTGGTTATGCACTAAATGTATCTTCTTCTTCTCATTCTCATGAGTGGCTCATTGATTCTAGAGATTCTTATCACATGTCCAAAAAAAAGCCATGTTTTCTTCTTTAAATGATTATAACACCAAAAATATATATGTTGGTGATGATATATATCTTAGTGTTGTAGGGACTGGAACTATTCATCTAGACAATGGTCAATTTAATGATGTATTATGTGTTCCAACCTTATCCTACAACCTTCTATTTGTATATCAAATAACTCATTCAGGTGAAGGTAAAATCATTGAATTTTCACCTCATGATGTTTTAATAAAGGACCTAAGAGATCCTAGACAAATTTTAGCTACTGACATTGCTGATGACTTTACAAGGTTGTATAAGCCTAAAAAATTTGGGTCATCAACTCTTCCCTAGGTATTTGTTTCTCATAATGATGAAGTGAGCAAACTTTGGCATGACCGATTTGGTAACTTAAACTATCGCTCCCTTCACAATATATGTAAAGAAAATATGGTGACATGTCTTCCTTTGGTATCTTTCAGAGATGGTGTTTGTTCCAAATGTGTACTCGGAAAAGACAATTGGGATAGTTTTGAAAAACGTGCCTCTTGGCATGCCTCAGCCCCTTTGCAGCTTGTGCATAGTGATTTATGTGGTCCACTTCCAATTACTTCTTTCTCTGGCTATAATTATTTCTTAAATTTCATTGATGATTTCTTTAGACGCACTTGGGTATACTTCTTAAAACTCAAGGGTGAAGTATTTAACATGTTCTTGGCCTTTAAGGCCTTTGTTGAGACACAATCTAGACATCAAATTCTTAAACTAAGATCTGATAATGGCAGAGAATATTTTAACAACAAATTCATCAACTTTTGCACTGAGGATGGAATTCAAATGCAATATATTGTTCCATATACTCCGCAACAAAATGGTGTGGCTGAAAGGAATAATCACACCTTAGAGGAAATGGTTAATTATATGCTTCAATAAAAAGAGTTAGTCTTAATTTTTGGGCAAAAGAAATTAACTATGCAAATTACATAGTAAATCACACTCCTACTAAGGTTTTAAAGAATATCACTAAGCATGGACCCATATTTCCAATGAGAAACATAAAGCCTTAGAACCTAAGAGTGAAAAATGTATTTTTGTTGGATATTATAAAGATGTCAAAGGATATAGACTTCTTCCACGTAAATCCAAAAATGTTATCATTAGAAGAGATGTAAAGTTTGCTGAAAAATATATCAGCCTATGAGCTTAGTTCGGCGGATGTGACACCTCTCTATATCCATTCAACTTCTGAAAATATTTCTTCTTCAAATGATGAAAGCGAGGATGACAATCCTCCCTCAGCTTCTCGGGATCCTTCTTCCACTCTTTAGCTTCCAAAATGGGTTTGTGCTACTCGGGATGCAGCAGGTTATCTTGAAGGTGATCTTACAAATCAATGATGTACACGTTCTCAGTTCAATAGAGCCTCTTCTTTACTCACTCAAGCTTCAACGAATTATGATCTTAACACCTTTGAATAAGCTTTAGGCCATCCAAAGTGGGATGCAACTATGAATGAAGAATATCGTTCATTATTGGAAAATGATACATGGGATCTTGTTCCTCTTCCAAAGGGAAGAAAACTTGTTAGATGTAAATGGGTTTATAGAACCAAGTTTGGACTAGATGGAAAATTTGATAAACATAAAGATCGTCATGTTTCTAAGGGCTTTTAACAAGTTGAAGGCATTGACTATATTGAAACCTTCTCCCCTGTTGCCAAATTGAACTCTATCCGCCTTGTTCTTTCCCTTGCCGCGTCTTTCAAATGGGAAGTCCAATCAGATGGATGTTAAATCTGCTTTCTTGCATGAAGAAATCTATATGGAACAACCTCCTAGATTTATACAAACAGACTCCAACCTTGTTTTTCATCTTAAGAATTTCCTTTATGGTCTCAAGCAAGCCCCTCGGGCTTGGTATGCCAAAATGGATAACTTTCTTTTAGATACTGGCTTTTCTAGGTGTCATGATGACAATACTGTCTACACCAAGAAAGTAGGTAAGTCTCTTATCATTCTTGTTCTTTATGTTGATGATCTTATCCTTAATGGTAGTGATCCCAACCTTATAAACCATGTGAATTCCAGCCTTAAAAAGCAATTTGAAATGATATACTTAGGACACTTGCATTATTTTCTTGGTCTTCAAGTCTTACAATCCAAGGAAATTATTTCCCTTTCTTAGTCCAAGTATGCCTATGATCTTCTATGCCACTTTCACGTGGAAGGCTGTAAGCCAACCCCTTCTCCCAATCAGTCTAGAACCAAACTTTCAGTCACTTGTACTTCCCCTAAAATTGATGCTACCTTATACCTATCCTAACCTTTCCTTTGTTGTTGTCCTTATTGCTCAGTTTATGAAAAACCCACATGAAAGTCATTGAAAAGTAGCTAAAAGAATACTTCGTTATGTTCAAGGTACAATTCAGTTTGGGATTCATTATAGTGTAGAAGCATCTCCTCTATTGGTTAGTTTCACTTATTCCGATTGGGTTGGTGACCTTGATGATTGGAAGTCTACTGTAGGTTATGTCTTCTCTCTTGGTTTTGGACCTATTACATGGAATTGCAAGAAACAAAGTACCATTTATCTTTCTTTAGCGAGAGCAAAGTATCGTGGCGCCATAGAAGCTAGTAAGGAAGCCTTGTGGCTTTGTCAGATCTTGTCAGAGTTTGGCTTTCAAAAACAACATCCGTCTACACTTTGGTGTGATAATCAAAGTTCCATTCAACTATGCAAAGATCCAATCCAACATCAGTGTAGCAAACACATTGAACTACACGTGCACTTCATCAAAAAATTCATTCATGACCATGTTCTTGAAGTACAATATTGTTCAACCGATGATCAAGTTGCTGACATCTTTACAAAGGCTCTCACAGAGGCGAAGTTTACTAAACTTCGATTTATTGTTGGAGTTTAGGAAGTTGTCACTAGGGGGGTAGGATCTAATGCTTCATTCCTTCTCCTATTGTTTCATATTTGTACATCCTTGAATCCTATCCCAAGTTGTTCTTAAGGGGGGATGTTAGGATATTATTACACAGGAAATAGTTAAGTATAACTTGGTCTAGTGTAGAGTTAGTTAAAGTGTGTTTATTTACTATGTACTTTTGTAACTTACAATTTGACGGTCCCGATATGTTCTAGACATGAAGTGATCTAATGGTTCATTCTCTCCTTGGTATTAGTGACACTTGATCCATGGCTTAACACATGATTGGTCCATGATCTCTATTTAAAGAGCAGGAGGGTCATTTGTAAGGTGACCATTCATGAGAGAAGATTATGTAAATTTCCTTTTTTTTATTAATAAATTGCATGAAGTGGTTGCGTTGGCTCAGGATGTGGATTGTTTCCCTCTTTGAGGGTTTTAACCATGTCAAGAATACTAGTGTATTGATATGTGATCTATTTGTGAGTGGTGTCCTTTGGTGTTATATCTAAGGAACTTACCCTGTAAATTCCTACATTAGGTCAATTCCACTCCAGATCAAAAATTTGTTCAAACACCCAAGGATCCTCATCACTCTCCTGTTTACATTTAAGATCAATCTAATTCACAGAAATCTCACCCTCCACCTGAATCACATGATCCCATCGCTCATGCATTGGAGGAATCATACACATTGAGCACTCTTGCGAAACATAAGTTGTCTTTCTTTCTCATGTTTTCTCGTTTGTCACGATCAAAAAAGTGTGCATGTTTGTTGTCTATGCACAGTGTGATGCATAACCATGATACATATGCAGAATCCGTACCTTGTGCTTTTATGCTTTTCTTTTCTGTGGATATTTTTAAACTCAGAGCGTGTTGGTATTCACTGTTATATATTTCTTGTTTGTTGGTACAGGTTTATCTTTCTCATAAACCACGCCTTCACCAACATGGGTCAGACAATGTGCTGATGGATACATTCGAAATATCACTTTACATGAAGAGGCCCATGCACTGTTTAGTTTAGGAGTAGGAGTAGTGTTTGTTTTCTTGTTTTTCTCTATTTGCATGCTTTCTTGTTTACTTTGTTTGTGTTTCTTGCTTTCTTGCTTTGATTTCATTTACTTATGTTCTTTTCTTTTCATTTTTTTGCTTGTTTTTCACCCATAGGTTTAGTTTTACATGAAACCGTGTGTGGCTCTCGAGGAAAGAAAGGTGAGATAGAATAGGACTTGTAAAGCTATCAACACTTGGTTATCTATTGTCCTCTCTCTTTATGGAGAGCTTGTTGTCTTCAGTCAATGATACCCTGATGTAAAATATGTTCTATTTAGAGTGAGTCTTGGTGAAAACACAATGCTTGCACATTGACTAGTACCACCTATGCTAATCGATTCTTTTGGGTTAACCCTTGTCAGTTCAGTCAAGTACAGTAAGGTGAGGGGGAAAACCTTAACAAGTATTGTCAAAGGTATACATAAAATACTTCTATAAAGGGACAACCTCTTCTACTCTCAATGAGTCAGGATCCCTCTTCCACCTCTAAAATAAATAAGTGCCTATGCATAGTTCTTTGAAAATGAAAACTGAAAGAAAATAAATAAGGTGAAAGAAGAGAAAGGTTTCTTTCACAGAGAGGTGATGAAAGTAACTCCATTGGGGTACTAACTAGGCTTGTTGGCAGTGGAGTGATGCTTGTGTCCCTGCATGACTTCATCGGGGTACTATCCAGGCCTGTTAGCAATGGAGGAACACTAGAGATGAAACTAATACTCTATCATCTATATTACTTATGGAACAATATAGCCATCATCCCTAGTCGAAACAACTGACTTGACTTGTCTTGGTATGTGTGCTGACCGATCAAGAGAACGATAGGGACTATATATTTAACTCAAGCTTAGTGTTGAATCCACGACAATCAAATAATCGAACAATAATTTTTGAGGAGTTAGACTTGTGTTTCATGAACAAGGTCCATACAGAGAGCTGGAGTTCTACTAGTGTGTCACCGATGTTGTAGCGGCTACAACCACCCTCCAAAATTTTGCCTTTGCTTCGTTTTGGAGCCTCCCTCCTTGAAATCATCATAGCTATCCTACACTAATAAATTACTTGTGCTTATTTGATTTCATCTGTCATTCAACAACTTGTGTTAAACTCAATTGTCCCATCGGTTAAACACAAGAACACCTAGCACTTGGTTCATATCTGGTCAATCGGCTATCGAGAAAAACTACGCAAACCTGGAGGACAGTCTGTCTTCCCCTTAGGAATTATGCAGAGCAACCCAGCAACTGCCCTGCACTCAAAAATTGTGCAAAGAAATCCAGCCAACTTTGCTTTGGAAATTGCACAGAGAAGGCTAGCCAATACTACTTAAGACTTTGTCATCTATATTACTTATGCAACAATATACCCCTCATCCCCAATTGAAACAACTGACTTGACTTGTCTTGGTATGTGTGCTGACCAATCAAGAGAATGATAGGGGATATATATTTAACTCAAGCTTAGTGTTGAATCCATGACAATCAAATAATCAAACAATAATTCTATACGAGTTAAACTTGCATTTCATGAACAAGGTCCATACAGAGAGCTGGAGTTCTACCAGTGTGTCGCCAATGTTGTAGCAGCTACAACCACCCTCCAAAATTTTTCCTTCACTTTGTTTTGGAGCCTCCTTCCTCGAAATCATTGCAGCTATCCTACACTGATAAGGTACTTGTGTTTATTTGATTTCATCTGTCGTTCAACAACTTGTGTTAAACTCACTTGGCCCATCAGTTAACCAAAAGAACACCTAGTACTTGGTTCATATCCGGTCAATCGGCTGTTGGGAAAAACTGCACAAACCTGGAGGACAATTTGTCTTCCCCTAAGGAATTATGCAGAGCAACCCAACAACTACCCTGCACTCAGAAATTGCGCAAAGCAAGCCAGCCAGCTTTGATCTGGAAATTGTGCAAAGAAGGCTAGTTGATACTACTCTATAGAAATGCGTAGTTCCAGCCAACCAGCACTGCTCTCCAGAATTACAGAGAGCAGGCCATGCTAGCTGCACTTCCCTCTAGAAATACGTAGAATTGGCCCATTTGCACTACTCTCCAGAAATGCGTAAAGTAGCCCAGGGCAACTGCGATGTTCTCCAGAATTGAGAAAAATTGGCCAGCTGTAGTGTTATTAAGAATTGTGCAGAGAATCCCAACATCACTACCTTGGAAAATTGCACAAAGTTGGCCATCCAACCAGAGCCACTCAGCCCAGAAACAACACAAAAGTTTTCCCTCAGCGACTATCTGTCGCATGTGCAATAGGTTGTTTGATTCCCTCCAGAATTGTGCAATCCTTAATTGCATGCCTTGCAGCTTTTCCTGAAAAAGAAAAAGAAAAAAGAAGTGAAAAAGTATCCCTAGATTTTAGGGATCTATTTTTAGTAGTAGGAGTTACATGCAAAATCATTTTAGAAACTCCCCGTCGAGTGTCGCTTTTTCCTAGATTTGTGGCATGTGCGTCATAAACCCTCATTTCGCCAAATCTACTTAAATGATGCCCTAGAAATCATTATTCACATTCTATCTTGGAGCTCGAGCATTCCCAAGGCATCTTGGAACCTTTGGCACAGTCAGTGCATATTTTCTGGGTAAGTTTTTCTTTTCATGCCTTTTGCTGCTTTTTTGGTTGCTTTTTAGTTTTCGGCTTGCATGAGTGTTGTTTCCTTGGTTTTATTGAATGATCACTGGAATTTCAATTTATTTTAGCTTGTAGAAGTGGTTTTTCAAGTTTTTCATTACCTTTCCTTAGTGTCGCACGCATAACACTGTTTCTTCACTCACAGTCATTATTACAGCGACTCGCTTCATGAGCTTCTTGGTTTTGTCGTTTGTGATTTCTGAACTTGCTTGAATTGCATGCATGTCTATTTAACTCATATTTTCACTAGATTCACACACAGACTCAGTCCTTCATGTTTTTAGGTTGGCATTTGGTAGATCCGGGTTGCCTTAGCCTAGGTCTTGTGTCTCCCAACATGCTTTGTGCATTCCTAATAGTCAAGGATCTGCCTTGCCTCTAGGAATTGTGTAGAGGCTTCCCACACTGACTCCTAGCTATGCTATGCACAATCCTGGGAGGAAATTCTCAGCCCTATCCACTGGAACTGGGCAATGCACAGTTCCAACTAGCAACCCAGCTTGACTGTTTTACGCATTGTACATTTTCAGTTAGCAGTTAGCCTCACTGGACTGCACATTGCATAGTTCCAGTCAGCAGTCAACCTCATTGGTAGTTGGGATTGTCAAATACGCAGTTCCAGCTAACAGTTTCCCAGTTTCCCATAGTCAATGTTGCACAATCTTGCTTGAATTTTTTAGCTGATATTGTATCGCCATGAGAGTCTTCTCTGTCTCCAGGTACAATAGGTTTTTAACAACTTCTCAACAATAGAGGTATCATGGCCTCTAAGAGAGCTGGATCAAACGACATAGATGAAAGTAGTACCGAAGATGTGGTTGAACAAGGGTCTTTGAGCTTACCAGTGTACATCGACACACACATGTTCATCGATAAATACATCAAGATCACATGAAAGACATCAACACTATTTTCTGAGTCATCTTTGAGGAGAATCTGTAGGGCCAAAAAGCCTATGTAAGCATCCATAATTCAGGGTTGTATAAGGTTTCATGCAGGTATCTCGTGTTCCCATGTGCAGATGTGCTCCACTGGATTGTCTTAGGCACTAATCCTAAGATGATGATACTGAGCAGTGTTAGTGGAGAAATCCTTGCTTCCTTCAGGATGAAATATTATCAGCAGATGTATCATTTTCTACTACCGGTGAGCAAGATGGATGCACCATTCTACACTCCCAATAGTAGCACGAACACAAGAGACATCTTGAAGTGTTGGATAAGGGAGCCAACAATGTTCAGGATGGAACCCAACCACATATACAGGATGAAGACACTCTGGAAGGCATACCAATTATTGGTCATCTTTGCATCCTGCTTGTATGGCCAAGGGAGTACAGAGACCTTCCTGCAAAGTTGGGCTATTATGTTGGATCAACTAGCAAGTGAAGGAAAACCTTTCAACTAGTCTGACATGTTGGCTCTCCACTTTAAATTGCATGTATCCAATGCTCGGAGTCCACCCAAATATCAACAAGAAAGATTTTTCATGTCTGCCTACCTGCTCGATGAAATATGTGCCCGTCAACAGTTTCCTACCATGGGTTGCGCATGGACACCTTCAGAGAGTGTTGTGAACATATATTGCAAGTTGCTCTTAGACTTAAGCTACCGAGGAATCATGGCTAGTATATTTGACCATTTCATCACCCCTCTGTACATAATGATATTTGAACAAGATCCACCCTGCATGTCCCAAGAAGCGATGGAGGCATTGCTGAACATTGCAGATTGGTACACCTCACCCAAGGCCACCTTCATCAGGATGTACATCGCAGAGAAATATCCACATGTGCTTCAGAGGTTTTCCACGAACAAGTTGTTCATGTAGGAGATTTCATACCACATCCATGGCCTATGCTTCCTATGTGAATTGGGTTGTACGCGATCAGGAGTTTGAAAGAAGCGGATGTCGAGGTCAAAGACTTCAAGAAGTTTAAGTTTGGCACCAAGAGTTTTAATCCGTATGACCTGCATGGATTTTGTAGGGACCACTATGCAAGAATGTACTATTCTTGGATCCACAGGGTGTGTAATTGGCTAGAGGAATACCCATGGATATATTGTTATAACTCCTCTAGTCTCAATGAACTGGTCAGCATGATAGTAGAATGGCTAGTAGCACTCAAGGCAATAGCACCACAAGGAGTAGCAACAACAACAGTAGCAAGGATAAAACTTGTGCAAGACTAAGGCAAGAGGAAGATTTCCGAAAGCACAGAGACGGAGAAAAGCTACAAGTTTAAGGAGGACCCACTTGTGGAGAAGGTATCTTTGGAGATAGATGCAAACAGGCAACAACGCGAGAGGTGGATAGCGCAAATAAAGAGAGAGAAGCAAAGACTAGAAGATGTATAGAGGATGTTGTAGGAAGTTTAGAAGAAGCTCAAAGAAGAACAAGAGATGCGCAAAAGAGAGAAGGAAGTGAAACATGAACATAAACAAGAACAAGAACAGGAACAGGAGGAAGTGCAAGGTGCACAGACAACACAAACCGCACCGATACAAGTTGAAGACTGTGAACCAACAATAGATGAAGAACATGGTGAGCATCCACAAGAACAAGAAATTTCTCCACAATATGAACCAATATTAGAATAGATGGACATCGAGACAGAGTATTCACAATAGGATCAAGATACCAACCTCATGCCAAAAGCAACCGAGGTCACTCGACAGGCTTCACCAACTCCAACAACATAGAAAGTCCCAAGTGAACAACAGGATCCCATTCTCCTTGAGGACCACCTTGGAACAAAGGTGTAAAACATAGCCTTTGATGAACCACACTGGTTGGTTCGAAACGCGTCGACAAAAGATTGGTTATGTGATTTTGCCGAAGATTATCTAAACAATGTTATGGATCACAGAAGTCTAAATTCCTTAAGCCTTTGATGAGTCATAGCATAGAGTTGTACAACCACAAAGAGCATGCACCCTGGATGAGCATGCATCACCTACGCACTTTTAGGAATGGGTGATCATGTCAGATGTACGAAGACATCCAATAGCCTTAACAATGATACAAAGGCTTATGCCAAAGCCACAAACTCGAGTGTTAAGTTCTTGATAAAATAAAATGAGCACATGACTAAGGAGTTTCCAGTAGCTAGGAAGAGAGAGGAATAATCAACAAGGTTTTCCATAGCAGAGATGAAGAAATCCATACTCGCTGAAGTATCAGCTCTTGAGACAGTGACGCGGAGACTGTATGATAGATTCATCACCATGCACAAGGCAGTTTTCCATCTACATGGTCATCAGTGACGTTGCACCAAGATAGCGCGAACACTCATAGACATACATGATGCAATCGATCATGTATAGACATGGAAAATTAGGTACAAGGGAGTCCCACTTCACTTGCACAAGATGATGAAGCCACATGTAGAGCTGGACAAAGGACACATCCAGAGTCTGATCCGGAACTATGAGGAACTCTCACCACTCATCACCAATGTTGAGGCTTCGTACACACAGTTGTACAAGAGTTTGGATGTCATGATGAGAAAGTATGGCACCCCTTCGATTGCTACACTCACCGAGACCAAAGAGAAGAACCAAGTTATACTGGAGCTCGATTCGTACTTTGATCAATTAATGCTCATGGCCACCAGTTTATATTTGCAAGTCAACGCAGATAACATGTGGATATACATAGTCGGTCCAACCTTGCTTAGGACTATGTTGTGCATGTTATAGGACGAGTTGGACAAAGGTTCCAAATCAGTATACCCGTAAGCAATGGATGCAAGAGTTCTTTTCTAGAAGGCATCATCAAAGAGTACATGGGCACCATTGCACACTATCAAGCATGGAATTAGTTCATCACCGAGTATCAGAGAGAGGAGGTTAACAAGCTGGGCTTTCCATAGCTATCTAAGTCTTAGTGTTGTCTTCTTTGGTTGACTCAAGCCAGTTTTGGCCCACATGGGTATATGTGGAAGATGTATCATTTTAGTAAACATGATGTAAAGTGAATTGCAAGTGTCATTAGTCGAATGCAAATAGTGATATGTAATGTCAAGAGTTATGTTATGAAGTTGAAGGTTCATGAGGGTAGTCCAAGAGTTACAAAGGGGAATGTCAAGGGTCACCCCACCCTTTGTTATAAATAGAACCTCATAATTCATAGAATGGGCTTTTGGGAGCCAATCTTTTGCTAGGCATTTCTTAGTGAGGGCTTGGAGAGTATTGTGACAAGCCTTGGCTTCTCCATAATGAAGAGAGAGTATGTCTCTTTGGAGGAGCAGGTGGTGTTGACTATAATGTTCCACTATTGGGGATAGTGGTTGTCATGGTTATATGTGTTATCACTCAGGTTGTTTGCTGCCTCCAGAAGGGAATACGGCCGAGGTAACCACTAACCAGTCTTTTAGCTGCAGATTCTAGCCAATCTGCAACCAAAGAGGGCTCTCTCTTTATGATTTAGATTTGTTTTGTTATATGTTAGGCTAGTTATGAAGCACAAGTTTTGTTTGGTGTTTGGAAGATGACATTTAGTAGAGCAGGGTTGTAATATGAGAGAAGTTCAGACCATTGGGTTGATGGAGTCTAATGGAAATAAACCTCTAGGTATGGTTTCTTTGGCAATAGGAAAACTTACAGAGCAAGATAATTAAACACAGAACAATTTTCAAGCTGGAATAAGATGAAATGAAGTCAGGGAATGAAAGGCAATCAAGAATCTTTCATTATGCTAATAGAGGGAAATTTTGTAAACATTATCAGGGAGCAGTTAATAATTCCTTGATGATATTTAGAGTGAAAGAACTAGGGAGACAATAGTAGTCAAGAATTCTTGCCTATGCTAGTCCTGTAGAAAACATAAAAATTACAGGAATTGAACACAGAGTACAACAAAGTAAATTCTGGGTTATCCTTTTTTCCTGTAACTTAGAGCATGATATTTAGATGGTAAATAAAACACAGATACAGTAACACAAGAGTAAAGAAGACTTATTGATCCATGTATTAACACGAGAATTCTGCAATATATCCTTCTACCATTGATTCCATAACCAACAAATTCACCATCAAAGCATTCCAACAATCTTTATTTCAGAAGAGTTCTCAAAACATACAACACAGGTCTGGAATGATATTCACCAGGAAACAACAATACATATCTTGAGGATGTATTTATAAAAGAGTTTACAAAATATCCCGTAGGAAAAAATATCAAGTAATAAATTCATACATCTACTTTGGCAAAGGCAATAACTGATATGGAAAAACCGCGAAGAAATGAATGAAGGAGTAACTATGCTGTATTGGCCCCCTTAGGTGTTCCGCTATTGTTGACTTTTTGGCTCAACTAGTCGGCTGATAGCTGCTTCTCTGATTTGCGTTCCTGATGTGCTGTCACTTGTCACCTATGCCTGAGTTTGCCTTAACGCTTTTTAGCGCGAATTCCCTCCTCTGTCAATTTGATTTTCTAATAGGTGGCTCTTGTATTTGAATTTGCTAATGTGTGGCTGATCAAAGGAGAGAATGAAAATTACCTTGGTAAAACCTCAAGCATGCCTTCCCACAATCGATCTGTTGGCAGCTGGTGCCTCTGTAGTTTAATTAATGTTTCATCAGCTTCAGTATATGTGTAGTAATTGGGTTGGACTTCAAAAAGATGATTTATCTCATGTTCAATATAGAACAAATTTCCTAATTTGTCATATAAGCTCTGTCCAAAGGGAGGTACTATCTCTTCTGAGCTGCTTGATGATGCTGTGATTTGATTGGTAACATAGGTATTTACCCTGTGAGCATACTGTTCATGCGTTAACAGTCTTCCATTGCTGGTCAATAAGCTGGGTAACCCCTTGCTCTGCAACACTGCAAACTTTTGTCTGAAGGCATTTATTTTTGTTTACATCTCTTAGCACTTTCTTTCTAAAGTTTGTACAAAATTCCTCATGGTCAGCACCTTTTTCACTATCAAAATTGTGTCTATTCTGTTCCTGATATCTAGAGCTGCTAACTGTTCTCTAGTATGAGTATTAAAAAAATGGATCAGTTGGTTGCCCTGTTTGGGTTTGTTTGCCAATAACGCTCTGGCCTTTTGAGTATCAAATTGAGCTATCACTATCAATTCAATCCGGTCATGAATAGTCTGGATTGATTTCCATTGATCAGTGATGGACTGGCCAATTTTAGTCCACAAAATGGTTTTGATTTCTGCCAGAGTTTTGTGAAGAGTAAGGTCCTTCTCCAAGGCTTTTATCTTATTTCCAGGGCCTTTAATTCTCTTGTCTTCTCAACCATAGCCATTTTTTATTTGTCATAATTCACCTCAATCTTGGCCAATTTTTCTTTGGCTTCTTTTAATTCTGCGATTTGGAGTTCCAGAGCTTTTATTTCCTTCATCATCTCTTCCATACTCAGGCTGGCCTCTGGTACTCCTGTAGTTGTTGCCGTAACTGTTGCTGAAGTTGTGGTACCTGCTGTTGATTCTGTGACATTGGGAGGGACTGCTGTGGTGACTGTAGGAATAGCAGTTGTAAGAATTGGAGCTGTTTGAGCTGACTAAGAAGCCAACTCTCCCTGTTTTCCTTGTAGTGCTGCATCCAAGGCTTTTTATGTTTATGGTAGCCTTTCATTCATCCTCATTAGGAAACTCACCACATCTTCCTCTTCTTTTTGTTGTGCAACTTCTGTGGTCTGAGGGTGCATTGTGATTGGAAGCCTGAGTTGTTTTCTGAGGGCTGCTATGTCTTCCTCTTTCTTTTTTTATCAAGGCCTGTATGCCCTTGGGATCCTTGGGATCATGTCCTAGTTCCATGATAATCTCCTCCAAAGATTAAATTCTATTGTCCTTGGCTAATGAGGAGGCTTTCTCCAATTCCAATTGGGCAGAAGTATTATGAAGTGAATTTTGCAATCTGTGGGTCAATATTGCATTATCTGCCAAGGTGGAGTACACCATTTCTCCGGTTTGCTTATGTAGTTCAATTTGGTCCATTGGGTGGATTTATTTAGAAAGGACTTCCAAATTGGTTCTGATATAATCAGCAGCTGACTGGGGCTACTGTACTGTAGGCCTGAAGTGACTAAGGGTCATCTTCCCTTCTTGGATATCATAGGCTACCATTAGCCTTTGTTGATTGGTGGGAGCCATTCTTAGCAATTGGTTATAGAGCTGGAACCTTACTTGCTCATTTCTGGCCTTGATTTCAGTGAATGCCTTCTTGATGTCATAGCCTTGCTTGATCTGTTGCCTGGTGGATGTAACCTCCGCACCATGTTGCCTCTCTTGCTCTCGCTGAAAGGAGCTAGTTGATGTTTCCAGAATTGGAGGAAACCGTTGTTCGGTTGTTTCCTCACCCCTTAGGTTGCCTGCTGTCTCCTCTGTCAATTCTTCCTCAGGGTAAGGGTTTAACCTTCGCCTCTTTTCCCCTTGTTGTTATGTCGATCCACCAATAGGTGTCTGTTCCTGCCTGTCCCTTTTCTTGGCTCTTTCCTCATTGAGAGGAGTTTGTAACACAGGGATTTTAGTTACCTTTGCTTGTGTTGAAGGGCCTTGCCCTTGACATTGCTCTTTTGATGTATCTGGCCGATCTTTCATTGTATCTTGCTGCTGTGAATGCTGTACTTCCTTGCCTTTGGATGTCCCTGCAAGTGGAGTAGTCTCTTGGGCAGGTTGTTGTGTAGTTGTGGTAGATGATGTGCCCAATCCAAGTTGTTGAGACAATGTAAAAAGCACCTATCCAAAAGAGTCCAAGTCAAGTGTTTTTTCAAGCTCTTTCATTTATTTTTCTATTTTCTCTTCTTCAGTAAGCTCTTCAACTAGTGTGCCCTCTATCCATTCTTCTTGATTAGCATATTTTTCAATTTCAGGGATTTTGTGGTGCACATATCCTGTAAGCTTGTTTTTTACTCTCCTAAAACTTATGAAATGTTCAGGGTCATATGGTGACCAGTGAAAACTTTGTTTTAGCTTAAGTTTCTCTCTCAGAATATTGTCAACTTCCTTCCATGCTTCTTCCCTTTTATTAAAGATAAAAGGGCCCAATTGATGTCTTATCTTGAGCTGTGCTTTTTTCTTAGCACCATAGAAATGAGTCAAATCTGAATTATTGAATTGCCGGTAGTATTCCAGGGCAAAGAGTCTCATAGGGACATATTTTGGCAGTCTGTAGGGGGCTAATTCACAGCCATAAATCCTGATCACTGTGTGGTTTTGGTAAAAATACCAGTCACCAATATTGTATTCCTTTGAGAGATGTAGGATTTTCTGCATTTCAGCAGAGAGCCTGGCAGGAGGAGTTGTTGACAACAAACAAGTGGTTGGATATATGAAAAGGTCAATAAACTCACAATATGTATATGGGGAGCTATGAGCTTGATGGAATAATGAGGACCAAAATATTACAGACCTTCGCCCCCCCTTAGCATCCAATTTTTTGAGGGAAACTGGGAAACTATCAGGTTGATACTATAGCAACAAATGAGATATATATGAAGTGTACCTGAACACTCTCTCTCTATCTAAATTCATGAATTGATCATGAATTTTGTTAGCTATGAAGGTGGCATAATCATACTTGACAGCAGGGGGTTGTCCTGGAGCAAACATGGACATCAAAGCTAAGACAGTCTCATCCACAATTTCACTTGTTCTGAATCCCAGGATGTAGGAAATCATGTCTATGACCATTTTTCTAGGCTCATCAAACCAGGCATGGTGATAGGGAAGTGTGTATCTGGAGTAGCAATCTGGTGGCATGAACATTTTGGCAATTCGGTCAACTTCTGCAGAGGACAACTTGGAGGCTTGATCCAGAAAATGTTTCATGGAGAGAGGGACCAAAGGCTGAGTTGGCTTGAAGTGCAGCATCTCATTTATAGACTGAGGGGTGATATGAAAGAGGACATTTCCAGAAGGGTCCATCACTGCCCTTTGAGAAGGCTCATAATTAGCACAACATTGATGGATGAGGTCAGGGAAGACATTCACTGAAGGTAGGTAGTATATAGGCATATTAAACTCCCAGATTCTAAATATGTCAGCTTTATTCCTGTAGCCATTCCTTATTTCACAAAAAGGTTGAAGGTGAGGTTTGCCACCCTCCATGTCATCAATCTGGAAATCTCTATCAGCAAGAGGTAGCCACTCCAACTCCTTATGTGGTGCATTCAAGGGTGCAATATTCAGGGCCACTGGAGCCTCCATTTTCAGTTTGTTAAGTGACCTTTTAACTTGAAGTTAGAGATTTTGGAGTAACAGACAATAGAACACCAGTTTGGTTTTCCTCAGGAAATCACAAACTGAGTTATGTTTCTAGAAATTGATGCTTTGGGTGAAATTCATAGTAAAAACAGAGTTTGCAGAATTTGATCGGGAGGCTGGATAAAAACAGGGGAAAGGGCACTCCTTTTACAGGTGTCTTTGGGCAGAATTCGCTCAGTATTTGGGCTCTTTCGGTGATTTACAAGCGGAAATGGGTTTGAGTTTCAGTTTTAATGGTTAATTTGCAGAGGAGCAGAATTCACAAGACTTCTTTGAAAAATGGACAAACAAAGTGATTTGCAATATAAAGATGCACAGGCCACAACGTAATTCAACTAGAATTCTAAATGTTCGGGCGATTTTAGCAGAGAAAGTCAAAAAAATAGGGCTTATCAGTGAGTTTTTTAGTAAATACCTGTTCTATGGGCGCCAGGTGCTAAATGCGAGTTGAGGAGCAAGGTGAGGGGCCGAGTTTGCGGACTAAACTCCTCAGGGTGGTGGACTGGAGCTATGGTGGCGAATTGGTCGTGCTTTGCATGAGCAGTCGTCGTAAATCAACAAGAAATAAAAAAAAATATCGCTTTCGCGACTTTTTAACAAAATTTTGGGATTTTTCGGGCTCTTTGGCACTTTTTTGGGATGACGTCATCATGATGTAACTTTGTCCTGCAGCAAGGTATGGAAGGTGATGTGGCCGATGACGTGGTCGCTGACATGGACGGATGACATGACAGACACGGCGAACGAAACAATAACACGGGCACTAACGTGGGTGCAGACGTGGTGAATGACGTGAGCAGCAGGAACAGGAGGCGGTTTGTGGTTTCCATCGGACCGCTTTTTGTACAGGGGTGGTTTGCGTCAGAACGGGCCCGATGCAATAGAAAGGTGACACGCATCCCGGGGTACGGCGGAAAACCGCTTTCCATCGGGAGCTAACAAACAGACGTAGGAGCGGCTCTGATATTGACGAGAGCCATTGGATCTGGAGGGCGCCATCCAACAGTCGACGGGAGGCATAGATGGTGGAGGTTTATGCTACAGGACCCGCGTTAATATTTCGACATTAAATAACATTTTTCAGGGTTTAAAACCTTTTATTATGGGTTTAATCGATATGGTTATTTAATTAACCGAATGTTAATTAAATCCCAATACTATTGCGCGGCGAACTATAGTTATTTGTTTAACTAAAGGTCAAACAAATCCCAACGGATTACGTGGTGGGTTGTTATTGGCCCCAGGTGGACCAATGACTCCAGAGAAAATTAAAACATAGCCATATTTGGCCAGGGCGGGATATTTATAATGTTTTTGGGTTTTTAATGTATTTTTATGTATAATAGGGGAGGGAAAATATATGTGGGAGTTATATAATAGAGTTAACATGTTAATATGAATATGAGGGGAAGTGCTAGGTGCATGAAATTGAATCACCTAGACTTGGGGGTGTGGGGAGAAATAAAACTTTACACAAGAAATGTGGCTTTGAGCTTTTAAGTAAACCTGAAGTTTCACTTAAGTTTTTATGGAAATGGAGTGAAGTTAAGAGTTTGAGCAGATCCCAATCTCTTTGAGGGATGTTAGTGAATGATTATTGTGAGGGGAGAGAGGGGGAGTTAGACATGCAACATCTGATCTATCATCACACCTTTGCCATGGCACTTGAGATATCCATGAAATAGATCATATTCAAAAATATGACACTTCTAATAGACCTGTTTCTGCAACTTCAGTCTACTTACCCATTCTACAATTCCTAACATTTTTTCTTCATTTTGATTGGGTGCAATTGAACTAGCAAACCCTGATTTTCCTCTTTTCTTTTGGCTGCCCTCCTATCTAAATCTATCCTTATTTCTTCCAAGGGCTCAGATTAAGCAGTTGGGCCCTTTATTTCTCTATCTATCTAGTGATCTGCCAAGCTTGAACTGTTTGGACAGACCTTCATTCTCTATTCTACAACAGGAAATTTAAATATGGACTAGCCTAGATTGAGCTGTTGGGCCATCCATCAAGTGTGATAAGAAACAATGTTTGCACATTGTGAACTTGCTTTGCACAAATAGGACAGTAGTGGCATTTTGACTGGCCACTTTCCTAGTCTTTCTTTTGGGGTTCATTTTCTTTCTTTCTTGACCAATTCATTTTTCTTGCCCTTTGATTTTTCTTTTAGGGCATACCCTCTTTACATTTTTAATTTTCTTTATTTGTTTACAAAATATGGAACCTTTGTAGCATGGAAATGATGATCATATTTGGCACTTCCATAGTCAATCATGAGAAATGATACCTAATGGTATAGGAACCTAATAGTGGCTCCACTTGGGGATGGCTTTTCCAAGTGAAAAGTCAAGAATAGCAGGTCAGATGGCCTTATTTTCAACTCTTGCTGTAATCTGAAACTTCCTTCTGCTGTAGACACACAACTGAATCTTTGTAACATGTATACACTTCTCATGAGCTAATGTGAACAGAATAACAACTCTGTTTTGCCAGTTGGTCTAAATGTTCAGTCATCTTCATGGCTCCCAAGATTTCTTTTTGATTTCTTCTGATAAGCTCAAATATGTACAAAAGGTGGCACAACTGTTTGCTTTTTTCCTTCAGAACTTGCTGCATCTTATCCCTTATCTAATTGTTGTAATGAACTACTAAAATAGACACTATTTATGTACAATATACAGTCCTGTTATGTTGATCAAAGAGGATCAAAATAATGCTTGAGAATTCGCCCATTGACTGGGCCTTCCTCAGCTTCTGTGCCATCCAAACTCTTCAAATAATAGGTGTTGTTTCCTTGCATAGCTTGAATGATATAAGTTCCTTTCCAAAGGAAATCAAATTTTCCATGCTTCCTTTGTCTTCCCTTCTAGAATCCCACTTCAGCACTTTGTCTCCTATGAATAAATCTTCAGCTTTTGTTCTTTTGTCAAAAATCTTCTTGAGTCTATCTTGTAGAACCTGAGTTCTCTGATATACTTCCTCTCTAGTTTGTTGCAAGTGAATAGTTTGATTGATTCTCCTTTGAATGTCATTGGGTTCTGCTTGTAACTCTTGCAACAATTTGATTACAGGGATTCCCAAGGATGAGGGGAACACAGCCTCCATGCCATAAACCAATTCATATGGGCTGGTTCCAATAGATCTTTTGGTGGTCAATCTGTCTGCCCATAGTGCATTTACCAGTTTTTTATGCCAATTCTTTTTATTCTCCTCCAAGACTTTTTTGATGATGTTGATTAGGCTTTTGTTGGAGGATTCGGCTAGGCCATTACCTTGAGGGTAATAGGCTGTGGAGTGGCCCAAGGTAATGTGGTACTTATGACAAAAATTGATCATTCTTTTGGATTTAAAGGCAGCAGCATTGTCTGTAATAATTTTCTCTGGACAGCCAAATCTAGACAAAATATTGGTTTCTAAGAATTGCATGATGATTGAGTCATTGGCTTGCCTACAAGGGATGGCTTCTATCCATTTGGTAAAGTAGTCTGTGGCAGTCAAAATCCACTTGTGTTGGCCAGAAGAGGAAGGGTGAATTTCTCCAATGAAATCTAAACCCCATTGTTGAAATGGTCTTTCGGTGGAAATGGGTTTTAGAGGTAAAGGTAACAACTTTCTCTTGCCTTCAAAGATTTGACATTTATGGCAAGAAACTACAAATTTTTTCACATCAGCAAACAAGGAGGGCCAATAAAAACCAGCTCTTAGAATTTTATCAGCTGTTGACTTCCAATACAAGTGTGCTCTGCAATCTCCTGCATGAAATTCCTTGAGTATTTTGTTAGTTTCATCCTGTATTAGGCAATTTAGCAAAATACCTTCATGATTTTTCCAAAATAAAACATTGTCTATAATACAAAACTTTGAAGCCTTCATTTTCAAGAATCTCTTTTTAGTTCTGGATAACCCTGTAGGAGCTTGCAGGTTTAACAATATATAAACTATATCAGCATACCAAGGTGATTGTAAAAAGGCTTGATTGATCTGTGGAGTCGCCATCTCCTGCTCGTTATCTAGGTCGTTGATGTCAAGGGCCTGGAAATTGGTTTCAGTCATCAATTTAGCTAAACCTTATCCTTTTATGAGTTTTGTAGGCTTGATTTCAATGTCATATTCTAAAATGTTGGCTATCCATTTGGCACATTTACCCTCAATTCCTTCTTGAGTCAGAATGTCCTTGACCACAACATTTGGAACATAGGCTATCACATGAGAGTACAAGATATAAACTCTGAAATCCTTGATGGCCTTTACAAGGGCATAGGCCTATTTCTCCATGATTTGATATTTGAGTGGAGCATCTCTAAGTGCTTTGCTGAAGAAAGCAATTGGCTTCTCACATCCTTGGTCATCCTTTTGTAATAGGACAGCAGCAATAGTATGCTCAGATGCAAAGGAAAAGATTATGAAATCTCTATCAAACTTGGGGCTTGTGAGAACAGGCGTTTTAGTCAAAGCTATTTTGATTTCATCAAAGTCTTATTTAGCTTCTGTTGTCCATTTGACTTTAGAATCTTTCTTTAGCATGTTATTCAACAGTCTTATTAGTTCAGCCAAGTTGGGAATGAATCTTCTTAGGAAATTGATCTTTCCTAAAAAAGCTTGTAATTATTTGATGTTCCTTGGATGAGGCACTTGGAGGATAGCTTGTATTCAGTCCGGGTCAATTCTAATGCCATCTTTTGAGATTATATGACCTAGGGGTTTGCCTTCTTCTAGGACAAACAATGATTTCTTTGGGTTTAATGATATGCCATATTTTCTGCAAATTAGGAACACTTGTCTGAGATGTTCTAAATGTTCTTGGTCTGATTTTGAAAAAGCAGTGAGATCATCGAGATATATGACTAAGAAATCATGGATCTCCTTTGCATAGGCTATGTCCATTTCTCTTTGAAATGTGGCCCCTGCATTTTTGAGTCCAAAAGGCATCTTTACATATTTAAAGGTTCCCCAAGGTGTTGTAAAGGCAGTTTTATCTTGATCATGCTGGTGAACTAAGATCTGATTGAATCCTGAGAACCCATCTAACAATGAGATCCTAGAAGCTCCCACTATCCTTTGTAAAATGTGATCCATCTTAGGTAAGGGGTAGTGGTCTTTGAGAGAGACTTTATTCAAATTTCTTAAGTCAACACACAATCTTATCTCTCTCGTTTTCTTCCTAGTGGGCACTAGATTTGAAATCCACTCTGAAAACCTGATAGGTGCAATTATTCCAGCTTCATACATTCTTTTAACCTCTTTTTCAATGAGAGGAAGGAGGACTGGATTAACCCTTCTCAGCTTTTGTTTAAAAGGCTTTTGATTTTCTTTTAAAGGTATTGTGTGTTGGATAACTGAAGTATCATAGGACTTGAGGTCCTCATAGCTCCATGCAAAAACATCTTGAAACTCTTTAAATAGCTCAATTTATTTCAATTTCTGATCAGGAGGCAATGTTTTGGACAGTTTTATCATTTTGGGATTTTCTGTGGTTCCTATGTTGTAGTCCTCAATTTTTGCATTTAAAGGTGGCATTTATGGTTTTCTTGGAATGTCATTTGAATCAAATATATCCTCCAAAGGGGTTAAGCCTGTGGGTCGGAAATTATCCTTTACTTCAATTACTTCAGATTCTCCCTCAGCCATTTCATCAAGGTCCATTTGTTTCAGCTCTTGTAAATTTTTACAGTCAAAGGTTGTTGGATGCAAAATCAGATTTGTTGTTTCAGCTGATATATTTTGCTCAATTTTGTCTATTTGTTGTTGATCATCAATGGTGCTTGTGTCTATGTTTGTACTTGAGAATTCCTCTTTCAAAGTGAGGAAATTATTGATTTGTGTATCATTTTCAAATACTTGCCAATTTTTTATATTATCTGGGACAGCAGGTCTGTGTTTGATTTGAGCAGTGAAGTGGTGGTTGGGCTCAAACGGTAGTTTGCAAGTGTTGGCAAAATTTGCCAAACTATGTGCATGTAAATTGTGCTTTCTTTGAATTTTGGTGAACTGAGATTCTAAGAAGGTGTTGAGTATTTCAATGGCTGCACCTCTGTAAGCTCTTAGCCTAAGATCATTTGTAACAAATTTTCCCTTCATCTGTTGGATAATCAAATCTGAGTCCCCTAGAATTGAAATCTTGGTTGCCCCTAGACTTCTAATCAATTTGAGTCCCAGCAAAAGGGCTTCATATTCGGCCATGTTGTTTGTACATCTGAAATTTAGCCTATATGCATGACCTTGAGCATGGTCATTTTGCATGTTGTGTATCCAAATCCCTGCCCCTGCTCCTAATTTGTTCACTGACCCATCAAACTCTAAGTACCATAAGATTTCTTGATTACCACTAGTCTTAGGAGTTTTGGAAACTTTCTCAGTGGGCAGATTTGGATTTTGTAGCTCATATGCTATGTCTTGTTCATTTGTTGCATCAATCACATCAACAATTTTTTGATCTTGAGCACTAGATTGTTCATTTATGCTTTTTGTTTGTGCTGTTTCCAGGAGTTTGACATCAGTTTTGGGACACATCTCAGCATTGTATAAGATGAATGAATCCATATTGGAATGCATAGAATAGATGGGGAAGTTTTGGGGTTTCTCTTGACTGCTAACCACGTACTTCATTAATGTTTCTCGGTACAATCTCTTTGGCTGGCCAAAGACTGAAATGGTGGCATAGGACATGTCTAGTTGCAAGGATCCTTGGAGTTTTTCACCCCAAGATCTAGACAAAAGCATTCCATATTTAGGTGGGATATCAGCTACCACCACATCCATCAAGATTGTTTTGGTTGGATATTGGACTAAAGATACACAAAGGTCTTTAATTAGGCCTAGACACCTGACCTGGCTGGAATCAAATGAGAACAAGTCTTTGTATGGCCTTGTGATATCTAGGTCTAGCTTTTCCATCACAGATTTAGGCATTAGGTTATGGGAAGCTCCTGAATCAAACATTGCATTATGCAGCACTTTGTCATGAATGTTCAAGCTCACATAGAATGGAGGAACTCCTCCGTCCACTGTTTTACCATTGACTTCAGGACCAAAAATCAGTTCTGGTTGGTCATCGAAAACATTGAATGCATCCCTATTCTCTGATATTTGAAGTGACCTATTGATTTGTTCCCTATAAACTTCATGTTTAGCCAATTCAAATAGAGGAATGACTATTTTCAATTTGTCTATTTCTGTTTCTAGGTTAAAAGGTTTTTCCACTTGAATTCTTGTGTTGTGGACAACAAGCTTTTCCTTTTCTGCTGTATTTTCAGTGACCTTCTCTTCATCATGAGTGTTGTTTTGAGCTAGATCTGTTTTGAAATTATTTTCAGGAGGGCAGTTTAGATTTTCTTTTGAGGGAAAGGAGGCGGATGGCTGATTTTTGAGGGTTGTACATCTGATATGTCCTCCACAGTGGCTTCCTTTGGGTTGAGGTCTGTTTTAACAGGAGGTTCTGTCAGGGTAGCTTTATCCTTTGTTTTCTTTAGCTGCTTGGCATCTTTCAGCTTGGTAGGTTCAGGCACATCTATCATTCTACTTCTTAATTTGTATTGTTTATGGACCTCATAGACCCTTGTATCATAACCTTCTCTGAAATAAAATGATTCTTCGGACTTGGTTTAAAATTGATTGAAATTATGGGCCTCTTGGTCATCTTGTGTTAGAAAGATTTGTTGCTCACTGTTTAAACCCATTAGGTTGATTTGGGTGTCCTCTGTTGGCTCACTAGAGGTTGAAGCTTTGACATAGTTCTCTTGAAATGGAGATCTGATATTCTGATCAGGACCAGCCTTCTCGGTGTTAGGATTTTGATTTTTTCTAAAGTTCGGATTCCTAGTGGTGTTACTTGGTTGACCCTCCCAAGAAGATTTTCTTTCAATGGTTTCCACTCTGTCACCCAGTCTGTCCATGCCTTTGATGATTGCATCTAGTTTTTGTTCAAACGCTGAAGGCTCTTCTTTGAAAGTTGTCCTTCTTTCAGCTCTAGCTCGGGCTCTTTTAGAGATCAGATTTGCCTCTACACTAACAGCTATGCTCTGCATGTCTTCCAAGCTGGTAAGAGCTCTTTCTCTTAGCTGAATCACCATGTCAGAGTCAAATCCATCAGGGAATTTGATTAAGGCTAAGTCAGGTGGAGGTCTAAGGTTTTGAGGGATAACATTGTACACATTGTTGAATCTAGCACAATAGTCTTGGACAGTTTCTTGTGGGCCTCTTTTTAAACTGTCATACTCTGATAGGATATGCAATGGATCTTTCTTCTTTTCCCATCTGTTGAGAAAGGTTTGGTAAAGGGCATCCAAATCAGCAATTGTGTTTGCACCAAGTTCCCTAAACCAGGTCCTTACTTCACCGGTTAAACTTTGAACAAAAAGTTTCATTCTGACATCATTTTCATCAATTTCATAGTTCTCAAAGTAGTCCATCATTTTCTTAGTATGTTTTTGGGATGTATAGGAGCCAGTACCATCAAAATATGTAATTTTTCTCTAATAATATGGAGGCATATCCCCTGGATTTGCAGGCAACTGCGGAGGAGCATGTCTCTTTGCCATATTTACAGGGATAAATGGGACAACAGGAAGAAATAAGACATCTGGAACAGCAGGGACAGTGGTGGAAATATGTGCAGTGGATGGGGGAGTGGAGAGAATGCTTTGAGGTGTGGATGAAGAACTGGGAGAGGCTGTAGTATTGATAGAAAGGAGTGCTACTCTCCCAGGGGTGAGCTCAGATTTTGTAAGATTTTGCTAAAGTATATCAGAGTTTAAATCAGCAAATTTAGCTAGACTTTCTTCTCCTCTAAGTCTCTTAGAGATCAAGTTAGGATTTTCAAAAACAGTTAGAGGATCTGGATCAGGATTTGACCTAGTGTAATAAGTTTTCTTCTTTGGAGCCAACTTCTAAATTGTTTTTGGTATTTTCTGGAAATGTTTAAAGATCACCATTTTTGACGATATTCTGAAGGAAGCTCTTTAGAAATATAGGAGGCTTTGAGCTCTCATTTGAATATGTTGAAACAAGGAAACTGATCAAATCTTTGGGGCAGCTGTTTAAAGCCTAAAACTAGACTGGATATTGACTGAAGCAGTGTTTATTTACTCCTGTAATTGCACAATAAAAGCAGTTTCAAAGGCTACCTGGCTAACTTCAGGCTTCATCTGTACCTTTAGAAATTAGACAGCAATTATAAACAGTCATTCAGATCCCTAGTGGAGTCGTCAATGATGTTATCACTCAGGTTGTTCCCTACCTCCAGAAGGTAATACGGTCGACGTAACCACTAACCAGTCTTTTAGCTGCAGATTCTAGCCAATCTCCAACCAGAGAGGGCTCTCTCTTTATGATTTAGATTTGTTTTGTTATATGTTAGGCTAGTTATGAAGCACAAGTTTTGTTTGGTGTTTGGAAGATGACATTCAGTAGAGCAGGGTTGTAATGTGAGAGAAGTTTAGACCATTGGGTTGATGGAGTCTAATGGAAATAAACCTCTGGGTATGGTTTCTTTGGGAATAGGAAAACTTACAGAGCAAGATAATTAAACACAGAACAATTTTCAAGCTGGAATAAGATGAAATGAAGTCAGGGAATGAAAGGCAATCACGAATCTTTCATTATGCTAATAGAGGGAAATTGTGTAAACATTATCAAGGAGCAGTTAAGAATTCCTTGATGATATTTAGAGTGAAAGAACCAAGGAGACAAGAGCAGTCAAGAATTCTTGCCTATGCTAGTCCTGTAGAAAACATAAAAATTACAGGAATTGAACACAGAGTACAACAAAGTAAATTTTGGGTTATCCTTTTTTCCTGTAACTTAGAGCATGATATTTAGATGGCAAATAAAACACAGATAAATTAACACAAGAGTAAAGAAGACTTATTGATCCATGTATTAACACGAGAATTCTGCAATATATTCTTCTGCCATCGATTCCATAACCAGCAAATTCACCAGCAAAGCATTCCAGCAATCTTGATTTCAGAAGAGTTCTCAAAACATACAACGTAGGTCCAGAATGATATTCACCAGCCAACAACAATACATATCTTGAGGAGGTATTTATAAAAGAGTTTACAAAATATCCCGGAGGAAAAAATATCAGGTAATAAATTCATCCATCTACTTTGGCAAATGCAATAACTGATATGGAAAAACCGCGCAGAAATGAATGAAGGAGTAACTATGTTGTATGGTCACCTTAGGTGTTCCGCTATTGTTGACTTTTCAGCTCAACTAGTCAGCTGATAGTTGCTTCTCTGATTTGCGTTCCTGATGTGCTGTCACTTGTCACCTGTGCCTGAGTTTTCCCTAACGCTTTTTTAGCGCGAATTCCCTCCTCTGTCAATTTGATTTTCTGATAGGTGGCTCTTGTATTTGAATTTGCTAATGTGTGGCTGATCAAAGGAGAGAATGAAAATTACCTTGGTAAAACCTCAAGCATGCCCTCCCACCATTGATCTGTTGGCAGCTGGTGTCTCTGTAGTTTAATTAATGTTTCATCAGCTTCAGTATATGTGTAGTAATTGGGCTGGACTTCAAGAAGATGATTTATCTCATGTTCAATATAGAACAAATTTTCTAATTTGTCATATAAGCTCTGTCCAAAGGGAGGTACTATCTCTTCTGAGCTGCTTGATGATGCTGTGATTTGATTGGTAACATAGGTATTTACCCTGTGAGCATACTGTTCATGCGTTAACAGTCTTCCATTGTTGGTCAATAAGCTGGGTAACCCCTTGCTCTACAACACTGCAAACTTTTGTCTGAAGGCATTTATTTCTGTTTGCATCTCTTGGCACTTTCTTTATAAAGTTTGTACAAAATTCCTCATGGTCAGCACCTTTTTCACTATCAAAATTGTGTCTGTTCTGTTCTTGATATCTAGAGCTGCGAACTGTTCTCTAGTATGAGCATTCAAAAAATGGATCAGCTAGTTGGCCTGTTCGGGCTTGTTTGCCAATAACGCTCTGTCCTTTTGAGTCTCAAATTGAGCAATCCCTATCAATTCAATCTAGTCATGAATAGTCTGGATTGATGTCCATTGATCAGTGATGGACTGGCCAATTTTAGTCCACAAAATTGTTTTGATTTCTGCCAGAGTTTTTTGAAGAGTATGGTCCTTCTCCAAGGCTTTTATCTTATTTTCCAGGGCCTTTACTTCTCTTGTCTTCTCAGCCACAGCCATTTTTGATTTGTCATAATTCACCTCAATCTTGGCCAGTTTTTCTTTGGCTTCTTTTAATTCTGCCATTTGGAGTTCCAAAGCTTTTATTTCCTTCATCATCTCTTCCATACTCAGGCTGGCCTCTGGTACTACTGTAGTTGTTGTCGTAACTATCGTTGAAGTTGAGGTACCTGCTTTTGATTCTGTGACAATGGGAGGGATTGCTGTGGTGACTGTAGGAATAGTAGTTGTAAGAATTGGAGCTGTTTGAGCTGACTGAGAAGCCAATTCTCCCTGTTTCCCTTGCAGCACCACCTCCAAGGCTTTCTCTGTTTCTGCTAGCCTTTCATTCATCCTCATTAGCAAACTCACCACATCCTCCTCTTCTTTTTGTTGTGCAACTTCTGTGGTCTAAGGGTGCATTGTGATTGGCAGCCTGAGTTGTTTTCTGAGGGATGCTATGTCTTCCTCTTTCTTTTTTATGAAGGCATGTATGCCCTTGGGATCCTTGGGATCATGTCCCAGTTCCATGATAATCTCCTCCAAAGATTTAATTCTGTTGTCCTTGGCTAATGAGGAGGCTTTCTCCAATTCCAATTGGGCAGAAGTATTATGAAGTGAATTTTGCAATCTGTGGGCCAATATTGCTTTATCTGCCAAGGTGGAGTACACCATTTCTCCGGTTTGCTTATGTAGTTCAATCTGGTCCATTGGGTGGATGTCTTTAGAAAGGACTTCCAGATTGGTTCTGATATAATCAGCAGCTGACTGGGGCTGTTGTACTGTAGGCCTGAAGTGACTAAGGGTCATTTTCCCTTCTTGGATATCATAGGCTGCCATTAGCCTTTGTTGATTGGTGGGAGCCATTCTTAGCAATTGGTTATAGAGCTGGAACCTTACTAGCTCATTTCTGGCCTTGATTTCAGTGAATGCCTTCTTGATGTCAGAGCCTTGCTTGCTCTCCTGCCTGGTGGATATAACCTCCACACCATGTTGCCTCTCTTGCTCTTGCTGAAAGGAGCTAGTTGATGTTTCTAGAATTGGAGGAAACCACTGTTCAGTTGTTTCCTCACCCCTTAGGTTGCCTGCTGTCTCCTCTGTCAATTCTTCCTCAGAGTAAGGGTTTAACATTTGCCTCTTTTCCCCTTGCTATTCTGTCGATCCACCAGTAGGTGTCTGTTCCTTCCTGTCCCTTTTCTTGGCTCTTTCCTCATTGAGAGGAGTTTGTAACACAGGGATTTCAGTTACCTTTGCTTGTGTTGAAGGGCCTTGCCCTTGACTTTTCTCTTTTGCTGTATCTGGCCGGTTTGTCATTGTATCTTGCTACTATGAATGTTGTACTTCCTTTCCTTTGGATGTCCCTGCAGGTGGAGTAGTCTCTTGGGCAGGTTGTTGTGCAGTTGTGGTAGATGATGTGCCCGCTCCAAGTTGTTGAGGAAATGTGAAAAGCACCTGTCCAAAAGAGTCCAGGTCAAGTGTTTTTTCAAGCTCTTTCATTTCTTTTTCTGTTTTCTCTTCTTCAGTAAGCTCTTCAACTAGTGTGCCCTCTATCCATTCTTCTTGATTAGCATATTTTTCAATTTCAGGGATTTTGTGGTGCACATATCCTGTAAGCTTGTTTTTTACTCTCCTAAAACTTATGAAATGTTCAAGGTCATATGGTGACCAATGAAAACTTTGTTTCAGCTTAAGTTTCTCTCTCAGAATATTGTCAGCTTCCTTCCATGCTTCTTCCCTTTTATTAAAGATAAAAGGGCCCAATTGATGTCTTATCTTGAGCTGTGCTTTTTTCCTAGCACCATAGAAATGAGTCAAATCTGAACTATTGAATTGCCGGTAGTATTCTAGGGAAAAGAGTCTCATAGGGACATATTTTGGCAGTCTATAGGGGGCTAATTCACATCCATAAATCCTGATCACTGTGTGGTTTTGGTAAAAATACCAGTCACCAATACTGCATTCCTTTGAGAGATGTAGGATTTTATGCATTTCAGAAGAGAGCCTGGCAGGAGGAGTTGTTGACAAAAAACAAGTGGCTGGATATATGAAAAGGTAAATAAACTCACAATATGTATATGGGGAGCTATGAACTTGATGGAATACTGAGGACCAAAATATTACAGACCTTCACTCCCCCTTAGCATCCAATTTTTTGAGGGAAACTGGGAAACTATCAGGTTGATAGTACAACAACAAATGATATATATATGAAGTGTACCTGAACACTCTCTCTCTGTCTAAATTCATGAATTGCTCATGAATTTTGTTAGCTATGAAGGTGGCATAATCATACTTGACAACAGGGGGCTGTCCTAGAGCAAACATGGACATCAAAGCTAAGACAGTCTCATCCACAATTTCACTTGTTCTGAATCCCAGGATGTAGGAAATCATGTCTATGACCATTTTTCCAGGTTCATCAAACCAGGCATGGTGATAGGGAAGTGTGTATTTGGAGTAGCAATCTGGTGGCATGAACATTTTGGCAATTCGGTCAACTTCTGCAGAGGACAACTTGGAGGTTTGATCCAGCAAATGCTTCATGGAGAGAGGAACCAAAGACTGAGTTGGCTTGAAGTGCAGCATATCATTTATAGAGTGAGGGGTGATATGAAAGAGGACATTTCCAAAAGGGTCCATCACTACCCTTTGAGAAGGCTCATAATTAGCACAACATTGATGGATGAGGTCAGGGAAGACATTCACCGAAGGCAGGTAGTATATAGGCATATTAGACTCCCAGATTCTAAATATGTCAGCTTTATTCCTGTAGCCATTCCTTATTTCACAAAAAGCTTGAAAGTGAGGTTTGTCACCCTCCATGTCATCAATCTAGAAATCTCTATCAGCAAGAGGTAGCCACTCCAACTCCTTATGTGGTGCATTCAAGGGTGCAATATTCAGGGCCACTGGAGCCTCCATTTTCAGTTTGTTAAGTGACCTTTTAACTTGAAGTTAGAGCTTTTGGAGTAACAGGCAATAGAACACCGGTTTTGGTTTTCCTCAGGAAATCACAGACTGAGTTACGTTTCTAGAAATTGCTGCTTTGGGTGAAATTCACAGTAAAAATAGAGTTTGCAGAATTTGATCGGGAGGCTGGATAAAAGCAGGGGAAAGGGCGCTCCTTTTACAGGTGTCTTTGGGCAGAATTCGCTCAGTATTTGGGCTCTTTCGGTGATTTACAAGCAGAAATGGGTTTGAGTTTCAGTTTTAATGGTTAATTTGCAAAGTAGCAGAATTCACAAGACTTCTTTGAAAAATGGGCAAACAGAGTGATTTGCAATATAAAGATGCACAAGCCACAACGTAATTCAACTGGAATTCTAACTGTTCGGGCGATTTTAGTATAGAAATTCGAAAGAATAGGGCTTATTAGTGAGTTTTTTGGTAAATACCTGTTCTATGGGCGCCAGGTGCTAAATGCGGGTTGAGGAGCAAGGTGAGGGGCCGAGTTTGCAGACTGAACTCCTCAGGGTGGCAGACTAGAGCTATGGTGGTGAATTGGTCGTGCTTTGCATGTGTAGTCATCATAAATCAACAAGAAGAAATAAACAAAACTATCGCTTTCGTGACTTTTTAACAAAATTTTGGGTTTTTTCGGGCTTTTTGGCGCTTTTTTGGGATGACATCATCATGACGTAACTTTGTCCTACAGCGGGGTATGGAAGGTGACGTGGCAGATGACGTGGTCGCTGACATGGATGGATGACATGGCAAACATAGTGGATGGAACAGTAATGCGGGCGCTGACGTGGGTGTAGACGTGGTGAATGACGTGAGCAGCGGGAACAGGAGGCAGTTTGTGGTTTCCTTCGGACCGCTTTTTGTACGGGGGCGGTTTGCGTCAAAATGGACCCGATGCAATAGAAAGGTGACATGCGTCCCAGGGTACGGCGGGAAAACCGCTTTCCATCGGGAGCTAACAAATGGACGTGGGAGCGACTTCGATATCGATGAGAGCCGTTGGATCTGGAGGGAGCGATCCAACCGTTGACGGGAGGCATAGATGGTGGAGGTTTATGCTACGGGACCTGCGTTAATATTTCAAAATTAAATAATATTTGTCTGTGTTTAAAACCTTTGATTATGGGTTTAATCGATATGGTTATTTAATTAACCGAATGTTAATTAAATCCCACTACTATTGCGTGGCGAACTATGGTTATTTGTTTAACCAAAGGTCAAACAAATCCCAGCGGAACACGTGGTGGGTTGTTATTGGCCCCAGGTGGACCAATGCCTCCTGAGAAAATTAAAACATAGCCATATTATGCTAGGCCGGGATATTTATAATGTTTTTGGGTTTTTAATGTATTTTTATGTATAATAGGGGAGGGGAAATATAAGTGGGAGTTATATAATAGAGTTAACATGTTAATATGAATATGAGGGGAAGTGCTAGGTGCATGAAATTAAATCACCTAGACTTGGGGGTGTGGGGAGAAATAAAACTTTACACAAGAAATGTGGCTTTGAGCTTTTAAGTAAACCTGAAGTTTCACTTAAGTTTTTATGGAATGGAGTGAAGTTAAGAGTTTGAGCAGATCCCAATCTCTTTGAGGGATGTTAGTGAATGATTATTGTAAGGGGAGAGGGGGGGGTTAGACATGCAACATCTGACCTATCATCACACCTTTGCCATGGCACTTGAGATATCCATGAAATAGATCATATTCAAAAAGATGGCATTGCTGATAGACCTGTTTCTGCAACTTCAATCTACTTACCCATTCTACAATTCCTAACATTTTTTCTTCATTTTGATTGGGTGCACTTGAACTAGCAAACCCTGATTTTCCTCTTTTCTTTTGGCTGCCCTCCTATCTAAATCTATCCTTATTTCTTCCAAGGGCTCAGATTAAACAGTTGGGACCTTTATTTCTCTATCTATCTAATGATCTACCAAGCTTGAACTATTTGGACAGACCTTCATTCTCTATTCTACAACAGGAAATTTAAATATGGACTGGCCTAGATTGAGCTGTTGGGCCATCCATCGAGTGTGATAAGAAATAGTGTTTGCACATTGTGAACTTGCTTTGCACAAATAGGACAGTAGTGGCATTTTAACTGGCCACTTTCCTAGTCTTTCTTTTGGGGTTCATTTTCTTTATTTCTTGACCAATTCATTTTTCTTGCCCTTTGATTTTTCTTTTAGGGCATACCCTCTTTACATTTTTAATTTTCTTTATTTGTCTACAAAATATGGAACCTTTGCAGCATGGAAAGGATGATCATATTTGGCACTTCCATAGTCAATCATGAGAAATGAAACCTATTGGTATAGGAACCTAACAATATGTATGGATGGAACTTTCACTTTATATAATATAATAGAGCCAGCACGTTTCATGCATATGTTTTTATTGTGGTTCGATTATTTTGGTTACTTTATCAATTTATGTAGTTTTAACTTACGCATTCATGTATATAATATTATGTATGTGATTGTATGAATCTTATTGAAGCATGTTTTTGGTTTAATTCATCACTTTGGATCGTCAACTATTCTTCTTTCCATTTTGTGATGTCATTGAGCCCGTGTGTTCCTTTAAGGTTGCCTACTATTACAGGCCTCTAAGGGATACACTTATTTTCCCCCTCCGTGTGTTAGAACCTCCCCATACATCTCGCTTGACTCGCTGAAAGGTAACACACTTTCCTCCGACAATGATATCTTGCTTACCTCTATGTGCTATCGCAATCAAGGCATAGCTTTACAACCCACTATTGGGACTCCTTCTCCAAATGGTCTGAGGTATAGTTGAGACTTCTTATAGGGGATATCCCTGATATGTTGGTGGGTCCAACACCATCAATAGGGGGAAGGACTGATCTCCAAGTGGATATTGGTGGCCACATGCCTATTCCACCTATACCTCTAGTTGGTTTCATCAGTTTCCTTGATTATAGTAGCATTTACCATTTTTAGTAACTTTTTGGGTCCTGAACTTCCGGAGCTATTTTGACCCCCTAAAAAGTGTTTTTTTTAGGTTTGCAGTAGGCCCACTTCCATAAGTTGAAAATATTGTAGTACTCAAAGAGATATTTCCAACGAGGTATCATACACGCCAAACGGAGATCGTATGACCAAGTTATGACCCTAGGAAGTTGGCTACCCAACTAACCCCAACGGGGCCCACAAACTCTTGCTCTTCCATCTCCTGGGGTTAGAGTTTTGATTGTTTAGGGTTTCCCTTTGTTGTTCAATAATCAAAGGGCCCTTGAGCCTCATTGTAACACAATTCAGAGGCATATAACCACCATAGTTCTTATTAGAGATAAGATTCCATCGCTCAAGATAGTTTATTTCCACTCCGTATGTAAGCATATTTCAGTTCTTTGATATTAATGAGATGAAGTTTTATTTTTGTTACATCATTATGTTTATGTTTATATATGTATTTTGTTGCATTTTTGCATAAATTCAAATCACATTGGTCTTAAATTAGTCATCGCAACTAATCCCATTATTTCCTTAGTCATTATATTGATGACAACTCCTAAATCAATTAAGGTATTGTTACAAGTCAATTTGGGCACATCAACCCCAACTTCCAGATTCATATTATTAGGGTCCATCAATCCCTAATTCAGTTGTTTTCATTCCCTAATGAGGTCAACCTACTTCATGCTTACTCCCAAGAGTTTCCATGACACCATTCATCCAAAAAGTGTCCCTAAGGAGATCAGCTCAGGGAAACTTCTATCAGGCTGCAATGCATTGCAGGAACTACACTGTCTGGGTGCTATGCATCACACCTAGCCTTTGTTTCACCTACGCTGAGCGAGATTCATCGAATTTTTGAAATGAATGCATTGAATCCTCATCCAATGGATGCTTCTGGAAGTTTGCAGATGGATGGAGCTCACATTTGGATGAGGAAGAGGATGAATGAACCTTAATCCATTATCCCTTCCTCCATGGAACCACTTCCGAATTTTGGCAAAGCATTCATGAGGGCCATTAATTACTTAACCTCCTCCATTCAGTTATAAATTGACCATGTATTCAAAAGCTGGTCTAGGTTGGAACTTCTTGAGCTAAGGAAATGTTGTTTGAGTAATATTTGTAAGAGTATTGTGATGATGTCAAGTTGTTACTTCATGAGGAGAGAGGGTTTGAAGCTGGAAGGATGACACTGAATCGAGCATGCATCTACATGGGTTGTAATATTTCCTTCTATCAATAAAGAATTCTAAGCTTTTTCCATTCATGTGTTTATATGATGTATATCATATTCTTGATTCAATGATATGTTTAGTTAATAGATCATCATTATTGTATGCTTTGATGGGTTTTTGTCTCGGCTTGTGTGTAGGTACTTTCCAAGCGAGTTAAGTATGGAAAGGAGTGGCAAAATCGGTCAAAGGAGAGAGGGATTGAGTGAAAGTTACAGGTTGGTACCTTTGTTCTTCTTTCTCTTATCTGTTAACTATAGGAAAAGTGATGAATTACTTTGTCTGTTGTTAGGTGTTTGAAGAACACTAAATTTGCCCAAAACAAAATGGCGACTCCGCTAGGGAACGATCCTATCCCTTTTAGTAGCTTATCAATCTCTTAAAGCACTTTGACATACTGTACTTCCTGTCATTTATTGAATTCAAGTCTAAATTCACTGAAAATTGAATTAAATTTAAGCATAAAATTGCCTTCAGTAATCATCGCACTTCTGTGACTGACACAGTGCGATGTAGTGCACTTCCTGCATAGATCCAGTGTGATGCATCACACTGTCTCTAACTACTGCTTGCGATGATCCCTTTAGGGTCAGTTTTCCCATCTAGGAACTGAAAATTTTTGTCAATTTTCATTAGTTTGAATTGCTTGTTGAATGTAAATGATGTCTTATCTCTGAAAACAGTCTTTTCATCTCCTTAATCCAGCCCTACTTTGATTGGATTGATTAATGTTTCTTTAATGTTTTCTTTGTCATTATCAGTCTATAGTCAAAGTAAGTTTTTGATCGATTATTTTTGTCAATAGAAAAGTGTCGTAAAGTCATCATTTTCTTTGAATAATGAAGTGTCGTATAGTCTTCCTTCATAGATAATCGATTGATTCATTTGTGCATTTGATTTGTATTTTCATTTAAAGTGTCGAAAATCTTCATTTCTTTAAAATCGAAAGTGTCGTACAATCTTCATTTCCCTTTAAAAAAAATTGTCACAAATCATCATTTTTTATGAAAAGAGCTTTGAATCGTTTGTGCATTAGTTCTTCTTATTGCATCATTCACTTTAAGAGAAACTGAAAAGAAAAACATGCATTATGCATATTAAAGTTTGTGAATGCTTGAAAGGAATAGTTTAAGGAATTGCATTAGTTTGTGCTCTTTGTTACTTGTTCAAAAAAGTACTTGTATGTTCTATCCCTCATAGCTAGTATTTTCATTTCTGAAATTAAATGGAAAGAGTGCTTCTCATTCTAGTTGCATTTTTAGGAATTTCGGAAAACATCTCATGGTGAACCTTCAAAGGAAAATTTTAAGTAATATCAACCTAAAATTTACCTCAATTAATCTAATAATGCATTGAAACCTAACGAAACATCTATAGGTCTAGGCTAGAGACGTGTTCCAGCAACTTTAAACCTAGTGGCTGTCGTTTTCATTGAGGTTGGGTGATTCCTCCTCCCTGATTCGATAAGTACTAGTACGGACTTGTGCTCCTTGTATTGTCGATTATATAGTGGGAGACCCCAATAGGTTGAAATCCTTTATCCCTAGGAAGCTGAGTTTTCCGCCTTACCGATCGCAACACACTAAACACAACATTCAGGAATATTGACTATCATACGTTAAATCCTTGGTAATTTCTCCTTAATTTATCACCAAGGTGTATATTGCAGTTTTACGATTAGTCTGGTAATCCCTTTTGTTTAGAATCTCTAGAGCAGTCACTTTCGTTGCTTTTCGACTCCTTAAAAGAAAGGTATCATCTAAGCACTTATCCTTTTAGGCTCATTAAACATCAAAAGTGACTAGAGTCATCTTTTGTTTTTTCTTGACTCTTTAAAAATGAAAAAGCAAAGTTGTGTTCCAGTGTCGTAAAAATTAATTGACCACGGATAAAAATCCTCCACGCTCACTCCTTAGCTGATCTTAGGTTGAAACATATGACGACAAATTCAAAGTCCACCAATCAAGGAATTCCTTTTGATGGGAATCCTAGTGCTTTTCCTCCATTTGGAAATATTGGTGCTCCTTATATGGCTACATTGTCCCTTCCGAGATTTACCATTGGCTTGCCAGTATGGTTGTTTTCAACCTCCTTGGTTCAAAATATTGTGCTTTCTCCGCAATCGAGTACACCTCCAACTGGACAAAATCAACCTCCATTTGATCCTAAAGTTGACACTTTTCCTTCTTCCTCGGTTTTTTCTTCCTCCCCTTCTTCCTCTTCGCCTGGTGAAAGTATTGGTACTAGTAACCAGGTGGCTAAGAAGAATAATAAAGGGAAGAAGAAGAAGAAGAAGCAAATTCAGCAAGGCAACAAAGCAACCATTGCTTTGAATGCAACATTTGATGAGAAACCGTCCATCAAGCCTCACAAAGTTCGATATCCATGCAAACTTTGTGTGGGAGACCATCTTCTTCGAAGTTGTCCTGATATTCCTCAGATATTAGAAGAATGGTCTTCTCGTTCACATCATCCTGTGTCATCAATTTCTAGAGATCATGTTGGTGACACACCATCAACTAGTGGCAGTAAAGATCATGGAAAGAGGGGAAAAGTCAAGTTTCCATGTAGGTTATGTGAAGGGAATCACCCAATTCACCTTTTTCCCTATCTGGATAAAGCCAAGAAAGTTTTGGATAACCGTCCTGCCTCACCACAATGACTTCCATTTGGTTACAAGAAACTATCCCTTAATCCTTCACTATTTGATGAATTGACTGATTCAAATCAACTGTCGGTCAAACCCACTCTCTTTGAAATTGAATCAAATGAGTCTATACCCAACCCAAGTCAATAGGTCAAGGTAACAGTTGACTCAATTTCACCTTCAACTAATCGTACCTTTCCTGAAGAGAGTGAAAATGATACCACTCAAGTTCTTTTTGTTTCTTCAGATTCTACAAGGACCCCTAGAGCAAAGTTCCAATTCGAGTCTTTGAGTAGATATCGTAAAATCCCAGTCGAGTCTTTCACTTGATATCGTAAAAGAACCTTCATTCCATCCACTTGATAACCATGAGTAGTCTACTTAGGTGAATGTCATGAAGCTTGGGGGGCATGCACCTAGTCGTAAAGTTAAGTTTCCTTGTAGGTTAAGTGAAGGGAATCACCCCATTCACCTTTGTCCCTATCTGGACGAAGCCAAATAGGTGTTGGATAACCATCCTGCTTCACCATTGTGACTTCCATATGGTTACAGGAGACTCTCCCTTTCATCATGCTGGGGGCATTTAAACTAAATCCAAGTATAGTTTGTTCGTTTCAAGCTTGTGTAAAAATGAAACCGAATCCAAGCATAGTTCCCTATAGTTCAAGCTTGTGTAAAAATGAACCCATTTCCATTTTAACCCTTGTGATTGCCATTCTATCAACATTTTCTATCAGATGAGCTTTGGTTGTTCCATTCCATCACCACCATCTCTTTGGCTGATCATACGCTTTCACTTGGTTGTTTTACCCTTTTTGAGGAACAGTTGCAATGTGTGGTCTTATTATCCGGCCTCTTCACATAAATCAACATGTTTTGAGAAGTTCCAACATCACCAAAACCAATTGCTACCCTAGACACCACTCATTCCTCAAATTGGAGTCCTCTTTAAGCTCTTTTTAGACTCTCTAAACATAAAAAGATTGTCGAGCACTTGTCGTTTCTAGCTCGTTAATGGATTAGAATCGATATCTACTTAGTATAGTTTTACTCCTTCGGGCTAAGATAGATTAACTACAAAAAAGGTACTCATTGGTCAAACATGATCAATAGGTTCTCTCTTGTATGGTTTTATGCTTTTTTGGACTTGAGAGACAAATGTACGAAAAAGAACTTGTGGAGTTTCCTTTTAGTCCCTTTTCAGAATTTCTAAATGTGAAAAGGACCGAGTTATCTTTGTCATTAAACTCGTTAAAAACATTAAATAGTGATAAACTTGTCCATCTAGAAAAGACCAAGTTTCACCTTCGCTTAACTCGTTAAAACATCAAATAGCGATGGATTCATTCGAAGGGTGGAATTATATAACAAGCATATGTTATCCTCCTCAATCTTGATAAAAAATAAAGATGTACTGGTCAAAAATGACTAGGGAAAATGGCAAAAATCTGAGAATACTTTATGGTAGCAGGTCGCTCTTGAACATGACACTTTCACCTCATCACCATGACAATGTGGGTTGGTTCATTCAGCTTTATGGTTATCACATTGTTGATATATCATACCATCCATCACTTTGTTTTGGGTCAGTGCTACCAATTCACTTCAGTGTGGCTGATATGTTCAAGAGAAGTCATTCATTTCAAAACTTCATCCTTTACAATACCATAAACCTTCATTTTCATGTTCGCCATTCCTGAACCTTGTGTGACCAGTCGATGTTTCATCTCCAAAAATCATTTACCTCGTTTCATGTTGTTGATGTGGGATACATCAAGGCCCTCCTACGACAAGTCACTTCTTGTTGACATCAGCACATCATCAAAGAAGTTGACTTAGAAATACCCCTTCAGTACCTTGAGGCTTGCATACATCAATGGTAGGTTTCTCACTTCCATCGATAGTTTGACATCAATGGCCTTCAACCAAAAGCCTTCATTTGGTGTTCGACATCAAATCATTAATTCACACCTTGCGAAATGTACTGTAGTACCTTGAGGGTCATTATCATTATCGGTGATTCCTATCGCGTCTGTTAATGACTTGCATCATTGGCTGGTAATTAGATGATGTATCTCCATGTTCGACATCAGATCATCTATTCACATGGTTAGACTTGTACATTGAGTGAAAGATTGAACGAGATTGAAGACCACAGATCTAGTTTCATCCATTCAGGCTACGATATATTTTCAGGAGTACTATATCAAATGTAAAAATGGCCTTACATTCATGGTCATCCATTCATGGGTCTATATCTATAGACGACTATATTTGTACATGTAATGAAAGTTTATAAGTTGAGCATGGGTATGCCTTCCCTCAACTAGAAGTTGTGAGAAAAAATCAAAGTATCATGATATTTGTATTGTAATTGATGCAGGTCACCTTCCACTTCGAAACCTTCTCTCCACCTGGTAAAGCATCTCACTCGACATGTTTATTTTCGATCTCATGCTTTAGGGGGAAACTAGTACAGGTCAATTTGGGCACATCAACCCCAACTTCCATATTCGTATTATTAAGGTCCATCAATCCCTAATTCAGTTGTTTTCATTCCCTAATGAGGTCAACCTACTTCATGCTTGCTTCCCAAGAGTTTCCATGACACCATTCATCCAAAAAGTGTCCCTAAGGAGATCAGGGTAGGGGAACTTCTATCAGGCTACAATGCATTGCAGGAACTATACTGTCTAGTTGCTATGCCTCACACCTAGCCTTTGTTTCACCTACGCTAAGCGAGATTCATTGAATTTTTTAAATGAATGCATTGGATCCTCATCCAATGGATGCTTCTGGAAGTTTCCAGATGAATGGAGCTCGCATTTGGATGAGGAAGAGGATGAATGAACCTTAATCCATTATCCCTTCCTCCATGGAACCACTTCCAAATTTTGGCAAAGCATTCATGAGGGCCATTAATGACTTAACCTCCTCCATTCAGTTATAAATTGACCATGTATTCAAAGGCTAGTCTAGGTTGGAACTTCTTGAGCTAAGGAATTGTTGTTTGAGTAAGATTTGTAAGAGTATTGTGATGATGTCAAGTTGTTACTTCATGAGGAGAGAAGGGTTTGAAGCTG